>OX031010.1:90672355-91230063 GCA_943735925.1 Pollenia amentaria
AGTTGACGCTTTCTGAATTACAATAAAATAATCTGAATTAAAACTTACGCTTTCTGAATTACAATTGAAAATTTCTCGTTTACAATTGACGCTTTCTGAATTACAATTAACTAATCTGAATTAAAACTTACGCTTTCTGAATTACAATTGACAATTTCTGAATTACAATTGGCGCTTTCTGAATTACAATTAACTAATCTGAATTAAAACTTACGCTTTCTGAATTGCAGCTGACAACTTCTGACTTCCAATTGGCGCTTTCTGAATTACAATTAACTAATCTGAATTAAAACTTACGCTTTCTGAATTCCAATTGACAATTTCTCATTTACAGTTGACGCTTTCTTAATTACAATTAACTAATCTGAATTAAAACTAACGCTTTCTAAATTACAATTGATAATTTCTCATTTGCAATTGACGCTTTCTGAATTACATTTAACTAATCTGAATTAAAACTTACGCTTTCTGAATTGCAGCTGACAATTTCTCGTTTACAGTTGACGCTTTCTGAATTACAATTAACTAATCTGAATTAAAACTTACGCTTTCTGAATTACAATTGAAAATTTCTCGTTTACAATTGACGCTTTCTGAATTAGAATTAACTAATCTGAATTAAAACTTACGCCTTCTGAATTACAATTGACAATTTCTGATTTACAATTGGCGCTTTCTGAATTACAATTAACTAATCTGAATTAAAACTTACGCTTTCTGAATTCCAATTGACAATTTCTCATTTACAGTTGACGCTTTCTGAATTACAATTAACTAATCTGAATTAAAACTTACGCTTTCTGAATTGCAGCTGACAATTTCTCGTTTACAGTTGACGCTTTCTGAATTACAATTAACTAATCTGAATTAAAACTTACGCTTTCTGAATTACAATTGAAAATTTCTCGTTTACAATTGACGCTTTCTGAATTACAATTAACAAATCTGAATTAAAACTTACGCTTTCTGAATTACAATTAACTAATCTGAAATAATTTATGGGAAATGGGACTTTCAGCATAGGTGCACGTAGTGCGGAAAGTTTTCTGACTGTCATTCACTTGGGAGTGACCAGTAACGATTCCTCTGTTTGACTGTCCAAGCAACTCACTACTTCCGGTCCTAGACCAAGTATTTCCCGGGCAATCGCCTTTCAGATTCCTCTGAGAGCTAGCTAAAGTGAGAAGGCGCCCAGTCATGTAGCCTGAATGGTTAAAGTACATCTTAACGCCTCAGGCAAGTAGGCAATTTACATGAATATTTGCTGAAGCATGACTGCATCGTGGGATTGGACACGAAGATAGCAGCCCTATCACCAATCTAAGAAATTAGGGCCAGCAACCCACTTTTCTGAAATATAATCTGCTAACGAATCGCCTTTGGCGCCCTATGCTCCAGTGGGAGTTAGAGGAACATATATATATGTATATATATAATCTGAAATAAAATTACGCTTTCTGAATTGCAGCTGACAATTTCTCGTTTACAGTTGACGCTTTCTGAATTACAATAAAATAATCTGAATTAAAACTTACGCTTTCTGAATTACAATTGAAAATTTCTCGTTTACAATTGACGCTTTCTGAATTACAATTAACTAATCTGAATTAAAACTTACGCTTTCTGAATTACAATTGACAATTTCTGAATTACAATTGGCGCTTTCTGAATTACAATTAACTAATCTGAATTAAAACTTACGCTTTCTGAATTGCAGCTGACAATTTCTGATTTCCAATTGGCGCTTTCTGAATTACAATTAACTAATCTGAATTAAAACTTACGCTTTCTGAATTCCAATTGACAATTTCTCATTTACAGTTGACGCTTTCTTAATTACAATTAACTAATCTGAATTAAAACTAACGCTTTCTGAATTCCAATTGACAATTTCTCATTTACAATTGACGCTTTCTTAATTACAATTAACTAATCTGAAATAAAACTTACGCTTTCTGAATTACAATTGAAAATTTCTCGTTTACAATTGGCGCTTTCTGAATTACAATTAACTAATCTGAATTAAAACTTACGCTTTCTGAATTACAATTGACAATTTCTGATATACAATTGTCACTTTCTGAATTACAATTTACTAATCTGAATTAAAACTTACGCTTTCTGAATTCCAATTGACTATTTTTCATTTACAATTGACGCTTTCTGAATTATAATTAACTAATCTGAATTAAAACTAACGCTTTCTGAATTACAATTGATAATTTCTCATTTACAATTGACGCTTTCTGAATTACAATTAACTAATCTGAATTAAAACTTACGCTTTCTGAATTCCAATTGACAATTTCTCATTTACAATTGACGCTTTCTGAATTACATTTAACTAATCTGAATTAAAACTTACGCTTTCTGAATTGCAGCTGACAATTTCTCGTTTACAGTTGACGCTTTCTGAATTACAATTAACTAATCTGAATTAAAACTTACGCTTTCTGAATTACAATTGAAAATTTCTCGTTTACAATTGACGCTTTCTGAATTACAATTTACTAATCTGAATTAAAACTTCCGCCTTCTGAATTACAATTGACAATTTCTGATTTACAATTGGCGCTTTCTGAATTACAATTAACTAATCTGAATTAAAACTTACGCTTTCTGAATAACAATTGACAATTTCTGAATTAAAATTGGCGCTTTCTGAATTACAATTAACTAATCTGAATTAAAACTTACGCTTTCTGAATTGCAGCTGACAATTTCTCGTTTACAGTTGACGCTTTCTGAATTACAATTAACTAATCTGAATTTAAACTTACGCTTTCTGAACTACAATTGAAAATTTCTCGTTTACAATTGACGCTTTCTGAATTACAATTAACTAATCTGAATTAAAACTAACTGTTGAACCGTGTTCAACAATGTTTATTTAATAATATACTATTTTATTTTCTCATTTGTTCTCTTAATTTATCTTGAATTCTCTTTTTTTTTTGTCCTCATAAAGCAGTTCCTATTAGTTTGTTCCCCTTGAACATTTTTAATACGCTCAGGTTAGCGGTCTTATTTTGTATATATTTACTTAGTTTTAGTATACATATTTTTAATTACATTTTGAATTATAAGAAGTTGAGTTCTAAGACTGAAGTCAATAAAGCAACAAGCTTTTTATTAGTTAAGGTTTATGAAACCAGTTTGTGTTTTATTTGCAAAGCACACCCGTAAGTTTAGGCGAAGGAAAGACTCCTGACCCTAACATATGGTCCTTCGACAACTCCTAGAGTAGGCTAGGAAAGGAAAGAATCGGTGGATTGGAAGCCACTACCCTTCAACCTGAAGAAAAACGACAGTTGTCTCTACCGATGGCAACTTCAATTTAAACTTTAAAGAACAACAAATATCAGTGAAGAGGATTGACAGTTGTCTCTACCGACGACAACTTCAACTTTACAAAACAAAGAACAAGTTAATTTTATCGTGCTCCCGGCAGATGAAATAAAAGCGTACTCCACTGTACAGCATCCCGTGCTGTTAAAGATATCAGCAAATAGATGATTTTTTTTGCATCCGTTGTTGGTTACAGCACAAATCATATCACAGAAGAGTTGAGATCAAAAACAGGAAAAATAAGGTATGTACTGTGTTTATTAGTTAATTTGTGCGACAGAATTTTTCTCAAAATTAAATTAAGAAGCGAGAACAAGAACAACAAACATCAAATTACAAAATTTATAAAGAAAATAATAAATAAAAAATAACCTTAACATACATACATACATGGTTAATATACATGGAAAGTTACATAAAAATCAAACAATTTACAAAACCACTAATTATCATGGCAAACCACTAATTGTACCACTAAAATTGTCATCACTAACAAAGAAAAGGACAGCTATAAAATCTACAATTAAAAGTTTCATGCATCTCTACCTATCGGCTATTGTTTCATTCCAATTTGTTTACACCGTAGTACATCTAATAAGAAAAGAAGAATTAAAAGTGAAGTGCGCGCGTAAAAACCTACATATAGAGACAAAAAACTTAATAAATAAATAAAATTGAACAAAAAAGGAAAAAAATGTTAAAGAATCTGAAAATAAAATAATAAAAGGTGCCGTTTAAAAAATAAATAAACAATAAAAAAACATTAAAACAAAAAAGTGAGTGCGGGAAATAATAAGTACCAACTAAAAACTTTAAAACAAACAATTTAAACAAAAGTAAATACATAAAAATTACATTTAAAAGCACACAAAATTAAAATCAAGTAAAAAGTGGACAATACAATAAAAAGAACTTTTTTTTGAACAATTGTATTAACAAATAAAACAATATTAAAGGCTAAAAGCTAAAAAATTAAAATAAAAAGAAATAAACAACAACAACAAACAAGTGAACCTACGACAATATTCTTACAACAACAACAACAGAAAGAATTTTAACAACGGCAAATATATACGTACAGAAACAAACGAAAACCAACTTCAGTTGTGACGTCATCACATAAGAATTTATTAGCAAGTCAGAGGTTCCCTACCATAAAATAAAGAAGAGCCGGTAGTAAACAAAGGTGAGTTTTTAATGAAATAAATATATTAAAAAATAAAGAAAAATCAAGAGGATTAATTAGTTCGTGACAATACATTTAAAATAAAAGGAAGGGGTAATTAGTGGTCAAGGCAAAGCAAAATAATATAAAATTTAAAATTTTTTCGAATTTTCGGGAATTTACGAATATTACAACAAAGTGTTGTTTTACAAATTTCATATATAACTTACCCCAAGTAAACATATGTGAAAATCTTTGGATTTTCAAGCGGTTATAAAGAATTTAGAGGAAGAATCTATATATGGTATTTGAGTTTTCGGTCAGGGTAAACGCTATGGCAGCCTTAAAAAGGAGATGTAAATTTGATTTAAACCAAATACAGAGTTTTTGTACCAATTTTGAGAGAAATTTACCTGTAGATAGCTCAGCTGCATATTTTGATGTTAAAAAAGAAGAATTGCAAAGGCGGTGGGATAAGTTAGTAGAGTCGTACGAGGAATACAAGTTAGACGACAAAGAGCAACAAAATGAAGATGTGAAAGATGAATTGTCTTTGAAATATGAGGAGGCATGCGAGCTATACGAGTCTGTAAAAACGAAAATTTTAGCAAAAATAGAATCGTTTTCTACAATTGAAATTCAACACTCGAATTTCAGACCTTCACTAAAATTACCTGCGTGTGAAATACAGGAATTTGAGGGTGGGTACTCCAAGTGGCCGGCTTTCCGAGACATGTTTCAGGCGGTTATCGGAAAAGATCCTTTCATATCCCCAGCACAGAAACTATATTATTTGCGTAGCAAAATGAGAGGCGAGGCCTACCAAGCCATTAAGGATTTCGACTTGGTAGATAATAACTTTCAGTTATGTAGCTTGGGAAACATTAAAAAATAGATTTGAAAATAAGAGACTGTTGGTGCAGGATCAAATAAAAAGGATTCACGCTGTTCAACCAAGTCCACATGAATCAGTCAGATCTCTGAGGTATATTCAAAATACAGTCAACGACTGTTTAGCAATTTTGAGAAATTACGAAATCGAGTTGCATGATAATGACCCATTCTTAATTCATGTTATAGTCTCAAAGCTTTCAGATGAAACAGTGAAAGAATGGGAGGGGTCTCTTAAAAACCATCGTGAATTGCCTACATGGCCACAATTGAACAATTTTTTTTCTGAACGAATAGACATCTTATAAACCATATCAGATAGGCGAACACTCCCATCAAGGGGGCACAGTTCTTCAAGAACACAGTCATTTAACACTCACGGCGAACAAGATTTAAGCTGCAAAAAATGCAATCAAAATCATCCACTAAGATTTTGCAAATCATTTAAATCTTTGTCGGCAAGTGAGCGTGTGAAATTTGTTTTTGCAAACAAATATTGTGCAAATTGCTTATCGCCCACACATTTTAAAGCAAAATGCATAAGTAAAAATAATTGCGCTATATGCCAGAAAAGGCATCACACCATGCTACATCTAGAAAAGCCAGAAAATCCTAAATCTAGTAATTCACAAATAAACAAAACCCAGTCCAATCCAAACCTCGAAAACAAACCTTCAACTTCAACTCCAAGTACAGAAGCTTCAACCTTTGGCACACAAGTGGAAACATTTAATAACATAAGTGCATATTTTATTCATCGTGAAGGAACCACATTGTTGCCCACAGCACTTATTCAAATTGAAAGGGGTGAAGAGTTATTTACGATTCGAGCTCTTCTAGATAACGGTGCAGAGAGAAGTTTTATAACTACAAGTGTTCAGCAAAGACTTGCACTACCATTGGAGAAACATTCAAGTCAGATATCAGGATTTGGTGGAACCATAGTGGGGAGTTCAAAGGGAAAATGTTTCGTTAACGTAAAATCAAGAGTTTCAAATTTTAGGATAAAAATCTTGGCAATTGTAGCGCCCAAGATAGCTAATTTTCTACCCTCAAGTCGTATTGAAATCGAAAACTACAGAGCAATTCAAAATTTAACTCTAGCTGATCCAAAATTTTATAAACCAGCTGCTATTGATATGATAATCGGTAGCGACTATTTACCATTTATTAATCTGGAAGGTGTACGACAAAATATCTCTGGTAACTTAGAAGCAAGAGATTCACACTTCGGGTGGTATTTGTCAGGTCCGAATAAACCGAATGAAATAAATGCATTTTCTACTTCCGTAATGATATCGGAAAAGTTGCTTCTCCACGATCAAATTAAAAAGTTCTGGGAACTTGAAGAAGTCGAAAGGGATCTTACAATTACAGAAGCTGGCACATTTTGTGAAACCTATTTTCAAACTACAACTAATCGTCAATCGGATGGTCGGTATATCGTGCGCTTGCCATTTAAAGAAGCCTTTCCAAAGGAGTTATACTTGGGTCATTCAAGAAATAGTGCTTTGGCTCAATATTACAGAATGGAAAAAACTCTTAAAAAATCTCCCGATTTAAAAGAAAAATATCATGAAGTTCTCCAAGAATATATCGATATGGATCACATGGAACCCGTATTTCATCAAGATAACGAACAAGCAAAACAAAATTCTTATTTTCTCCCCCATCATGCGGTTACACGACCGGAAAGTAAATCAACAAAAGTAAGGGTGGTTTTCAATGCATCTAAGAAAACAAATAGCGGATTCTCGTTGAACGATGTTCTTCACCAAGGACCAGCTCTTCAAGCTGATTTAATGAAGACAGTGCTTAGTTGGCGCTATTACAAATACGTGTTTACGGGCGACATAGAAAAGATGTTCCGCCAAATACGCGTTCATGAAGCTGATCGACCGTATCAGCGAATTTTATTCCGTAAAGACACGGATAAGTATATAAAATCATACCAAATGAAAACAGTTACCTTTGGAGTCAACTGCGCACCATTTTTGGCTTTACGAACTCTACAGCAGTTAAGCGAGGACTGCAAAAATAATTTTCCAAAAGCATCTACGATTTTAAAGAACGAAATTTACGTGGATGATATATTGTCAGGAGAACATAGTCTGGAGGAGGCAAAATCAAACCAAAATCAACTAATACAGGCTTTGAATTCAGCAGGCTTCCCCATGAAGAAAATTACAGCCAATGACAGTTATCTACTGAATAACTTGGCCCGGGAGGATCTTCTAGATGAAAATATATTAAAGTTTGGTGACTCCAGTACAACCAAAACATTAGGCATACGATGGAACGCTATGTCAGATTCCTTCTATTACGATATAAAGCCAAACCAAATTGTAACCAACCCTACAAAAAGACAAATATTGTCAGTTATAGCGAAGTTATTTGATCCTCTAGGTTGGCTGGGTCCAATTGTGGTAGTAGCTAAAATCTTAATGCAAGAATTATGGGAAGCTAAAACGGGCTGGGATGAGAGTGTTCCACTGCCTATAATTGCAAAATGGAATTCATTTCTAAAAACTCTACCACAAATTTCTGCACTTCGAATTCCGAGATGGGTACAATTCACACCAGTACACACGATACAGATTCACGGATTCTGTGACTCATCAGAAAGAGCTTACTGCGGGTCAATTTATATGCGATCTACAGCTCCGAATGGCGAAGTTTTTTGTAACCTTCTTGTAGCTAAAACTAAGGTAGCTCCAATTAAAAGAACTACAGTACTAAAACTTGAACTGTGTGGAGCAGTCTTGCTAGCAAAATTAGTTAAAAGTCTAATGGACAATGCAAAGTTCCCCTATGAGCTTTATTTGTGGACGGACTCCTCGATAGTTCTTGCATGGCTACAAAAACCACCAAACAGTCTTAAAACTTTTGTGGCAAATCGTGTTGCCAAAATTACCAGTATATGCACTAGCGGCAATTGGAAACATGTAAAAACGGAGGACAATCCTGCAGATCTCGGCACTCGTGGTTGTGTCCCGCAGGAACTCATTGAAAGTAAACTATGGTGGCATGGACCCACCTGGCTATCACAGCCATATGAGCTTTGGCCAAAACCCAGAGCTTTTGAGTATACCGATTTGAAGACGAAAAAAGTGTCAACCATGCACGTAAAGGTCGGTTCAGGCGAAAGAAATACAATTTTACAAGAAGAATTTGACTTTAATGACATTTTGAAACGTTTTTCCTCATTTGCTCGAGCCTTAAGAGTCATAAGTTATTGTTTCCGGTTCTTCAATCATATGCGGAAGCGTCACAGTAAAGTTCCACTCTTTATAACATCAGAGGAAATACAATTCACCAAGAATCGCTTAATTGTTATCGCACAGAAAACTTTCTTTCCCCAAGAATATAAATGTCTTCAAAATAAGAGTCCCATTAAACAGAAAAGCAGACTTCTAACCTTGTGTCCATTTCTTGACGAAGAGGGTCTACTACGAGTGGGAGGTAGACTTAGTAACTCGGAATTAAGCTACCAGGAACGGCATCCTGTAATTATTCCTGAAAAATCCCCATTTGCAACTCTCCTAATAGATTATACCCATAAGATTATGCTTCATGCAGAACACCAGATCATGCTAAGAGCCGTTAGACAAGGGTTCTACATCATTCGACTGAAGAATTTAGTACGAAAATGTATTCGAAATTGCAAGACTTGTACTATCTATAAACACAAAGTGCAACAACAAATAATGGCTGAACTTCCTGCAGAAAGAGTGAATTTTTCACTGCCCTTCACTTATACAGGGGTAGACTTCGCAGGTCCGTTTAATCTCAAAACATCGAACTTACGAAATGCAAAAATAATCAAAGGTTACGCAGCCGTATTTGTATGCTTCTCTACAAGAGCAATACATTTAGAAGCGTGCTCAGATCTTTCCACAGACGCATTTATGGCTTGCTTTGACAGATTCACGGGACGTAGAGGTTGCCCAAAAACTATGTTTTCTGACAATGGTCGAAATTTTCTGGGAGCTAGCCTAGCCCTGCGTAAGGCCCACAACGAATTTCTTAGAACTGCAGAAAAGGCCTTATCAGACAAATACAACGCTCATGGGTTTAAGTGGTCATTTATACCCCCTTATGCACCCCACATGGGTGGCCTCTGGGTGGCCGCAGTAAAGAGTATGAAATCACATCTGAAAAAAGTTACAGGTACGCTCGCCTTCACGTTCGAAGAGTTTGCCACTATGTTGATCAGAATTGAAGCTGTATTGAATTCACGGCCGATGTCTCCATTGACAGAAAACCCAGCAGAATTAATACCCTTGACTCCAGGTCATTTCTTGAGAGGAGCACCAATAGTAGCCCCAGCTGAAGCTAAAGAAGAGCTCGCGTTAGAGAGTTTAAACTACATCAAACGATGGAATCGTCTGAAGGCTATTCAACATATCTTTGCACGCCGTTGGAAAAACGAATATGTCACTGAACTTAAACGAAGAATGAAATGGAAAACTGAACAACATAACATTAAACCTAATGACTTCGTTGTAGTCAAAGATGATTTATTGCCACCCACTGAGTGGCGTCTAGGACGCATAATAAAAGTAATATATGGGAAGGATAACAAAGTACGCGTGGCAGAGGTCAAAACTCAAAATGGAAGTATAGTACGTTCAATATCAAAATTATGTATTCTACCAACTTCCCCTACGCAAGAAAAAGCTTCAGCAAATCCTCTTGAAATATAATTAAATTAACAATATATTCTAAAGAGAAAAGTCGCAAAACAAATTTTCTAATAACACGGTATATAACTTCTTTTCTTCCGTTCTAGCCATCAAAATGCCACGGTGCAACTTATGCCTTAAAAACCATGCCACTAGACACTGCCAAGTTTTCATAGCGAAATCCATCGAGGAACGAAGAGCTCACGTCAGCCGATGGAATTACTGTTTGAATTGTCTAGCACACACGCATGCACGTTCATCATGCCAGTCTGCCAATCGTTGCGCTATTTGTGGTGCGAAACACCATTCGATGCCACATCGTGAGCGTCCCCATGACGTCACCGCATCAAGCTTCGAGGAAGAGGCCGTGCCCATCGTACCAGAAAACGGCCCAGGCGAAAATTTACCATCGAGCCCCACTCCCCAAGAAGTGTCTCTTTTGGTAACAGAATTACCCACATTCCAGTCTTTCCGGGTGAACTTTATTCCCCCTCTCGTCAGAGTTAACCTTATACATCGAGGAAACCCTATGTGGGTCACGTTTTTGCTAGACCCAAGAGCGGAAACTTCATTTTTAAAGAGAAGCGTTGCGAACGTCTTTCCGGGGTTTTCACCTGAGGTTTGTGTGGACGATAGGTACTTCAGCATGTTCCAGGTCGCACCGACGTATGAGCCACGAAGCCGCTACGGGCCCATTTCTCGCTGGAAACTAGAAGTTAAAGAATCGAATGTAATAGTTCCACCCCCAATTGAAGATCCGAAACTTGCTGACCATTTTCGGGAGACTGTGCCCCAAGCTCATCCACACTTTGCCGTGTGTCGTGAAGTAGACGGCGTAATTGGCCGGCGAACTTTATCCACCATTTTGTTCGAGGAAAATATCCCGCATACTGAAACCCTTCCAAGAGCCCAGTATTCGATATTCGGTTGGGTTATTTCGGGACTTTGGCACGGCTGCAGTTGCCACTGAGTGGCCCGGGAGTATGTTGAACCGTGTTCAACAATGTTTATTTAATAATATACTATTTTATTTTCTCATTTGTTCTCTTAATATATCTTGAATTCTCTTTTTTTTGTCCTCATAAAGCAGTACCTATTAGTTTGTTCCCCTTGAACATTTTTAATACGCTCAGGTTAGCGGTCTTATTTTGTATATATTTACTTAGTTTTAGTATACATATTTTTAATAACATTTTGAATTATAAGAAGTTGAGTTCTAAGACTGAAGTCAATAAAGCAACAAGCTTTTTATTAGTTAAGGTTTATGAAACCAGTTTGTGTTTTATTTGCAAAGCACACCCGTAAGTTTAGGCGAAGGAAAGACTCCCGACCCTAACACTTACGCTTTCTGAATTACAATTGACAATTTTTGAATTACAATTGGCACTTTCTGAATTACAATTAACTAATCTGAATTAAAACTTACGCTTTCTGAATTGCAGCTGACAATTTCTGATTTCCAATTCGCGCTTTCTGAATTACAATTAACTAATCTGAATTAAAACTTACGCTTTCTGAATTCCAATTGACAATTTCTCATTTACAGTTGACGCTTTCTTAATTACAATTAACTAATCTGAATTAAAACTAACGCTTTCTAAATTACAATTGATAATTTCTCATTTGCAATTGACGCTTTCTGAATTACAATTAACTAATCTGAATTAAAACTTACGATTTCTGAATTACAATTGACAATTTCTGATTTACAATTGGCGCTTTCTGAATTACAATTAACTAATCTGAAATAAAACTTACGCTTTCTGAATTACAATTGACAATTTCTCATTAACAATTGACGCTTTCTGAATTACAATTAACTAATCTGAATTAAAACTAACGCTTTCTGAATTACAATTGATAATTTCTCGTTTACAATTGACGCTTTCTTAATTACAATTAACTAATCTGAATTAAAACTAACGCTTTCTAAATTACAATTGATAATTTCTCATTTGCAATTGACGCTTTCTGAATTACAATTAACTAATCTGAATTAAAACTTACGCCTTCTGAATTACAATTGACAATTTCTGATTTACAATTGGCGCTTTCTGAATTACAATTAACTAATCTGAATTAAAACTTACGCCTTCTGTATTACAATTGACAATTTCTGATTTACAATTGGCTTTTTCTGAATTACAATTAACTAATCTGAATTAAAACTTACGCTTTCTGAATTCTAATTGACAATTTCTCATTTACAATTGACGCTTTCTTAATTACAATTAACTAATCTGAAATAAAACTTACGCTTTCTGAATAACAATTGAAAATTTCTCGTTTACAATTGGCGCTTTCTGAATTACAATTAACTAATCTGAATTAAAACTTACGCTTTCTGAATTACAATTGACAATTTCTGATTTACAATTGTCGCTTTCTGAATTACAATTTACTAATCTGAATTAAAACTTACGCTTTCTGAATTCCAATTGACAATTTCTCATTAACAATTGACGCTTTCTGAATTATAATTAACTAATCTGAATTAAAACTAACGCTTTCTGAATTACAATTGATAATTTCTCATTTACAATTGACGCTTTCTGAATTACAATTAACTAATCTGAATTAAAACTTACGCTTTCTGAATTCCAATTGACAATTTCTCATTTACAATTGACGCTTTCTGAATTACATTTAACTAATCTGCATTAAAACTTACGCTTTCTGAATTGCAGCTGACAATTTCTCGTTTACAGTTGACGCTTTCTGAATTACAATTAACTAATCTGAATTAAAACTTACGCTTTCTGAATTACAATTGAAAATTTCTCGTTTACAATTGACGCTTTCTGAATTACAATTAACTAATCTGAATTAAAACTTCCGCCTTCTGAATTACAATTGGCGCTTTCTGAATTACAATTAACTAATCTGAATTAAAACTTACGCTTTCTGAATTACAATTGACAATTTCTGAATTAAAATTGGCGCTTTCTGAATTACAATTAACTAATCTGAATTAAAACTTACGCTTTCTGAATTGCAGCTGACAATTTCTCGTTTACAGTTGACGCTTTCTGAATTACAATTAACTAATCTGAATTTAAACTTACGCTTTCTGAATTACAATTGAAAATTTCTCGTTTACTATTGACGCTTTCTGAATTACAATTAACAAATCTGAATTAAAACTTACGCTTTCTGAATTACAATTGACAATTTCTGAATTACAATTGGCGCTTTCTGAATTACAATTAACTAATCTGAATTAAAACTTACGCTTTCTGAATTGCAGCTGACAATTTCTCGTTTACAGTTGACGCTTTCTGAATTACAATTAACTAATCTGAATTCAAACTTACGCTTTCTGAATTACAATTGAAAATTTCTCGTTTTAAATTTACGCTTTCTGAATTACAATTAACTAATCTGAATTAAAACTTACGCTTTCTGAATTACAATTGACAATTTCTGATTTACAATTGGCGCTTTCTGAATTACAATTTACTAATCTGAATTAAAACTTACGCTTTCTGAATTCCAATTGACAATTTCTCATTAACAATTGACGCTTTCTGAATTACAATTAACTAATCTGAATTAAAACTAACGCTTTCTGAATTACAATTGATAATTTCTCATTTACAATTGACGCTTTCTGAATTACAATTAACTAATCTGAATTAAAACTTACGCCTTCTGAATTACAATTGACAATTTCTGATTTACAATTGGCGCTTTCTGAATTACAATTAACTAATCTGAATTAAAACTTACGCTTTCTGAATAACAATTGACAAGTTCTCATAAACAATTGACGCTTTCTAAATTACATTTAACTAATCTGAATTAAAACTGACGCTTTCGGACTTGCAGCTGACAATTTCTCGTTTACAGTTGACGCTTTCTGAATTACAATTAACTTATCTGAATTAAAAATTACGCTTTCTGAATTAAAATTGACAAGTTCTCATTAACAATTGACGCTTTCTGAATTACATTTAACTAATCAGAATTAAAACTTACGCTTTCTGAATTGCAGCTGACAATTTCTCGTTTACAGTTGACGCTTTCTGAATTACAATTGAAAATTTCTCGTTTACAATTGACGCTTTCTGAATTACAATTAACTAATCTGAATTAAAACTTACGCTTTCTGAATTACAATTGACAATTTCTGAATTACAATTGGCGCTTTCTGAACTACAATTAACTAATCTGAATTAAAACTTACGCTTTCTAAATAACAATTGATAATTTCTCATTTGCAATTGACGCTTTCTGAATTACAATTAACTAATCTGAATTAAAACTTACGCTTTCTGAATTCCAATTGACAATTTCTCATTTACAATTGACGCTTTCTGAATTACAATTAACTAATCTGAATTTAAACTTACGCCCTCCGTATTACAATTGACAATTTCTGATTTACAATTGGCGCTTTCTGAATTACAATTAACTAATCTGAATTAAAACTTACGCTTTCTGAATTCCAATTGACAATTTCTCATTTACAATTGACGCTTTCTGAATTACAATTAACTAATCTGAATTAAAACTTACGCCTTCTGAATTACAATTGACAATTTTTGATTTACAATTGGCGCTTTCTGAATTACAATTAACTAATCTGAATTAAAACTTACGCTTTCTGAATTACAATTGACAATTTCTAATTTACAATTGGCGCTTTCTGAATTACAATTTACTAATCTGAATTAAAACTAACGCTTTCTGAATTCCAATTGACAATTTCTCATTAACAATTGACGCTTTCTGAATTACAATTAATTAATCTGAATTAAAACTAACGCTCTCTGAATTGCAATTAACTTATCTGAATTAAAACTTACGCTTCCTGAATTCCAATTGACAATTTCTCATTTACAATTGACGCTTTCTGAATTACATTTAACTAATCTGAATTAAAACTTACGCTTTCTGAATTGCAGCTGACAATTTCTCGTTTACAGTTGACGCTTTCTGAATTACAATTAACTAATCTGAATTAAAACTTACGCTTTCTGAATTACAATTGAAAATTTCTCGTTTACAATTGACGCTTTCTGAATTACAATTAACTTATCTGAATTAAAACTTACGCCTTCTGAATTACAATTGACAATTTCTGATTTACAATTGGCGCTTTCTGAATTACAATTAACTAATCTGAATTAAAACTTACGCTTTCTGAATTACAATTGACAATTTCTGAATTACAATTGGCGCTTTCTGAATTACAATTAACTAATCTGAATTAAAACTTACGCTTTCTAAATTGCAGCTGACAATTTCTCGTTTACAGTTGACGCTTTCTGAATAACAATTAACTAATCTGAATTAAAACTTACGCTTTCTGAATTACAATTGAAAATTTCTCGTTTACAATTGACGCTTTCTGAATTACAATTAACAAATCTGAATTAAAACTTACGCTTTCTGAATTACAATTGACAATTTCTGAATTACAATTGGCGCTTTCTGAATTACAATTAACTAATCTGAATTAAAACTTACGCTTTCTGAATTGCAGCTGACAATTTCTCGTTTACAGTTGACGCTTTCTGATTTACAATTAACTAATCTGAATTAAAACTTACGCTTTCTGAATTCCAATTGACAATTTCTCATTTACAGTTGACGCTTTGTTAATTACAATTAACTAATCTGAATTAAAACTAACGCTTTCTAAATTACAATTGATAATTTCTCATTTACAATTGACGCTTTCTGAATTACAATTAACTAATCTGAATTAAAAGTTACGCCTTCTGAATTACAATTGACAATTTCTGATTTACAATGGGCGCTTTCTGAATTACAATTAACTAATCTGAATTAAAACTTACGCCTTCTGTATTACAATTGACAATTTCTGATTTACAATTGGCGATTTCTGAATTACAATTAACTAATCTGAATTAAAACTTACGCTTTCTGAATTCCAATTGACAATTTCTCATTTACAATTGACGCTTTCTTAATTACAATTAACTAATCTGAATTAAAACTAACGCTTTCTGAATTACAATTGATAATTTATCATTTACAATTGACGCTTTCTGAATTACAATTAACTAATCTGAATTAAAACTTACGCCTTCTGAATTACAATTGACAATTTCTGATTTACAATTGGCGCTTTCTGAATTACAATTAGCTAATCTGAATTAAAACTTACGCTTTCTGAATTACAATTGACAATTTCTCATTAACAATTGACGCTTTCTGAATTACATTTAACTAATCTGAATTAAAACATACGCCTTCTGAATTACAATTGACAATTTCGGATTTACAATTGGCGCTTTCCGAATTACAATTAACTAATCTGAATTAAAACTTACGCTTTCTGAATTACAATTGACAATTTCTGATTTACACTTGGCGCTTTCTGAATTACAATTTACTAATCTGAATCAAAACTTACGCTTTCTGAATTCCAATTGACAATTTCTCATTTACAATTGACGCTTTCTGAATTACAATTAACTAATCTGAATTAAAACTTACGCTTTCTGAATTACAATTGACATTTTCTTGTTTACACTTAACGCTTTCTGAATTACAATTAACTAATCTGAATTAAAATCTGAATTAAAACTTACGCTTTCTGAATTACAATTGACAATTTCTGATTTACAATTGACGCTTTCTGAATTACAATTAAGTAATCTGAATTAAAACTTACGCCTTTTGAATTACAATTGACAATTTCAGATTTACAATTGGCGCTTTCTGAATTACAATTAACTAATCTGAATTAAAACTTACGCTTTCTGAATTACATTTAACTAATCTGAATTAAAACTAACGCCTTCTGAATTACCATTGACAATTTCTGATTTACAATTGGCGCTTTCCGAATTACAATTAACCAATCTGAATTAAAACTTACGCTTTCTGAATTACAATTGACAATTTCTGATTTACAATTGGCGCTTTCTAAATTACAATTTACTAATCTGAATTAAAACTTACGCTTTCTGAATTCCAATTGACAATTT
Organism: Pollenia amentaria; assembly: GCA_943735925.1. Classification (NCBI taxonomy): domain Eukaryota; kingdom Metazoa; phylum Arthropoda; class Insecta; order Diptera; family Polleniidae; genus Pollenia; species Pollenia amentaria. Next base: position 90,689,407 of record OX031010.1, read on the forward strand.
CTCATTAACAATTGACGCTTTCTGAATTACAATTAACTAATCTGAATTAAAACTAACGCTTTCTGAATTACAATTGATAATTTCTCATTTACAATTGACGCTTTCTGAATTACAATTAACTAATCTGAATTAAAACTTACGCTTTCTGAATTACAATTGACAATTTCTGATTTACAGTTGACGCTTTCTGATTTACAATTAACTAATCTGAATTAAAACTTACGCTTTCTGAATTCCAATTGACAATTTCTCATTTACAATTGACGCTTTCTGAATTACAATTAAGTAATCTGAATTAAAACTTACGCCTTCTGAATTACAATTGACAATTTCTGATTTACAATTGGCGCTTTCTGAATTACAATTAACTAATCTGAATTAAAACTTACGCTTTCTGAATTACATTTAACTAATCTGAATTAAAACTAACGCCTTCTGAATTACCATTGACAATTTCTGATTTACAATTGGCGCTTTCCGAATTACAATTAACTAATCTGAATTAAAACTTACGCTTTATGAATTACAATTGACAATTTCTGATTTACAATTGGCGCTTTCTGAATTACAATTTACTAATCTGAATTAAAACTTACGCTTTCTGAATTCCAATTGACAATTTCTCATTAACAATTGACGCTTTCTGAATTACATTTAACTAATCTGATTTAAAACTTACGCTTTCTGAATTGCAGCTGACAATTTCTCGTTTACAGTTGACGCTTTCTGAATTACAATTAACTAATCTGAATTAAAAATTACGCTTTCTGAATTACAATTGACAATTTCTCATTAACAATTGACGCTTTCTGAATTACATTTAACTAATCTGAATTAAATCTTACGCTTTCTGAATTGCAGCTGAAAATTTCTCGTTTACAGTTGACGCTTTCTGAATTACAATTAACTAATCTGAATTAAAACTTTCGCTTTCTGAATTGCAGCTGACAATTTCTCATTAACAATTGACGCTTTCTGAATTACAATTAACTAATCTGAATGAAAATCTGAATTAAAACTTACGCTTTCTGAATTACAATTGACAATTTCTCATTAACAATTGACGCTTTCTGAATTACAATTAACTAATCTGAATTAAAACTTACGCTTTCTGAATTGCAACTGACAATTTCTCATTAACAATTGACGCTTTCTGAATTACAATTAACTAATCTGAATTAAAACTTACGCTTTCTGAATTGCAACTGACAATTTCTCATTAAAAATTGACGCTTTCTGAATTACAATTAACTAATCTGAATGAAAATCTGAATTAAAACTTACGCTTTCTGAATTACAATTGACAATTTCTCATTAACAATTGACGCTTTCTGAATTACAATTAACTAATCTGAATTAAAACTTACGCTTTCTGAATTGCAACTGACAATTTCTCATTAACAATTGACGCTTTCTGAATTACAATTAACTAATCTGAATTAAAACTTACGCTTTCTGAACTACAATTGACAATTTCTCATTAACAATTGACGCTTTCTGAATAACAATTAACTTATCTGAATTAAAACTTACGCTTTCTGAATTACAATTGACAATTTCTGATTTACAATTGACGCTTTCTGAATTACAATTAAGTAATCTGAATTAAAACTTACGCCTTCTGTATTAAAATTGACAATTTCTGATTTACAATTGGCGCTTTCTGAATTACAATTAACTAATCTGAATTAAAACTTACGCTTTCTGAATTCCAATTGACAATTTCTCATTTACAATTGACGCTTTCTGAATTACAATTACCTAATCTGAATTAAAACTTACGCTTTCTGAATTACAATTGACAATTTCTCATTAACAATTGACGCTTCCTGAATTATATTTAACTAATCTGAATTAAAACTTACGCTTTCTGAATTGCAACTGCCAATTTCTCGTTTACAGCTGACGCTTTCTGAATTACAATTGACAATTTCTCATTAACAATTGACGCTTTCTGAATTACAATTAACTAATCTGAATTAAAACTTACGCTTTCTGAATTGCAACTGACAATTTCTCGTTTACAGCTGACGCTTTCTGAATTACAATTGACAATTTCTGATTTACAATTGACGCTTTCTGAATTACAATTAAGTAATCTGAATTAAAACTTACGCTTTCTGAATTCCAATTGACAATTTCTCATTAACAATCGACGCTTTCTGAATTACAATTAACTAATCTGAATTAAAACTAACGCTTTCTGAATTACAATTGATAATTTCTCATTTACAATTGACGCTTTCTGAATTACAATTAACTAATCTGAATTAAAACTTACGCTTTCTGAATTACAATTGACAATTTCTGATTTACAGTTGACGCTTTCTGATTTACAATTAACTAATCTGAATTAAAACTTACGCTTTCTGAATTCCAATTGACAATTTCTCATTTACAATTGACGCTTTCTGAATTACAATTAAGTAATCTGAATTAAAACTTACGCCTTCTGAATTACAATTGACAATTTCTGATTTACAATTGGCGCTTTCTGAATTACAATTAACTAATCTGAATTAAAACTTACGCTTTCTGAATTACATTTAACTAATCTGAATTAAAACTAACGCCTTCTGAATTACCATTGACAATTTCTGATTTACAATTGGCGCTTTCCGAATTACAATTAACTAATCTGAATTAAAACTTACGCTTTCTGAATTACAATTGACAATTTCTGATTTACAATTGGCGCTTTCTGAATTACAATTTACTAATCTGAATTAAAACTTACGCTTTCTGAATTCCAATTGACAATTTCTCATTAACAATTGACGCTTTCTGAATTACATTTAACTAATCTGATTTAAAACTTACGCTTTCTGAATTGCAGCTGACAATTTCTCGTTTACAGTTGACGCTTTCTGAATTACAATTAACTAATCTGAATTAAAAATTACGCTTTCTGAATTACAATTGACAATTTCTCATTAACAATTGACGCTTTCTGAATTACATTTAACTAATCTGAATTAAATCTTACGCTTTCTGAATTGCAGCTGAAAATTTCTCGTTTACAGTTGACGCTTTCTGAATTACAATTAACTAATCTGAATTAAAACTTTCGCTTTCTGAATTGCAACTGACAATTTCTCATTAACAATTGACGCTTTCTGAATTACAATTAACTAATCTGAATTAAAACTTACGCTTTCTGAATTGCAACTGACAATTTCTCATTAAAAATTGACGCTTTCTGAATTACAATTAACTAATCTGAATGAAAATCTGAATTAAAACTTACGCTTTCTGAATTACAATTGACAATTTCTCATTAACAATTGACGCTTTCTGAATTACAATTAACTAATCTGAATTAAAACTTACGCTTTCTGAATTGCAACTGACAATTTCTCATTAACAATTGACGCTTTCTGAATTACAATTAACTAATCTGAATTAAAACTTACGCTTTCTGAATTACAATTGACAATTTCTCATTAACAATTGACGCTTTCTGAATAACAATTAATTTATCTGAATTAAAACTTACGCTTTCTGAATTACAATTGACAATTTCTGATTTACAATTGACGCTTTCTGAATTACAATTAAGTAATCTGAATTAAAACTTACGCCTTCTGTATTAAAATTGACAATTTCTGATTTACAATTGGCGCTTTCTGAATTACAATTAACTAATCTGAATTAAAACTTACGCTTTCTGAATTCCAATTGACAATTTCTCATTTACAATTGACGCTTTCTGAATTACAATTACCTAATCTGAATTAAAACTTACGCTTTCTGAATTACAATTGACAATTTCTCATTAACAATTGACGCTTCCTGAATTATATTTAACTAATCTGAATTAAAACTTACGCTTTCTGAATTGCAACTGCCAATTTCTCGTTTACAGCTGACGCTTTCTGAATTACAATTGACAATTTCTCATTAACAATTGACGCTTTCTGAATTACAATTAACTAATCTGAATTAAAACTTACGCTTTCTGAATTGCAACTGACAATTTCTCGTTTACAGCTGACGCTTTCTGAATTACAATTGACAATTTCTGATTTACAATTGACGCTTTCTGAATTACAATTAAGTAATCTGAATTAAAACTTACGCCTTCTGTATTGCAACTGACAATTTCTCATTAACAATTGACGCTTTCTGAATTACAATTAACTAATCTGAATTAAAACTTACGCTTTCTGAATTGCAACTGACAATTTCTCATTAACAATTGACGCTTTCTGAATTACAATTAACTAATCTGAATGAAAATCTGAATTAAAACTTACGCTTTCTGAATTGCAACTGACAATTTCTCATTAACAATTGACGCTTTCTGAATTACAATTAACTAATCTGAATGAAAATCTGAATTAAAACTTACGCTTTCTGAATTACAATTGACAATTTCTCATTAACAATTGACGCTTTCTGAATTACAATTAACTAATCTGAATTAAAACTTACGCCTTCTGAATTACAATTGACAATTTCTAATTTACAATTGGCGCTTTCCGAATTACAATTAACTAATCTGAATGAAAACTTACGCCTTCTGAATTACAATTGACAATTTCTCATTAACAATTGACGCTTTCTGAATTACATTTAACTAATCTGAATTAAAACTTACGCCTTCTGAATTACAATTGACAATTTCGGATTTACAATTGGCGCTTTCCGAATTACAATTAACTAATCTGAATTAAAACTTACGCTTTCTGAATTACAATTGACAATTTCTGAATTACACTTGGCGCTTTCTGAATTACAATTTACTAATCTGAATCAAAACTTACGCTTTCTGAATTCCAATTGACAATTTCTCATTTACAATTGATGCTTTCTGAATTACAATTAACTAATCTGAATTAAAACTTACGCTTTCTGAATTACAATTGACATTTTCTTGTTTACACTTAACGCTTTCTGAATTACAATTAACTAATCTGAATTAAAATCTGAATTAAAACTTACGCTTTCTAAATTACAATTGACGCTTTCTGAATTACAATTAAGTAATCTGAATTAAAACTTACGCCTTTTGAATTACAATTGACAATTTCTGATTTACAATTGGCGCTTTCTGAATTACAATTAACTAATCTGAATTAAAACTTACGCTTTCTGAATTACATTTAACTAATCTGAATTAAAACTAACTCCTTCTGAATTACCATTGACAATTTCTGATTTACAATTGGCGCTTTCCGAATTACAATTAACTAATCTGAATTAAAACTTACGCTTTCTGAATTACAATTGACAATTTCTGATTTACAATTGGCGCTTTCTGAATTACAATTTACTAATCTGAATTAAAACTTACGCATTCTGAATTCCAATTGACAATTTCTCATTAACAATTAACGCTTTCTGAATTACAATTAACTAATCTGAATTAAAACTAACGCTTTCTGAATTACAATTGATAATTTCTCATTTACAATTGACGCTTTCTGAATTACAATTAACTAATCTGAATTAAAACTTACGCTTTCTGAATTACAATTGGTAATTTCTGATTTACAGTTGACGCTTTCTGATTTACAATTACCTAATCTGAATTAAAACTTATGCTTTCTGAATTCCAATTGACAATATCTCATTTACAATTGACGCTTTCTGAATTACAATTAAGTAATCTGAATTAAAACTTACGCCTTCTGAATTACAATTGACAATTTCTGATTTACAATTGGCGCTTTCTGAATTACAATTAACTAATCTGAATTAAAACTTACGCTTTCTGAATTACATTTAACTAATCTGAATTAAAACTAACGCCTTCTGAATTACCATTGACAATTTCTGATTTACAATTGGCGCTTTCCGAATTACAATTAACTAATCTGAATTAAAACTTACGCTTTCTGAATTACAATTGACAATTTCTGATTTACAATTGGCGCTTTCTGAATTACAATTTACTAATCTGAATTAAAACTTACGCTTTCTGAATTCCAATTGACAATTTCTCATTAACAATTGACGCTTTCTGAATTACATTTAACTAATCTGATTTAAAACTTACGCTTTCTGAATTGCAGCTGACAATTTCTCGTTTACAGTTGACGCTTTCTGAATTACAATTAACTAATCTGAATTAAAAATTACGCTTTCTGAATTACAATTGACAATTTCTCATTAACAATTGACGCTTTCTGAATTACATTTAACTAATCTGAATTAAATCTTACGCTTTCTGAATTGCAGCTGAAAATTTCTCGTTTACAGTTGACGCTTTCTGAATTACAATTAACTAATCTGAATTAAAACTTTCGCTTTCTGAATTGCAGCTGACAATTTCTCATTAACAATTGACGCTTTCTGAATTACAATTAACTAATCTGAATGAAAATCTGAATTAAAACTTACGCTTTCTGAATTACAATTGACAATTTCTCATTAACAATTGACGCTTTCTGAATTACAATTAAATAATCTGAATTAAAACTTAAGCTTTCTGAATTGCAACTGACAATTTCTCATTAACAATTGACGCTTTCTGAATTACAATTAACTAATCTGAATTAAAACTTACGCTTTCTGAATTGCAACTGACAATTTCTCATTAAAAATTGACGCTTTCTGAATTACAATTAACTAATCTGAATGAAAATCTGAATTAAAACTTACGCTTTCTGAATTACAATTGACAATTTCTCATTAACAATTGACGCTTTCTGAATTACAATTAACTAATCTGAATTAAAACTTACGCTTTCTGAATTGCAACTGACAATTTCTCATTAACAATTGACGCTTTCTGAATTACAATTAACTAATCTGACGCTTTCTGAATTACAATTAAGTAATCTGAATTAAAACTTACGCCTTCTGTATTAAAATTGACAATTTCTGATTTACAATTGGCGCTTTCTGAATTACAATTAACTAATCTGAATTAAAACTTACGCTTTCTGAATTCCAATTGACAATTTCTCATTTACAATTGACGCTTTCTGAATTACAATTACCTAATCTGAATTAAAACTTACGCTTTCTGAATTACAATTGACAATTTCTCATTAACAATCGACGCTTCCTGAATTATATTTAACTAATCTGAATTAAAACTTACGCTTTCTGAATTGCAACTGCCAATTTATCGTTTACAGCTGACGCTTTCTGAATTACAATTGACAATTTCTCATTAACAATTGACGCTTTCTGAATTACAATTAACTAATCTGAATTAAAACTTACGCTTTCTGAATTGCAACTGACAATTTCTCGTTTACAGCTGACGCTTTCTGAATTACAATTGACAATTTCTGATTTACAATTGACGCTTTCTGAATTACAATTAAGTAATCTGAATTAAAACTTACGCCTTCTGTATTGCAACTGACAATTTCTCATTAACAATTGACGCTTTCTTAATTACAATTAACTAATCTGAATGAAAATCTGAATTAAAACTTACGCTTTCTGAATTGCAACTGACAATTTCTCATTAACAATTGACGCTTTCTGAATTACAATTAACTAATCTGAATGAAAATCTGAATTAAAACTTACGCTTTCTGAATTACAATTGACAATTTCTCATTAACAATTGACGCTTTCTGAATTACAATTAACTAATCTGAATTAAAACTTACGCCTTCTGAATTACAATTGACAATTTCTAATTTACAATTGGCGCTTTCCGAATTACAATTAACTAATCTGAATGAAAATCTGAATTAAAACTTACGCTTTCTGAATTGCAACTGACAATTTCTCATTAACAATTGACGCTTTCTGAATTACAATTAACTAATCTGAATAAAAACTTACGCTTTCTAAATTGCAACTGACAATTTCTCATTAACAATTGACGCTTTCTGAATTACAATTAACTAATCTGAATGAAAATCTGAATTAAAACTTACGCTTTCTGAATTGCAACTGACAATTTCTCATTAACAATTGACGCTTTCTGAATTACAATTAACTAATCTGAATGAAAATCTGAATTAAAACTTACGCTTTCTGAATTACAATTGACAATTTCTCATTAACAATTGACGCTTTCTGAATTACAATTAACTAATCTGAATTAAAACTTACGCCTTCTGAATTACAATTGACAATTTCTAATTTACAATTGGCGCTTTCCGAATTACAATTAACTAATCTGAATGAAAACTTACGCCTTCTGAATTCCAATTGACAATTTCTGATTTACAATTGGCGCTTTCTGAATTACAATTAACTAATCTGAATTAAAACTTACGCTTTCTGAATTACAATTGACAATTTCTCATTAACAATTGACGCTTCCTGAATTACATTTAACTAATCTGAATTAAAACTTACGCTTTCTGAATTGCAACTGACAATTTCTCATTAACAATTGACGCTTTCTGAATTACAATTAACTAATCTGAATGAAAATCTGAATTAAAACTTACGCTTTCTGAATTGCAACTGACAATTTCTCATTAACAATTGACGCTTTCTGAATTACAATTAACTAATCTGAATGAAAATCTGAATTAAAACTTACGCTTTCTGAATTACAATTGACAATTTCTCATTAACAATTGACGCTTTCTGAATTACAATTAACTAATCTGAATTAAAACTTACGCCTTCTGAATTACAATTGACAATTTCTAATTTACAATTGGCGCTTTCCGAATTACAATTAACTAATCTGAATGAAAACTTACGCCTTCTGAATTCCAATTGACAATTTCTGATTTACAATTGGCGCTTTCTGAATTACAATTAACTAATCTGAATTAAAACTTACGCTTTCTGAATTACAATTGACAATTTCTCATTAACAATTGACGCTTCCTGAATTACATTTAACTAATCTGAATTAAAACTTACGCTTTCTGAATTGCAGCTGACAATTTCTCGTTTACAGTTGACGCTTTCTGAATAACAATTAACTTATCTGAATTAAAATCTGAATTAAAACTTACGCTTTCTGAATTACAATTGACAATTTCTCATTAACAATTGGCGGTTTCTGAATTACATTTAACGAATCTGAATTAAAACTTTCGCTTTCTGAATTGCAGCTGAAAATTTCTCGTTTACAGTTGAGGCTTTCTGAATTACAATTAACTAATCTGAATTAAAACTAACGCTTTCTGAATTGCAGCTGACAATTTCTCGTTTACAGTTGACGCTTTCTGAATTACAATTAACTAATCTGAATTAAAACTAACGCTTTCTGAATTGCAGCTGACAATTTCTCGTTTACAGTTGACGCTTTCTGAATTACAGTTAACTAATCTGAATTAAAACTTACACTTTCTGAATTACAATTGACAATTTCTCATTAACAATCGACGCTTCCTGAATTACATTTAACTAATCTGAATTTAAACTTACGCTTTCTGAATTGCAGCTGACAATTTCTCGTTTACAGTTGACGCTTTCTGAATTACAATTAACTAATCTGAATTAAAACTTACGCTTTCTGAATTACAATTGATAATTTCTCATTTACAATTGACGCTTTCTGAATTACAATTAACTAATCTGAATTAAAACTTACGCTTTCTGAATTGCAACTGACAATTTCTCATTAACAATTGACGCTTTCTGAATTACAATTAACTAATCTGAATTAAAACTTACGCTTTCTGAATTGCAACTGACAATTTCTCATTAACAATTGACGCTTTCTGAATTACAATTAACTAATCTGAATTAAAACTTACGCTTTCTGAATTACAATTGACAATTTCTCATTAACAATTGACGCTTTCTGAATTACAATTAACTAATCTGAATTAAAACTTACGCCTTCTGAATTACAATTGACAATTTCTAATTTACAATTGGCGCTTTCCGAATTACAATTAACTAATCTGAATAAAAACTTACGCCTTCTGAATTCCAATTGACAATTTCTCATTTACAATTGGCGCTTTCTGAATTACAATTAACTAATCTGAATTAAAACTTACGCATTCTGAATTACAATTGACAATTTCTCATTAACAATTGACGCTTCCTGAATTACATTTAACTAATCTGAATTTAAACTTACGCTTTCTGAATTGCAGCTGACAATTTCTCGTTTACAGTTGACGCTTTCTGAATTACAATTAACTAATCTGAAGTAAAACTTACGCTTTCTGAATTACAATTGACAATTTCTCATTAACAATTGGCGGTTTCTCAATTACAATTAACTAATCTGAATTAAAACTAACGCTTTCTGAATTACAATTGACAATTTCTCATTAACAATTGACGCTTTCTGAATTAGAATTAACTAATCTGAATTAAAACTTACGCTTTCTGAATTACAATTGACAATTTCTCATTAACAATTGACGCTTTCTGAATTACAATTAACTAATCTGAATGAAAACTTACGCCTTCTGAATTCCAATTGACAATTTCTCATTAACAATTGGCGGTTTCTCAATTACAATTAACTAATCTGAATTAAAACTTACGCTTTCTGAATTGCAACTGACAATTTCTCATTAACAATTGACGCTTTCTGAATTACAATTAACTAATCTGAATTAAAACTTACGCTTTCTGAATTGCAACTGACAATTTCTCATTAACAATTGACGCTTTCTGAATTACAATTAACTAATCTGAATTAAAACTTACGCTCTCTGAATTACAATTGACAATTTCTCATTAACAATTGACGCTTTCTGAATTACAATTAACTAATCTGAATTAAAACTTACGCCTTCTGAATTACAATTGACAATTTCTAATTTACAATTGGCGCTTTCCGAATTACAATTAACTAATCTGAATTAAAACTTACGCATTCTGAATTACAATTGACAATTTCTCATTAACAATTGACGCTTCCTGAATTACATTTAACTAATCTGAATTTAAACTTACGCTTTCTGAATTGCAGCTGACAATTTCTCGTTTACAGTTGACGCTTTCTGAATTACAATTAACTAATCTGAATTAAAACTTACGCTTTCTGAATTACAATTGACAATTTCTCATTAACAATTGGCGGTTTCTCAATTACAATTAACTAATCTGAATTAAAACTAACGCTTTCTGAATTACAATTGACAATTTCTCATTAACAATTGACGCTTTCTGAATTAGAATTAACTAATCTGAATTAAAACTTACGCTTTCTGAATTACAATTGACAATTTCTCATTAACAATTGACGCTTTCTGAATTACAATTAACTAATCTGAATGAAAACTTACGCCTTCTGAATTCCAATTGACAATTTCTCATTAACAATTGGCGGTTTCTCAATTACAATTAACTAATCTGAATTAAAACTTACGCTTTCTGAATTGCAACTGACAATTTCTCATTAACAATTGACGCTTTCTGAATTACAATTAACTAATCTGAATTAAAACTTACGCTTTCTGAATTACAATTGACAATTTCTCATTAACAATGGACGCTTTCTGAATTACAATTAACTAATCTGAATTAAAACTTACGCCTTCTGAATTACAATTGACAATTTCTAATTTACAATTGGCGCTTTCCGAATTACAATTAACTAATCTGAATTAAAACTTACGCATTCTGAATTACAATTGACAATTTCTCATTAACAATTGACGCTTCCTGAATTACATTTAACTAATCTGAATTTAAACTTACGCTTTCTGAATTGCAGCTGACAATTTCTCGTTTACAGTTGACGCTTTCTGAATTACAATTAACTAATCTGAATTAAAACTTACGCTTTCTGAATTACAATTGACAATTTCTCATTAACAATTGGCGGTTTCTCAATTACAATTAACTAATCTGAATTAAAACTAACGCTTTCTGAATTACAATTGACAATTTCTCATTAACAATTGACGCTTTCTGAATTAGAATTAACTAATCTGAATTAAAACTTACGCTTTCTGAATTACAATTGACAATTTCTCATTAACAATTGACGCTTTCTGAATTACAATTAACTAATCTGAATGAAAACTTACGGCTTCTGAATTCCAATTGACAATTTCTCATTAACAATTGGCGGTTTCTCAATTACAATTAACTAATCTGAATTAAAACTTACGCTTTCTGAATTGCAACTGACAATTTCTCATTAACAATTGACGCTTTCTGAATTACAATTAACTAATCTGAATTAAAACTTACGCTTTCTGAATTGCAACTGACAATTTCTCATTAACAATTGACGCTTTCTGAATTACAATTAACTAATCTGAATTAAAACTTACGCTTTCTGAATTACAATTGACAATTTCTCATTAACAATTGACGCTTTCTGAATTACAATTAACTAATCTGAATTAAAACTTACGCCTTCTGAATTACAATTGACAATTTCTAATTTACAATTGGCGCTTTCCGAATTACAATTAACTAATCTGAATGAAAACTTACGCCTTCTGAATTCCAATTGACAATTTCTCATTTACAATTGGCGCTTTCTGAATTACAATTAACTAATCTGAATTAAAACTTACGCATTCTGAATTACAATTGACAATTTCTCATTAACAATTGACGCTTCCTGAATTACATTTAACTAATCTGAATTTAAACTTACGCTTTCTGAATTGCAGCTGACAATTTCTCGTTTACAGTTGACGCTTTCTGAATTACAATTAACTAATCTGAATTAAAACTTACGCTTTCTGAATTACAATTGACAATTTCTCATTAACAATTGGCGGTTTCTCAATTACAATTAACTAATCTGAATTAAAACTAACGCTTTCTGAATTACAATTGACAATTTCTCATTAACAATTGACGCTTTCTGAATTAGAATTAACTAATCTGAATTAAAACTTACGCTTTCTGAATTACAATTGACAATTTCTCATTAACAATTGACGCTTTCTGAATTACAATTAACTAATCTGAATGAAAACTTACGCCTTCTGAATTCCAATTAACAATTTCTCATTTACAATTGGCGCTTTCTGAATTACAATTAACTAATCTGAATTAAAACTTACGCTTTCTGAATTACAATTGACAATTTCTCATTAACAATTGGCGGTTTCTCAATTACAATTAACTAATCTGAATTAAAACTAACGCTTTCTGAATTACAATTGACAATTTCTCATTAACAATTGACGCTTTCTGAATTACAATTAACTAATCTGAATTAAAACTTACGCTTTCTGAATTACAATTAACTAATCTGAATTAAAACTTACGCCTTCTGAATTACAATTGACAATTTCTAATTTACAATTGGCGCTTTCCGAATTACAATTAACTAATCTGAATGAAAACTTACGCCTTCTGAATTCCAATTGACAATTTCTCATTTACAATTGGCGCTTTCTGAATTACAATTAACTAATCTGAATTAAAACTTACGCTTTCTGAATTACAATGGACAATTTCTCATTTACAATTGGCGCTTTCTGAATTACAATTAACTAATCTGAATTAAAACTTACGCTTTCTGAATTACAATTGACAATTTCTCATTTACAATTGGCGCTTTCTGAATTACAATTAACTAATCTGAATTAAAACTTACGCTTTCTGAATTACAATTGACAATTTCTCATTAACAATTGACGCTTTCTGAATTACAATTAACTAATCTGAATGAAAACTTACGCCTTCTGAATTCCAATTGACAATTTCTCATTTACAATTGGCGCTTTCTGAATTACAATTAACTAATCTGAATTAAAACTTACGCTTTCTGAATTACAATTGACAATTTCTCATTAACAATTGGCGGTTTCTCAATTACAATTAACTAATCTGAATTAAAACTAACGCTTTCTGAATTACAATTGACAATTTCTCATTAACAATTGACGCTTTCTGAATTACAATTAACTAATCTGAATTAAAACTTACGCTTTCTGAATTACAATTGACAATTTCTCATTAACAATTGACGCTTTCTGAATTACAATTAACTAATCTGAATTAAAACTTACGCCTTCTGAATTACAATTGACAATTTCTAATTTACAATTGGCGCTTTCCGAATTACAATTAACTAATCTGAATGAAAACTTACGCCTTCTGAATTCCAATTGACAATTTCTCATTTACAATTGGCGCTTTCTGAATTACAATTAACTAATCTGAATTAAAACTTACGCATTCTGAATTACAATTGACAATTTCTCATTAACAATTGACGCTTACTGAATTACATTTAACTAATCTGAATTTAAACTTACGCTTTCTGAATTGCAGCTGACAATTTCTCGTTTACAGTTGACGCTTTCTGAATTACAATTAACTAATCTGAATTAAAACTTACGCTTTCTGAATTACAATTGACAATTTCTCATTAACAATTGGCGGTTTCTCAATTACAATTAACTAATCTGAATTAAAACTAACGCTTTCTGAATTACAATTGACAATTTCTCATTAACAATTGACGCTTTCTGAATTACAATTAACTAATCTGAATTAAAACTTACGCTTTCTGAATTACAATTGACAATTTCTCATTAACAATTGACGCTTTCTGAATTACAATTAACTAATCTGAATGAAAACTTACGCCTTCTGAATTCCAATTGACAATTTCTCATTTACAATTGGCGCTTTCTGAATTACGATTAACTAATCTGAATTAAAACTAACGCTTTCTGAATTACAATTGACAATTTCTCATTAACAATTGACGCTTTCTGAATTACAATTAACTAATCTGAATTAAAACTTACGCTTTCTGAATTACAATTGACAATTTCTCATTAACAATTGGCGGTTTCTCAATTACGATTAACTAATCTGAATTAAAACTAACGCTTTCTGAATTACAATTGACAATTTCTCATTAACAATTGACGCTTTCTGAATTACAATTAACTAATCTGAATTAAAACTTACGCTTTCTGAATTACAATTGACAATTTCTCATTAACAATTGACGCTTTCTGAATTACAATTAACTAATCTGAATTAAAACTTACGCCTTCTGAATTGCAATTGACAATTTCTAATTTACAATTGGCGCTTTCCGAATTACAATTAACTAATCTGAATGAAAACTTACGCCTTCTGAATTCCAATTGACAATTTCTCATTTACAATTGGCGCTTTCTGAATTACAATTAACTAATCTGAATTAAAACTTACGCATTCTGAATTACAATTGACAATTTCTCATTAACAATTGACGCTTCCTGAATTACATTTAACTAATCTGAATTTAAACTTACGCTTTCTGAATTGCAGCTGACAATTTCTCGTTTACAGTTGACGCTTTCTGAATTACAATTAACTAATCTGAATTAAAACTTACGCTTTCTGAATTACAATTGACAATTTCTCATTAACAATTGACGCTTCCTGAATTACATTTAACTAATCTGAATTAAAATTTACGCTTTCTGAATTGCAGCTGACAATTTCTCGTTTACAGTTGACGCTTTCTGAATTACAATTAAATAATCTGAATTAAAATCTGAATTAAAACTTACGCTTTCTGAATTACAATTGACAATTTCTGATTTACAATTGACGCTTTCTGAATTACAATTAAGTAATCTGAATTAAAACTTACGCCTTCTGAATTACAATTGACAATTTCTGATTTACAATTGGCGCTTTCTGAATTACAATTAACTAATCTGAATTAAAACTTACGCTTTCTGAATTACAATTGACAATTTCTCATTTACAATTGACGCTTTCTGAATTAAATCTAACTAATCTGAATTAAAACTTACGCCTTCTGAATTACAATTGACAATTTCTGATTTACAATTGGCGCTTTCCGAATTACAATTAACTAATCTGAATTAAAACTTACGCTTTCTGAATTACAATTGACAATTTCTCATTTACAATTGACGCTTTCTGAAATACAATTAACTAATCTGAATTAAAACTAACGCTTTCTGAATTACAATTGACAATTTCTGATTTACAATTGGCGCTTTCTGAATTGCAATTTACTAATCTGAATTAAAACTTACGCTTTTTGAATTCCAATTGACAATTTCTCATTAACAATTGACGCCTTCTGAATTACAATTAACTAATCTGAATTAAAACTAACGCTTTCTGAATTACAATTGATAATTTCTCATTTACAATTGACGCTTTCTGAATTACAATTAACTAATCTGAATTAAAACTTACGCTTTCTGAATTCCAATTGACAATTTCTCATTTACAATTGACGCTTTCTGAAATACAATTAACTAATCTGAATTAAAACTAACGCTTTCTGAATTACAATTGACAATTTCTGATTTACAATTGACGCTTTCTGAATTACAATTAAGTAATCTGAATTAAAACTTACGCCTTCTGTATTAAAATTGACAATTTCTGATTTACAATTGGCGCTTTCTGAATTACAATTAACTAATCTGAATTAAAACTTACGCCTTCTGAATTCCAATTGACAATTTCTCATTTACAATTGACGCTTTCTGAATTACAATTAACTAATCTGAATTAAAACTTACGCTTTCTGAATAACAATTGACAATTTCTCATTAACAATTGACGCTTCCTGAATTATATTTAACTAATCTGAATTAAAACTTACGCTTTCTGAATTGCAACTGACAATTTCTCGTTTACAGCTGATGCTTTCTGAATTACAATTAACTAATCTGAATTAAAATCTGAATGAAAACTTACGCTTTCTGAATTACAATTGACAATTTCTCATTAACAATTGACGCTTTCTGAATTACAATTAACTAACCTGAATTAAAACTTACGCTTTCTGAATTGCAACTGACAATTTCTCATTAACAATTGACGCTTTCTGAATTACAATTAACTAATCTGAATTAAAACTTACGCTTTCTGAATTGCAACTGACAATTTCTCATTAACAATTGACGCTTTCTGAATTACAATTAACTAATCTGAATGAAAATCTGAATTAAAACTTACGCTTTCTGAATTACAATTGACAATTTCTCATTAACAATTGACGCTTTCTGAATTACAATTAACTAATCTGAATTAAAACTTACGCTTTCTGAATTGCAACTGACAATTTCTCATTAACAATTGACGCTTTCTGAATTACAATTAACTAATCTGAATGAAAAACTGAATTAAAACTTACGCTTTCTGAATTACAACTGACAATTTCTCATTAACAATTGACGCTTTCTGAATTACAATTAACTAATCTGAATTAAAACTTACGCTTTCTGAATTGCAACTGACAATTTCTCATTAACAATTGACGCTTTCTGAATTAAAACTAACGCTTTCTGAATTGCAATTGCTAATTTCTCATTTACAATTGACGCTTTCTGAATTACAATTAACTAATCTGAATTAAAACTTACGCCTTCTGAATTACAATTGACAATTTCTGATTTACAATTGGCGCTTTCTGAATTACAATTAACAAATCTGAATTTAAACTTACGGTTTCTGAATTACAATTGACAATTTCTGATTTACAATTGGCGCTTTCTGAATTACAATTAACTAATCTGAATTAAAACTTACGCTTTCTGAATTGCAGCTGACAATTTCTCGTTTACAGTTGACGCTTTCTGAATTACAATTAACTAATCTGAATTAAAATCTGAATTAAAACTAACGCTTTCTGAATTACAATTGACAATTTCTGATTTACAATTGGCGCTTTCTGAATTACAATTAACTAATCTGAATTAAAACTTACGCTTTCTGAATTGCAACTGACAATTTCTCATTAACAATTGACGCTTTCTGAATTAAAACTAACGCTTTCTGAATTACAATTGACAATTTCTCATTAACAATTGACTCTTCCTGAATAACATTTAACTAATCTGAATTAAAACTTACGCTTTCTGAATTGCAGTTGACAATTTCTCGTTTAACAATTGACGCTTTCTGAATTAGAATTAACTAATCTGAATTAAAACTTACGCTTTCTGAATTACAATTGACAATTTCTCATTAACAATTGACGCTTTCTGAATTACAATTAACTAATCTGAATGAAAACTTACGGCTTCTGAATTCCAATTGACAATTTCTCATTAACAATTGGCGGTTTCTCAATTACAATTAACTAATCTGAATTAAAACTTACGCTTTCTGAATTGCAACTGACAATTTCTCATTAACAATTGACGCTTTCTGAATTACAATTAACTAATCTGAATTAAAACTTACGCTTTCTGAATTGCAACTGACAATTTCTCATTAACAATTGACGCTTTCTGAAT
Source organism: Pollenia amentaria (assembly GCA_943735925.1). NCBI lineage: Eukaryota > Metazoa > Arthropoda > Insecta > Diptera > Polleniidae > Pollenia > Pollenia amentaria. The sequence goes on from OX031010.1 coordinate 90,707,460, forward strand.
TACAATTAACTAATCTGAATTAAAACTTACGCTTTCTGAATTACAATTGACAATTTCTCATTAACAATTGACGCTTTCTGAATTACAATTAACTAATCTGAATTAAAACTTACGCCTTCTGAATTACAATTGACAATTTCTAATTTACAATTGGCGCTTTCCGAATTACAATTAACTAATCTGAATGAAAACTTACGCCTTCTGAATTCCAATTGACAATTTCTCATTTACAATTGGCGCTTTCTGAATTACAATTAACTAATCTGAATTAAAACTTACGCATTCTGAATTACAATTGACAATTTCTCATTAACAATTGACGCTTCCTGAATTACATTTAACTAATCTGAATTTAAACTTACGCTTTCTGAATTGCAGCTGACAATTTCTCGTTTACAGTTGACGCTTTCTGAATTACAATTAACTAATCTGAATTAAAACTTACGCTTTCTGAATTACAATTGACAATTTCTCATTAACAATTGGCGGTTTCTCAATTACAATTAACTAATCTGAATTAAAACTAACGCTTTCTGAATTACAATTGACAATTTCTCATTAACAATTGACGCTTTCTGAATTAGAATTAACTAATCTGAATTAAAACTTACGCTTTCTGAATTACAATTGACAATTTCTCATTAACAATTGACGCTTTCTGAATTACAATTAACTAATCTGAATGAAAACTTACGCCTTCTGAATTCCAATTAACAATTTCTCATTTACAATTGGCGCTTTCTGAATTACAATTAACTAATCTGAATTAAAACTTACGCTTTCTGAATTACAATTGACAATTTCTCATTAACAATTGGCGGTTTCTCAATTACAATTAACTAATCTGAATTAAAACTAACGCTTTCTGAATTACAATTGACAATTTCTCATTAACAATTGACGCTTTCTGAATTACAATTAACTAATCTGAATTAAAACTTACGCTTTCTGAATTACAATTAACTAATCTGAATTAAAACTTACGCCTTCTGAATTACAATTGACAATTTCTAATTTACAATTGGCGCTTTCCGAATTACAATTAACTAATCTGAATGAAAACTTACGCCTTCTGAATTCCAATTGACAATTTCTCATTTACAATTGGCGCTTTCTGAATTACAATTAACTAATCTGAATTAAAACTTACGCTTTCTAAATTACAATGGACAATTTCTCATTTACAATTGGCGCTTTCTGAATTACAATTAACTAATCTGAATTAAAACTTACGCTTTCTGAATTACAATTGACAATTTCTCATTTACAATTGGCGCTTTCTGAATTACAATTAACTAATCTGAATTAAAACTTACGCTTTCTGAATTACAATTGACAATTTCTCATTAACAATTGACGCTTTCTGAATTACAATTAACTAATCTGAATGAAAACTTACGCCTTCTGAATTCCAATTGACAATTTCTCATTTACAATTGGCGCTTTCTGAATTACAATTAACTAATCTGAATTAAAACTTACGCTTTCTGAATTACAATTGACAATTTCTCATTAACAATTGGCGGTTTCTCAATTACAATTAACTAATCTGAATTAAAACTAACGCTTTCTGAATTACAATTGACAATTTCTCATTAACAATTGACGCTTTCTGAATTACAATTAACTAATCTGAATTAAAACTTACGCTTTCTGAATTACAATTGACAATTTCTCATTAACAATTGACGCTTTCTGAATTACAATTAACTAATCTGAATTAAAACTTACGCCTTCTGAATTACAATTGACAATTTCTAATTTACAATTGGCGCTTTCCGAATTACAATTAACTAATCTGAATGAAAACTTACGCCTTCTGAATTCCAATTGACAATTTCTCATTTACAATTGGCGCTTTCTGAATTACAATTAACTAATCTGAATTAAAACTTACGCATTCTGAATTACAATTGACAATTTCTCATTAACAATTGACGCTTCCTGAATTACATTTAACTAATCTGAATTTAAACTTACGCTTTCTGAATTGCAGCTGACAATTTCTCGTTTACAGTTGACGCTTTCTGAATTACAATTAACTAATCTGAATTAAAACTTACGCTTTCTGAATTACAATTGACAATTTCTCATTAACAATTGGCGGTTTCTCAATTACAATTAACTAATCTGAATTAAAACTAACGCTTTCTGAATTACAATTGACAATTTCTCATTAACAATTGACGCTTTCTGAATTACAATTAACTAATCTGAATTAAAACTTACGCTTTCTGAATTACAATTGACAATTTCTCATTAACAATTGACGCTTTCTGAATTACAATTAACTAATCTGAATGAAAACTTACGCCTTCTGAATTCCAATTGACAATTTCTCATTTACAATTGGCGCTTTCTGAATTACGATTAACTAATCTGAATTAAAACTAACGCTTTCTGAATTACAATTGACAATTTCTCATTAACAATTGACGCTTTCTGAATTACAATTAACTAATCTGAATTAAAACTTACGCTTTCTGAATTACAATTGACAATTTCTCATTAACAATTGGCGGTTTCTCAATTACGATTAACTAATCTGAATTAAAACTAACGCTTTCTGAATTACAATTGACAATTTCTCATTAACAATTGACGCTTTCTGAATTACAATTAACTAATCTGAATTAAAACTTACGCTTTCTGAATTACAATTGACAATTTCTCATTAACAATTGACGCTTTCTGAATTACAATTAACTAATCTGAATTAAAACTTACGCCTTCTGAATTGCAATTGACAATTTCTAATTTACAATTGGCGCTTTCCGAATTACAATTAACTAATCTGAATGAAAACTTACGCCTTCTGAATTCCAATTGACAATTTCTCATTTACAATTGGCGCTTTCTGAATTACAATTAACTAATCTGAATTAAAACTTACGCATTCTGAATTACAATTGACAATTTCTCATTAACAATTGACGCTTCCTGAATTACATTTAACTAATCTGAATTTAAACTTACGCTTTCTGAATTGCAGCTGACAATTTCTCGTTTACAGTTGACGCTTTCTGAATTACAATTAACTAATCTGAATTAAAACTTACGCTTTCTGAATTACAATTGACAATTTCTCATTAACAATTGACGCTTCCTGAATTACATTTAACTAATCTGAATTAAAATTTACGCTTTCTGAATTGCAGCTGACAATTTCTCGTTTACAGTTGACGCTTTCTGAATTACAATTAAATAATCTGAATTAAAATCTGAATTAAAACTTACGCTTTCTGAATTACAATTGACAATTTCTGATTTACAATTGACGCTTTCTGAATTACAATTAAGTAATCTGAATTAAAACTTACGCCTTCTGAATTACAATTGACAATTTCTGATTTACAATTGGCGCTTTCTGAATTACAATTAACTAATCTGAATTAAAACTTACGCTTTCTGAATTACAATTGACAATTTCTCATTTACAATTGACGCTTTCTGAATTAAATCTAACTAATCTGAATTAAAACTTACGCCTTCTGAATTACAATTGACAATTTCTGATTTACAATTGGCGCTTTCCGAATTACAATTAACTAATCTGAATTAAAACTTACGCTTTCTGAATTACAATTGACAATTTCTCATTTACAATTGACGCTTTCTGAAATACAATTAAATAATCTGAATTAAAACTAACGCTTTCTGAATTACAATTGACAATTTCTGATTTACAATTGGCGCTTTCTGAATTGCAATTTACTAATCTGAATTAAAACTTACGCTTTTTGAATTCCAATTGACAATTTCTCATTAACAATTGACGCCTTCTGAATTACAATTAACTAATCTGAATTAAAACTAACGCTTTCTGAATTACAATTGATAATTTCTCATTTACAATTGACGCTTTCTGAATTACAATTAACTAATCTGAATTAAAACTTACGCTTTCTGAATTCCAATTGACAATTTCTCATTTACAATTGACGCTTTCTGAAATACAATTAACTAATCTGAATTAAAACTTACGCTTTCTGAATTACAATTGACAATTTCTCATTTACAATTGACGCTTTCTGAATTACAATTAAGTAATCTGAATTAAAACTTACGCCTTCTGTATTAAAATTGACAATTTCTGATTTACAATTGGCGCTTTCTGAATTACAATTAACTAATCTGAATTAAAACTTACGCCTTCTGAATTCCAATTGACAATTTCTCATTTACAATTGACGCTTTCTGAATTACAATTAACTAATCTGAATTAAAACTTACGCTTTCTGAATAACAATTGACAATTTCTCATTAACAATTGACGCTTCCTGAATTATATTTAACTAATCTGAATTAAAACTTACGCTTTCTGAATTGCAACTGACAATTTCTCGTTTACAGCTGATGCTTTCTGAATTACAATTAACTAATCTGAATTAAAATCTGAATGAAAACTTACGCTTTCTGAATTACAATTGACAATTTCTCATTAACAATTGACGCTTTCTGAATTACAATTAACTAACCTGAATTAAAACTTACGCTTTCTGAATTGCAACTGACAATTTCTCATTAACAATTGACGCTTTCTGAATTACAATTAACTAATCTGAATTAAAACTTACGCTTTCTGAATTGCAAATGACAATTTCTCATTAACAATTGACGCTTTCTGAATTACAATTAACTAATCTGAATGAAAATCTGAATTAAAACTTACGCTTTCTGAATTACAATTGACAATTTCTCATTAACAATTGACGCTTTCTGAATTACAATTAACTAATCTGAATTAAAACTTACGCTTTCTGAATTGCAACTGACAATTTCTCATTAACAATTGACGCTTTCTGAATTACAATTAACTAATCTGAATGAAAAACTGAATTAAAATTTACGCTTTCTGAATTACAACTGACAATTTCTCATTAACAATTGACGCTTTCTGAATTACAATTAACTAATCTGAATTAAAACTTACGCTTTCTGAATTGCAACTGACAATTTCTCATTAACAATTGACGCTTTCTGAATTAAAACTAACGCTTTCTGAATTGCAATTGCTAATTTCTCATTTACAATTGACGCTTTCTGAATTACAATTAACTAATCTGAATTAAAACTTACGCCTTCTGAATTACAATTGACAATTTCTGATTTACAATTGGCGCTTTCTGAATTACAATTAACAAATCTGAATTTAAACTTACGGTTTCTGAATTACAATTGACAATTTCTGATTTACAATTGGCGCTTTCTGAATTACAATTAACTAATCTGAATTAAAACTTACGCTTTCTGAATTGCAGCTGACAATTTCTCGTTTACAGTTGACGCTTTCTGAATTACAATTAACTAATCTGAATTAAAATCTGAATTAAAACTAACGCTTTCTGAATTACAATTGACAATTTCTGATTTACAATTGGCGCTTTCTGAATTACAATTAACTAATCTGAATTAAAACTTACGCTTTCTGAATTGCAACTGACAATTTCTCATTAACAATTGACGCTTTCTGAATTAAAACTAACGCTTTCTGAATTACAATTGACAATTTCTCATTAACAATTGACTCTTCCTGAATAACATTTAACTAATCTGAATTAAAACTTACGCTTTCTGAATTGCAGTTGACAATTTCTCGTTTACAGTTGACGCTTTCTGAATTACAATTAACTAATCTGAATTAAAACTTACGCTTTCTGAATTGCAGCTGACAATTTCTCGTTTACAGTTGACGCTTTCTGAATTACAATTAACAAATCTGAATTTAAACTTACGCTTTCTGAATTACAATTGACAATTTCTCATTAACAATTGACTCTTCCTGAATTACATTTAACTAATCTGAATTAAAACTTACGCTTTCTGAATTGCAGTTGACAATTTCTCGTTTACAGTTGACGCTTTCTGAATTACAATTAACTAATCTGAATTAAAACTTACGCTTTCTGAATTACAATTGACAATTTCTCATTAACAATTGGCGGTTTCTCAATTACAATTAACTAATCTGAATTAAAACTAACGCTTTCTGAATTGCAGCTGACAATTTCTCGTTTACAGTTGACGCTTTCTGAATTACAATTAACTAATCTGAATTAAAACTTACGTTTTCTGAATTAAAATGACATTTTCTTGTTTACAATTGACGCTTTCTGAATTACAATTACCTAATCTGAATTAAAACTTACGCTTTCTGAATTACAATTGACAATTTCTGATTTACAATTGACGCTTTCTGAATTACAATTAAGTAATCTGAATTAAAACTTACGCCTTCTGTATTAAAATTGACAATTTCTGATTTACAATTGGCGCTTTCTGAATTACAATTAACTAATCTGAATTAAAACTTACGCTTTCTGAATTCCAATTGACAATTTCTCATTTACAATGGATGCTTTCAGAATGACAATTAACTAATCTGAATTAAAACTTACGCTTTCTGAATTACAATTGACAATTTCTCATTAACAATTGACGCTTCCTGAATTACATTTAACTAATCTGAATTAAAACTTACGCTTTCTGAATTGCAACTGACAATTTCTCGTTTACAGCTGACGCTTTCTGAATTACAATTAACTAATCTGAATTAAAATCTGAATTAAGACTTACGCTTTCTGAATTACAATTGACAATTTCTCATTAACAATTGTCGGTTTCTCAATTACAATTAACTAATCTGAATTAAAACTTAAGCCTTCTGTATTACAATTGACAATTTCTAATTTACAATTGGCGATTTCTGAATTACAATTAACGAATCTGAATTAAAACTTACGCTTTCTGAATTCCAATTGACAATTTCTCATTTACAATTGACGCTTTCTGAATAACAATTAACTAATCTGAATTAAAACTTACGCTTTCTGAATTACAATTGACAATTTCTCATTAACAATTGACGCTTCCTGAATTACATTTAACTAATCTGAATTAAAACTTACGCTTTCTGAATTGCAGCTGACAATTTCTCGTTTACAGTTGACGCTTTCTGAATTACAATTAACTAATCTGAATTAAAATCTGAATTAAAACTTACGCTTTCTGAATTACAATTGACAATTTCTGATTTACAATTGACGCTTTCTGAATTACAATTAAGTAATCTGAATTAAAACTTACGCCTTCTGAATTACAATTGACAATTTCTGATTTACAATTGGCGCTTTCTGAATTACAATTAACTAATCTGAATTAAAACTTACGCTTTCTGAATTACAATTGACAATTTATCATTTACAATTGACGCTTTCTGAATTACATTTAACTAATCTGAATTAAAACTTACGCCTACTGAATTACAATTGACAATTTCTGATTTACAATTGGCGCTTTCCGAATTACAATTAACTAATCTGAATTAAAATTTACGCTTTCTGAATTACAACTGACAATTTCTGATTTACAATTGGCGCTTTCTGAATTACAATTTACTAATCTGAATTAAAACTTACGCTTTCAGAATTCCAATTGACAATTGCTCATTAACAATTGACGCCTCCAGAATTACAATTAACTATTCTGAATTAAAACTAACGCTTTCTGAATTACAATTGATAATTTCTCATTTACAATTGACGCTTTCTGAATTACAATTAACTAATCTGAATTAAAACTTACGCTTTCTGAATTCCAATTGACAATTTCTCATTTACAATTGACGCTTTCTGAATTACAATTAACTAATCTGAATTAAAACTAATGCTTTCTGAATTACAATTGCTAATTTCTCATTTACAATTGACGCTTTCTGAATTACAATTAACTAATCTGAATTAAAACTTACGCCTTCTGAATTACAATTGACAATTTCTGATTTTCAATTGTTGCTTTCTGAATTACAATTAACAAATCTGAATTTAAACTTACGCTTTCTGAATTACAATTGACAATTTCTGATTTACAATTGGCGCTTTCTGAATTACAATTTACTAATCTGAATTAAAACTTACGCTTTCTGAATTCCAATTGACAATTTCTCATTAACAATTGACGCTTTCTGAATTACAATTAACTAATCTGAATTAAAACTAACGCTTTCTGAATTACAATTGATAATTTCTCATTTATAATTGACGCTTTCTGAATTACAATTAACTAATCTGAATTAAAACTTACGCTTTCTGAATTCCAATTGACAATTTCTCATTTACAATTGACGCTTTCTAAATTACAATTAACTAATCTGAATTAAAACTAACGCTTTCTAAATTACAATTGATAATTTCTCATTTACAATTGGCGCTTTCTGAATTACAATTTACTAATCTGAATTAAAACTTACGCTTTCTGAATTCCAATTGACAATTTCTCATTAACAATTGACGCTTTCTGAATTACAATTAACTAATCTGAATTAAAACTAACGCTTTCTGAATTACAATTGATAATTTCTCATTTATAATTGACGCTTTCTGAATTACAATTAACTAATCTGAATTAAAACTTACGCTTTCTGAATTCCAATTGACAATTTCTCATTTACAATTGACGCTTTCTAAATTACAATTAACTAATCTGAATTAAAACTAACGCTTTCTAAATTACAATTGATAATTTCTCATTTACAATTGGCGCTTTCTGAATTACAATTAACTAATCTGAATTAAAACTTACGCTTTCTGAATTAAAATTGACAAGTTTTCATTAACAATTGACGCTTTCTGAATTACATTTAAATAATCTGAATTAAAACTTACGCTTTCTGAATTGCAGCTGACAATTTCTCGTTTACAGTTGACGCTTTCTGAATTACAATTAACTAATCTGAATTAAAAATTACGCTTTCTGAATAACAATTGACAATTTCTCATTAACAATTGACGCTTTCTGAATTACATTTAACTAATCTGAATTAAAACTTACGATTTCTGAATTGCAGCTGTCAATTTCTCGTTTACAGTTGACGCTTTCTGAATTACAATTAACTAATCTGAATTAAAACTTACGCATTCTGAATTACAATTGACAATTTCTGAATTACAATTGGCGCTTTCTGAATTACAATTAACTAATCTGGATTAAAACTTACGCTTTCTGAATTGCAGCTGACAATTTCTCGCTTACAGTTGACGCTCTCTGAATTACAATAAACTAATCTGAATTAAAACTAACGCTTTCTGAATTGCAGCTGACCATTTCTCGTTTACAGTTGACGCTTTCTGAATTACAATTAACTAATCTGAATTATAACTTACGCTTTCTGAATTAAAATTGACATTTTCTTGTTTACAATTGACGCTTTCTGAATTACAATTAACTAATCTGAATTAAAACTTTCGCTTTCTGAATTACAATTGACAATTTCTGATTTACAATTGACGCTTTCTGAATTACAATTAAGTAATCTGAATTAAAACTTACGCCTTCTGTATTAAAATTGACGATTTCTGATTTACAATTGGCGCTTTCTGAATTACAATTAACTAATCTGAATTAAAACTTACGCTTTCTGAATTCCAATTGACAATTTCTCATTTACAATGGATGCTTTCTGAATTACAATTAACTAATCTGAATTAAAGCTTACGCTTTCTGAATTACAATTGACAATTTCTCATTAACAATTGACGCTTCCTGAATTACATTTAACTAATCTGAATTAAAACTTACGCTTTCTGAATTGCAACTGACAATTTCTCGTTTACAGCTGACGCTTTCTGAATTACAATTAACTAATCTGAATGAAAATCTGAATTAAAACTTACGCTTTCTGAATAACAATTGACAATTTCTCATTAACAATTGACGCTTTCTGAATTACAATTAACTAATCTGAATTAAAACTTACGCCTTCTGAATTACATTTGACAATTTCTAATTTACAATTGGCGCTTTCCGAATTACAATTAACTAATCTGAATGAAAACTTACGCCTTCTGAATTCCAATTGACAATTTCTGATTTACAATTGGCGCTTTCTGAATAACAATTAACTAATCTGAATTAAAACTTACGCTTTCTGAATTACAATTGACAATTTCTCATTAACAATTGACGCTTCCTGAATTACATTTAACTAATCTGAATTAAAACTTACGCTTTCTGAATTGCAGCTGACAATTTATCGTTTACAGTTGACGCTTTCTGAATTACAATTAACTAATCTGAATTAAAACTTACGCTTTCTGAATTACAATTGACAATTTCTCATTAACAATTGGCGGTTTCTGAATTACAATTAACTAATCTGAATTAAAACTAACGCTTTCTGAATTGCAGCTGACAATTTCTCGTTTACAGTTGACGCTTTCTGAATTACAATTAACTAATCTGAATTTAAACTTACGCCTTCTGTATTACAATTGACAATTTCTAATTTACAATTGGCGCTTCCTGAATTACATTTAACTAATCTGAATTAAAACTTACGCTTTCTGAATTGCAGCTGACAATTTCTCGTTTACAGTTGACGCTTTCTGAATTACAATTAACTAATCTGAATTAAAGCTTACGCTTTCTGAATTACAATTGACAATTTCTCATTAACAATTGACGCTTTCTGAATTACAATTAACTAATCTGAATTAAAACTTACGCCTTCTGAATTACAATTGACAATTTCTAATTTACAATTGGCGCTTTCCGAATTACAATTAACTAATCTGAATTAAAACTTACGCTTTCTGAATTACAATTGACAAATTCTCATTAACAATTGACGCTTTCTGAATTACAATTAACTACTCTGAATTAAAACTTACGCTTTCTGAATTCCAATTGACAATTTCTCATTTACAATTGACGCTTTCTAAATTACAATTAACTAATCTGAATTAAAACTAACGCTTTCTAAATTACAATTGATAATTTCTCATTTACAATTGGCGCTTTCTGAATTACAATTAACTAATCTGAATTAAAACTTACGCTTTCTGAATTAAAATTGACAAGTTTTCATTAACAATTGACGCTTTCTGAATTACATTTAAATAATCTGAATTAAAACTTACGCTTTCTGAATTGCAGCTGACAATTTCTCGTTTACAGTTGACGCTTTCTGAATTACAATTAACTAATCTGAATTAAAAATTACGCTTTCTGAATTCCAATTGACAATTTCTCATTTACAATTGACGCTTTCTGAATTACAATTAACTAATCTGAATTAAAACTAATGCTTTCTGAATTACAATTGCTAATTTCTCATTTACAATTGACGCTTTCTGAATTACAATTAACTAATCTGAATTAAAACTTACGCCTTCTGAATTACAATTGACAATTTCTGATTTTCAATTGTTGCTTTCTGAATTACAATTAACAAATCTGAATTTAAACTTACGCTTTCTGAATTACAATTGACAATTTCTGATTTACAATTGGCGCTTTCTGAATTACAATTTACTAATCTGAATTAAAACTTACGCTTTCTGAATTCCAATTGACAATTTCTCATTAACAATTGACGCTTTCTGAATTACAATTAACTAATCTGAATTAAAACTAACGCTTTCTGAATTACAATTGATAATTTCTCATTTATAATTGACGCTTTCTGAATTACAATTAACTAATCTGAATTAAAACTTACGCTTTCTGAATTCCAATTGACAATTTCTCATTTACAATTGACGCTTTCTAAATTACAATTAACTAATCTGAATTAAAACTAACGCTTTCTAAATTACAATTGATAATTTCTCATTTACAATTGGCGCTTTCTGAATTACAATTTACTAATCTGAATTAAAACTTACGCTTTCTGAATTCCAATTGACAATTTCTCATTAACAATTGACGCTTTCTGAATTACAATTAACTAATCTGAATTAAAACTAACGCTTTCTGAATTACAATTGATAATTTCTCATTTATAATTGACGCTTTCTGAATTACAATTAACTAATCTGAATTAAAACTTACGCTTTCTGAATTCCAATTGACAATTTCTCATTTACAATTGACGCTTTCTAAATTACAATTAACTAATCTGAATTAAAACTAACGCTTTCTAAATTACAATTGATAATTTCTCATTTACAATTGGCGCTTTCTGAATTACAATTAACTAATCTGAATTAAAACTTACGCTTTCTGAATTAAAATTGACAAGTTTTCATTAACAATTGACGCTTTCTGAATTACATTTAAATAATCTGAATTAAAACTTACGCTTTCTGAATTGCAGCTGACAATTTCTCGTTTACAGTTGACGCTTTCTGAATTACAATTAACTAATCTGAATTAAAAATTACGCTTTCTGAATAACAATTGACAATTTCTCATTAACAATTGACGCTTTCTGAATTACATTTAACTAATCTGAATTAAAACTTACGATTTCTGAATTGCAGCTGTCAATTTCTCGTTTACAGTTGACGCTTTCTGAATTACAATTAACTAATCTGAATTAAAACTTACGCATTCTGAATTACAATTGACAATTTCTGAATTACAATTGGCGCTTTCTGAATTACAATTAACTAATCTGGATTAAAACTTACGCTTTCTGAATTGCAGCTGACAATTTCTCGCTTACAGTTGACGCTCTCTGAATTACAATAAACTAATCTGAATTAAAACTAACGCTTTCTGAATTGCAGCTGACCATTTCTCGTTTACAGTTGACGCTTTCTGAATTACAATTAACTAATCTGAATTATAACTTACGCTTTCTGAATTAAAATTGACATTTTCTTGTTTACAATTGACGCTTTCTGAATTACAATTAACTAATCTGAATTAAAACTTTCGCTTTCTGAATTACAATTGACAATTTCTGATTTACAATTGACGCTTTCTGAATTACAATTAAGTAATCTGAATTAAAACTTACGCCTTCTGTATTAAAATTGACGATTTCTGATTTACAATTGGCGCTTTCTGAATTACAATTAACTAATCTGAATTAAAACTTACGCTTTCTGAATTCCAATTGACAATTTCTCATTTACAATGGATGCTTTCTGAATTACAATTAACTAATCTGAATTAAAGCTTACGCTTTCTGAATTACAATTGACAATTTCTCATTAACAATTGACGCTTCCTGAATTACATTTAACTAATCTGAATTAAAACTTACGCTTTCTGAATTGCAACTGACAATTTCTCGTTTACAGCTGACGCTTTCTGAATTACAATTAACTAATCTGAATGAAAATCTGAATTAAAACTTACGCTTTCTGAATAACAATTGACAATTTCTCATTAACAGTTGACGCTTTCTGAATTACAATTAACTAATCTGAATTAAAACTTACGCCTTCTGAATTACATTTGACAATTTCTAATTTACAATTGGCGCTTTCCGAATTACAATTAACTAATCTGAATGAAAACTTACGCCTTCTGAATTCCAATTGACAATTTCTGATTTACAATTGGCGCTTTCTGAATAACAATTAACTAATCTGAATTAAAACTTACGCTTTCTGAATTACAATTGACAATTTCTCATTAACAATTGACGCTTCCTGAATTACATTTAACTAATCTGAATTAAAACTTACGCTTTCTGAATTGCAGCTGACAATTTATCGTTTACAGTTGACGCTTTCTGAATTACAATTAACTAATCTGAATTAAAACTTACGCTTTCTGAATTACAATTGACAATTTCTCATTAACAATTGGCGGTTTCTGAATTACAATTAACTAATCTGAATTAAAACTAACGCTTTCTGAATTGCAGCTGACAATTTCTCGTTTACAGTTGACGCTTTCTGAATTACAATTAACTAATCTGAATTTAAACTTACGCCTTCTGTATTACAATTGACAATTTCTAATTTACAATTGGCGCTTCCTGAATTACAATTAACTAATCTGAATTAAAACTTACGCTTTCTGAATTGCAGCTGACAATTTCTCGTTTACAGTTGACGCTTTCTGAATTACAATTAACTAATCTGAATTAAAGCTTACGCTTTCTGAATTACAATTGACAATTTCTCATTAACAATTGACGCTTTCTGAATTACAATTAACTAATCTGAATTAAAACTTACGCCTTCTGAATTACAATTGACAATTTCTAATTTACAATTGGCGCTTTCCGAATTACAATTAACTAATCTGAATTAAAACTTACGCTTTCTGAATTACAATTGACAAATTCTCATTAACAATTGACGCTTTCTGAATTACAATTAACTACTCTGAATTAAAACTTACGCTTTCTGAATTGCAATTGACAATTTCTCGTTTACAATTGACGCTTTCTAAATTACAATTAACTAATCTGAATTACAACTTACGCTTTCTGAATTACAACTTACAATTTCTCGTTTACAATTGACGCTTTCTGAAAAACAACAACACTGTGCAAGAAATTGACACTTTTTTTTCGTGACAAGCTGGGCACCTAGCGTTTTAACATAATTCGGGTACACTGAATCCAGTGGTGTCCGCGGTTTTTAGGATTGGCTCTGGTTATTTCGAAAATTGAGGAGGTTGCACAACATATATTCGCGTAACTCAAAAACGATTTAGTTTATTGAAATTACTAAAAAACGAAATTCCGCAATAAAATTTCCTTTAAGAAAAGTAAAACTTCTTTCTAATATCCACAGTCGTTTTAGAAACATAATTTTTTTTTTTTGGAAAAAAAAATAGTTTTTGTAACAAAATTTCGAAATTTTTGTTTTTTTTTTTTTGTATATAAAACGAAATTCCAAACAAAACAAGCCATAAGTGATTAAAATATGTTTGCAACTTTTGATTTTATTCACAAAAGTCGACAAATTTTAATTAATTTAAGAATTTCATAAAATATTTGTATGGGAGCCCCCCTAAGGGATGGTGATAAAGGAAAAGTATAATTTGAGAAAATGGTAAGAACAAAAAATTAATGGAGGTCAGTCATACATTTTATCCCACTAGGGGCAACTCCTGGGCATTTATGGGACTTTTTCTTCAATATATTTCTAGTCTGCATTGAACATTTTGTATGGAAGCCCCCTTAAGGAATGGAGATAGCAGGTGGGTATGTTAGAAATAAATGATTGAGATGAAAAATAAAGTGGGGTTGGTCATACATTTGACCCATCTAGGGGCATCCTAGGCGCTGCAGGGGCCAAATTTATGAATTTCATTAAACGGCCTTATTTGTATGGGAGCCCCCCTAAGGGGTGGAGATATATGGCAACTATGTTTTAAGAAAATGTTTAGAACAAAAAACATTAGAGGTCGGTCGACTTTTGTGAATAAAATCCAAAGTTGCTAACAGATTTTAATTATTTATGGCTTGTTTTATTTGCAGCTTCGTTTATGATATGCAAAAAAAAAATTATGTTTCAATAACGACTACTCATAAAAAAGTTTTATTTTTCTTAAATACAATTTTATTGCGGAATTTCTTTAGTAATAATAAACTAAACGGTTTTTGAGTTACGCGAATATATGTTGTGCAACCTCCTCCATTTTCGGAATAACGGTATATCTCGAAAACCAGAGCCAATCTTAAAAAAGCGTGGGCACCACTGGATTCAGCGTACCCGAAGTATGTTTAAACGCCATGTACCCGGCTTGTCTGTTTTTTCAACGAGCATAGTGCAATTAACTAATCTGAATTAAAACTTACGCTTTCTGACTTACAACTGAAAATTTCTCGTTTACAATTGACGCTTTCTGAATTACAATTGACGCTTTCTCAATAACAATTGACTAATCTTAATTACAATTGACGCTATCTGAATTACAAATGGAAAAGGTGTCGTTCCAGACAAAAATATTTGTACGCCATATTTCATTACCATAGCTAGTTGCAATATGAAATTTAAATTATGATATCGTCAAGTGAGTAGCTAACTACAACATCCTTTGGAATTCGAATGGGCTAGGTCAACACGTTCTTGAACTAAAAACTTTTATATATAGAAACTCTGTTGATATATTATTAATATCTGAGACACACTTCACACAAAAAAGTTAGTTAAGTATACGAAACTTTACAATATTCAACACAAATCATCCTGACAATACCGCCCATGGGGGTACAGCAATAATTATCAAAAACTCAATTAAATGTTCTGAACTTGAAAGCTTCAGAAAAGATTACCTTCAAGCTACCTCAATATTAATTGAAGACTTGTTCGGCCCACTCGTGTTGTCTGCTGTGTATTTATTGTCCTCCCAAGCACAATAACACTAAAATCGAATATATAATTTTTTTAAAATCAATTGGTAATCGGTATATTGTTGGAGGAGACTTCAACTCCAAAACACATTCTGGGGCTCAAGGATAACTCTTGCAAAGGGCCGAAATTTATTTGAAGCAATAAGAGAAACTAATAGCAAATTTCTAAGCACTGGAGAGCCTACCTACTGGCCCACTAACTTAAACAAAAAACCTGACTTAATTGACTTCTTTATCACGAAAAATATAGAACATGAACATTTAAAGATAAAATCGTGCTTCGAACTATCCTCCGATCACTCACCCATAATACATAAATACGAAAGTAATGTTCTTCTTGCGACCCATAACAAATTTTCTTACAACAAGAAAACAGACTGGGAGTGCTTTAGAGAAATAGTTGAAAACAAACTTGACATACAGATATCACTAAAAACCAAAGATGGATGAAGTGGACAGTCCAATAGCATATTTTGATGACACACTTTTGTATGCTGCAATTGACTCTACTATAATAACCCACGAATCAAATAAATATAGTATATCACCATTTATAAAAGAAAAGATTAAGGCAAAGCGAAAACAAAGAAAAAAATGGCAATCAACAAGATCACCCTTAGATTAAACAATCCTTAACAATCTAACCAAGGAATTAAAGGATCTTCTGAAAAAGGACAAACAAGATAAACTTAAAAGTTATCTCGAGAACCTTGATTCAACCCAGACAACAAACTATTCTTTATGGAAAGCCACAAGAAAAATTAACAATGCTATCATCCATCAACCGCCAATCCAAAAATCTGACTTAACGTGGGCCAGAAATCATAACGAAAGTATTAGCTGATCATTTCTACAAAATTTTTTCTAATGAAATGGACAAACAAAATATTACTCTGCCAAATATAATTTCATCCACAAACTGCCACATCAAAAATATTTCTCTACATGAACTTAAAACTACTATTAAAACAAGAATTGATACTAAAAAATCACCTGAGGCCAAATTACGGCTTTCGATATCGATCGAAATTACAATACATTTTCAATGTGAATTTCGATCGATATCGAATGCCGTAATTTGGCCCCAGGTTATGACAGAGCAACGGGCAAACTACTAAAAGAACTACCAATGAAGGGACTTATCTACATAAGAAATATTTTTAACGTTATAATAGCAATGAAATATTTTCCCAAAGTATGGAAAGTTGCAGAAATAATCGCTATTGCAAAGCCTAACAAGGGCGCCACAAGGGCTACTTCATACAGGCCACAATCACATCAAGTTATATAATTTACTTGTTTGTCTACACAAGTTAATCTCGCGACCAGCTTTTATACCATAAAAATTGTTTAATGACGTTATAAGTTGATAGAAAAAGTTCTAAACTAAAATTTTCTTTTAGAGCATTTAAATAAAAGCGTTTTTTTAAAAAGGTTTCTTATTTTTAAAATATTTTTTTCTTTTCAGCGCATTTAAATAAAAGCTTGTTTTTTTAAAAAAGATTTTTTACTTTTAATTTATTTCATTCAAAACTTAGTCCGCCGCATTGGATCTAGAGTAACGTCACTTTATTTGTCGACCTTTTCTCAGCAAGCCCTTTCTTTTATACTCATATTGTAGGAATGCAGAAAGCTGGATTTAGAATAACTTTACAAAGTTAACCGTGCATTATCAGCCAAACTGAACGTATTTACAAAATGTCAGCTTAATCGGTTCAAGGTATCTGCCTCAAAATTAAGTTGAAAGATTTCACCCGAACAAATAAAAATTCCTTTGAAAGAGAGGAAAACTCATATATTTTATGCTTTATTTTATTTTTTTAATAAAATGCTTAACTAAAAAATTTGTTGTTGATTTTTTACTTTAAAAATCGTTCCGCTAGAATTTTTTTTTAAAAGTTCGTCGATTCGAAGAAGAGTAACTTTATTTTACTTAAATGAAGAGTTACGTTTCATAAACGAATGCTTAGGTAATGTATACATTAAAAGCGGTTTTTCCATACTAATTTCGTGCTCTAAAACTCGACTAAGCTTTTAAAAATAAAGCTGTCGAATATCGAATTTGGTTAATTATTTATAGGTCTTATTTTAAAAAAATAAATTAAATAAATATGCACAAAATTTTTTGCTCAAATGAAAAAATTTGCATTTGGCGGGTTTTATATTAATAACAACTGGCAACGCCCATGTTAATTTTAGGAAAGTTGGGAACGGCTGCCAGAGTTGTCAGATATTTTTTTTGCCAAAAAAACATATTTTTATTAAAAAATTTTTTTTATAAATCTTCAAAAATACGAAATCCGAATACCTTTATTTCGACAAAAATATAAAAAAGTCGCCATGATATGAACAAAATAAAAATGAAAAATCCTCGTCTTGACCTAGAAATTATTTTTTTTTTATACATAACCCACTCGCATCCCAAATAGCGACCATAACTAACTTAAAGAAAAAGACCTAAGCTTTATTTTGAGCAAAAAAAAAAATACCCTTTTCAAAAAAAAATAAAAAATTAGTTTTAAATTTAAAAAAAAAAAAATTTTAAAAAATTTAAAAAAAAACAAAAAAAATATTTTTTGAAAGCTATCTAATCTAATTGAAAGCTATCAAATTTGTTTTGGACAAATTTTGCTACCACCAATAGGTTATAAGTTACAAGGATGAGAAAGAACACCGGTTTGGCCAAAATGTCAAATTTTGACCCCCTATATAGGATAGTGTCTAAACTATTATCCAATAAGACTAACCTTGGTGCAGATTTCATCCAAATCGGAAGACATCGATTTCAAAAGTTGGATCACTTGACATGAAATCCCCCATATATCTATAACGGTATACATTTCAGCTGCAAGACAATTCTTATTGTTTTTTCAATACATTGTATAGGATTTTTTTGATTAATTATATTGCATATAATTCATAACTCGTAATAACTTTCAATATATAATGCAATAGGAACTTCGCATTATATATTGAAAGTGAGTTTTTGTGGAGTTCATTATTAATAAAACTCTTTCAACACAGGCATTAGCAGCTGAAATTATATGCATATAAAGACAGTCAAAGCAAGTTCTTTGAAATGGTACGTACCGGACGTATAGCTATAACATTTAAGTCAACACTGATTTAAATTAAATGGAATACCATCATTGAAATAATCTTTCCAAATAAAAAACGGAAAATTTGTCCAAGAGTCTCAAAACAAATTTATGGCTTATCAAATAGGAAACCAAATCGACATATATCTTATAAGCCGCAAAAAAAATCGTCATGTCGGCAAAAAGCTTGAAAATCGCCGTTTGTCGAGAAATTATTATACTCGGCAACCCTGATTGTATTATGAAAATGTGTAAAGCAATGTGGCAATGAGTAACAGAAACAGCTCACAAGAACAGTATTGTTGTTTCTTTTCAATCAGTTATTCTATCGAGTAAGCAACAAAAACAGACAAAAAGTGAACTGACAAAAAAGACCAAAATTTAACTAACTGACAAAAAAAAAGACCGAAAGTGAACTGACAAAAAAAGACATACTGACCCAAAACGAACTAGTGAACTAAAACGTACGATGATCCAAAAAGACCGGTTATCGTTCATCTGACTGAATAGTTCAATTGAACTAGATCGTTCATGAACTACACAACTCTAGTTTAAAATGTTATTGTATTAGTTACGCATATTTCTAATGTAAACCCACTGTACAGAGTTTTCTAGTACAAATGTAATGTAATGATTGTTACATATAACTGTATAACATAATAGTGTTAAGATTATTTTTGACCCATCAAGTATGCTTTAGTTTATTGATGTATAAATCAATTTAAATTCAGCCACAGTGTTAATGCATAATGATATTAGCTGTAAGATAATAAAAGCTAGTTTGGCCCATAAATGTCGAAAATGTTGCAGACATTTCGACAAGTCCAATGCTCTAGAGACACCTAGATGTCATTGAACAGAGTATAAATACTTGCGAAGGTAGGCATCAGTATTAGTACGATTATTTAAGTGTGTACATAGCAATTATAAGTGGTAAAATTAACTAAGTTCTAAATAAAGTGAAGCGAATAGTTTATAGTACAGCTATAAAGTAAAGTGTTTAAAGTGTTTTATTTATTTTATTAAAGTTGCAACAAAAGAACTCAAAAGGTTTATTATAAAGGAAATAAGCCAAAAACGTTATTGAAAAGGCAGTAGCGTAACAATATATTCATGCCGTCGTTACGTGACAGTTGTAAATCTGTGATGGCCTGCTAGTATATTAAATTGAATGCGGGTATTTTCGCTCTTTTTTTTGGTACTTTTTTCGAGTATATCTATGGACTTTCGACAAAACGACTTACAATACAACATATTTCCATATACATATATAAATATACATATGCTCAGATGTACAAAATGAACAAATGCATATGCACATACAATAGAAATGAGATATATATAAAAGGCTTTAAATGGTTACAAAATATTGTTTTGTCTATGCACATTTACAAAATAATACATGTAAATGTGTATGTATGTTAAAATACATATTTGTTTATTGTAAATCTATAATATAAATATCAGAAATTAAATAATTACTTACACTAAATACGGTCAACATTTAAACCTTTCGATTTCCCATCACTGTGTGTGTTGTTTTATATATACTATTGCTTTTTTGTTTATGTATGTGAAAAACATATGTATGACATGTTTTTAGAAGTTCTATAAGTGCACCAACGTGCAAGCAGTCCGTTACAGTAAGTAACGGGTATAGCAACGTTCGCCTAACTCAGCCTTTATTGTACCAATTTCGCTTTATACCAACTAGCGGCAATTGAATTTGTATAAAACAGGGCAATCGTGTGATTTCAGAATATTTTATTGGGGCAATTTCATTATTGTGCGTCAATAAAGCACAATCAAAATTGTGACATATTGGAGCATTTGCGGCAATCGTGTGATCCCATCTTTATAGTTAATTTAAAAAAACCAACTTAAAGCTAACTTAAAGTTTTTTAGCTAGCTACAGAAAGTTAGCTTTAAGTTAACGGCTAGGTAACTAACTTTAAAGTTAATTGAAAGTAGTGCAGAGTCGGACAATTGACTACTTCCTAGGACATCGCAATGTTAAAATAGTTAGTTAATTCCATATAAAAGTAATGCAAGTGTCAGCCACCACTACTTGCGAAATAGTTAGCTTTCAGTTAATTTAAAGTTAATTGAATGTCCGACAGGGTAGTTTCTTGGAAGTCGCAATACACTCACACTTTTTCACTAACACATTTCCATTTTTCTACTTTCAGTCAAGCTTTCAATAAACATTTCAAGAAAGCGATTTCATGAAAGTAAATGACAATAACTAAGCAGTGTTTCTCAAAAAAAAAATTTTCGTATACAATATATATTTAATATATTTTTTCAACTAAATATTAACACAATGATTCTAATTAAAATTTATGAATATCATGAAAACTAATAAAAGTAAATATTATTTTGAACGAATGCCTGAAGTTAGGCGTGAATGATTGGCTCGGCAACTCTGAAACTGGAAATAAACAAAACAATAAAAGAAGAGGAAGAGAAATTTTTGATAGAAGTTTGCCCTTTGACGACTTTTTGAAAATGAAATTTCACTTTCATGTAAATTTTCATGAAACTTTATTACTTTTTTGTGAAATTTGGGGTGATAATACGTAAACAGAATTTTCATGAAACTACTTTCATGTGTAAATGCCCAGTTATTAGGCACGAAAGAAAAACAAACGTAGATCCCAAAGTATAAGTTGAAGCCAAGGGAAAGCGCCCAGCTAGCATTTTCAATCGTCTAGAAGTCTACTGGGAATCTCATTTTCATATTTCAAAAACGCTGTTATTTAGGTAGCTCAGTTATTCTTATATGACTCTTACAGATAGTCACAAAAGGTTCATTCAAAGATTAAAAAACCAGCGTGTCAAAAATATATAAAAAAAAGTAATAAATAAAAAAAAATGTAGATGTTTTTGTTTTTGTAACTCGTCAGATAATCATTAGAAGACTCTTTTAGGAGTTGTATATTGAACAAAATCGTCTAACAAACAGCCTATGCTAGCTGGGCGAATTCAATCATTCATTCATTTAGTTTACTGTGTGGTAGAAACATATCATAGCAACGTCTTATTAATTAATTTATTATTTTTTCAAAACATTTTGTAAGCACTTTAATATTTAACAAAGAAAAAACAAAAAATGTTTTGGGGCTTAAGTGAAGCATTGGATTTGTTGAGTGAGTATTTGAATATCTTTAAGGATCAGAATGAAAACTCCGAACAGAAAAATGGAGACAATTTGTTGGGCAATCAGCGTGCAGCAAAAGATGGAAATAAAATGCCACAAGCTAAAAAGCCAATAAATATACTATTAGTTGGCGCAAACGATCCGCGGCACATAATTAAGACTTTAGCTAAAATGTACACTCACTGCTCTCAGGGAACGACTACAAATATAAACTTCTACCTTGTTGATGGTTGTGCTGAAATAGTTGCACGAAATTTGATTTTGCTCGGTATAGCACTAGAAAGTCCTGATATTTCAAATATTCGCGCTAAAACCCATTTGTTTATGGATATTTACGGAAATACATTAATGAAAGCTTCAACCCATCATTATTTGGTCAATAAGGCAAAGTCTTTGCTGAAAATTGTAATTGATGACGCCTATCTTAAGCACTTGACACCAATGTTGAATATTGAAAAAATTAAATATCGCGAACGTGATGGTTTGGAAAATATTTTCGAATTCTGGCTGTCAAAAGAAAATCACATTTTTAAAATACAGGAGTATTGGAATGCACGACTAAGAGAATTAATGGGAGCTCGTTATGACCATAGAGAAGGTCAATTTGACTGGGATCTTAATATGGTACTAAAAGAGCGCGAAGGAATACAAATATGCTCACAGGTAGGCTAAGTTTTATACATAAGAGTGTATCCTGCCAAGTTACAACAAATATATTAAAAATTAATTAGTTTTCTTATTACTGAATTTTTAGAATAATCAGTAAACATTTACTATTAATCCCAATTGGATTTCATTTAATTTAGTATATTAATCTATATATACATAAATAAATAAAATTGTAACGCTACTAACTCACTGATTCATCGCCTGAAGCTAAAAACTTGAAATTTGGACAGGAGGTTCTTCTCTCCCCAAATCGATTCACTAAGACGGGATTTTTGGCAATTCGAATGTTAAGGGGGTAAATTCGATAATCGCATATCTCCAAAACTAAAAGAGACACAATAGAAATATGATACTTATCGTTGTTCTTAAGAAAAATAAGCGGACAGGTGTCTGGTACTTTTTGTGAAATTCGGCTGTTTTAGGGAGTTAATGGGTAAAACGTGTATTTTGGAACCCTTTTGTCACCCCATCTTTCTTTTAAACCAATAAAAAATAAAGGTTAAATCACATTCGAAACTTATCTAAAAAAATACAAATACCCATATGGTACTTTTTCGAAATTCGAACGTTTAACGTTTTAACGTTTATGTATCTGTACAATTTAAAATTGTAAAGTTACTAACTAATTCATCATCGCACATCCCAAACGTCTGAAGATAACATTCTGAAAAGTAAACCGGAGGTTGGCCTCTCGCCAAATCG
Source organism: Pollenia amentaria (assembly GCA_943735925.1). Taxonomy (NCBI): domain Eukaryota; kingdom Metazoa; phylum Arthropoda; class Insecta; order Diptera; family Polleniidae; genus Pollenia; species Pollenia amentaria. The sequence continues at coordinate 90,731,134 of OX031010.1, forward strand.
ACCCCCTATGATGGAATTTTTGAAAACAAGAATGTTTAGGGGGTAAAAATGGGTAAAACCGGTAAATTCGCTTACCTCATATCACTTAAACTAAAAGAAATACAAAAAAATTTTATAATTATTGTTATTCATTAAAGAAAATAAGCAAACAGGTGTCTGGTACTTTTTTGAAGTACGTCCCCTTTTGCGGAGTAAACGGGTAAAACCTGTATTTCAAAACATTTTTTGTCACGCCATCTATCTTTGAAACCAATAAACATATAAATCAAAATCATATCACATTCGTTACTTATCAAAATGGTACAAATTTTATACTTTTAAGAAATTCGAACGCTTAAGGGGTGAAAATCGCACCTATTTTTATTGATTTTACTTCATCTATTTATCTGTTATCGCACAGGCGCAATTTGACACTATAGGAAATTTTTCCTTTTTTTTGGCCAAAATTAATTTAATAAAATGATTTTTTTGATTCGCTCTTTGGAAGTCTCCCTCCCACTTAGGGCCCATAAATTTATTTGTCACGCACTGACACAGGCAAAAAGTTGGTCACGCGCATCACAAAAATTTTTTATTTCATCACACACGCTTGCACATTCTTGCATAAAAAATGTTGGGCCCACGCGCTCACGTACGAAAGTTTTAAAACACTTCTATTCAAACTATTACTTTTTTTGTTCCCACATAAAAGAAACTGATTTTAAACAAAGTCTTATTGTAAAATTTGGTTTCCTAGTTCAAAATTAAACAATTCAACAAATTGGAAAATGTTTTTCCCTTAAATAGCCACTATATTTTTTTGACCCGCTATAGCCACCTAACTGCAAAAATCATCATTAGTACGGTAAGGTTTTTTTAAAAAAAAAATTTCTAAAATTTGATATTTTTGAAGAGGCTGCTCCATCTTGTCGTAACTTTGGAACGACGTACTCGATATTGTTATGCAATCCGTCAAAAAATTCTTAATTACACTAAATTTAAATAACTAATTTGCAGAAAAAAATAATTAGAGTAAAGGATTAAAAAATATATTGTGTAACGAAAAATTTTGTGAATTTTGCTCTAAACAAATTTGCGATAAAAAAAATGTCAAAACTAGGTTCTTTCAGTTTATCGGGAATAAAATAGGAATTTATCCTATTTTATTTCATGAAATAAAATTTTTTATTTCTAAAAGATGCAACTTTACGATTACTAAAACTGGGAAGTTTTTATTGATTTAAATATTTTATGAATTTTTGGAGTTAAAAAATTTTATAATTAAGCATAAAAATACAAATTCTTTTTCCACTTGTGCCTCAATAACTCAAAAAATAATGGCTGAATCAAAAAAATATGTTAGAAAGTCTTAAATCTAATTTGGAATTTTTGCATAACAAAATCGAGTACTTCGTTCCAAAGTTACGACTAGAAGTATGGGGCACCCACTTCAAAAATCTCAATTTTAGAAAAAAAAAATTAAAAATTAACCTTTTTTAATTAGCTCACTATAGTGGATCAAAATTTATAATGGTTATTCAGGGAATTTGCATAGTGTTATTAATTAAACATTTATTTGAAAAAACATGATTCTCAATTTCTTCATCTCAGAATATTGTTCGTCTTCCTGTTGGCAGTTTTCGACGAATCTTTCGCCATCTATTACTTTAAACTGTTTGGAATACCTGTTTTTAACAATATATGATATTAAATGGTCATAAAGAGCTGCGCGTTTGTCAGCTTCGTTACGTCTAACTTGCTATAAATTAAATTACTCTGAATGTGGCACACTTAAGTTACCAAGAAAAATACGCTTATTAAAGAGATTTGCACGTATTTTTAACTCAAGTTAGATATTTATGGAAGATATTTTATTTTAGAGAAAAAATAAAGTTTTATATATATCAATTGCAATCATTTTTTAAGAGCCAATTGAAATTCCAATTCATAGTTATATATATTAATTTTCAATCCACTTTAATTCTGCCGATATAATCGTACTAATAGAAGAATTCCCCAATATTTTAATACATATAAAAAATACTCACATTCGATATTAGTTTTCATTTAAATTTTTCTATAATCCTAAGTTATTTGTATCAAGACTTTTATTTGAAAATCCCTTCATAATTCTTTTGTGAGCTTTTTTCATCATAGTGCAATTAAAGACAATATAGAGCTCTGAATTATTTGTATAAAAATACAATACACAGTTTGCAAAAAAAAAATTTTAAATTTAGAACAAGTTTCAAAATTAAGATTGCATTTTTAAAATTGATGAAAACATGAATGAAAATTTATATAAAATTGATTACTTCCGAGGTCTTAATAGTTACTACCAGGGGAACCGTAAATACACAATTGCATGTTTTTGCTTGTGCGACCAATGAAGGCAGAAACAATAAATTTATCCGCTTTAGAGCTTTTTAGAAATGTGGCATTGATCCTGCTGAGTGCAATTGTAGTCGCGAAATTAGCTACTGAATTATTTTGAAGACGACAGCTACAATTGGAAAAATATAAACAGCTGTGTTTTTTATTGTGTATTTACATTTCAGTTCATTTTAAATTTCTATAAATTGAACAATATGCATAATTGCAGACTCGTCCACAAACTTAATTTTAGCCCACAAAAGTGACGTAAGAACAAATTGAATTTATTAAAAAGCATTTAAAATATTTTAATTTTGTTGTTTTTGGAACTCTTGAAGAATATCATCGTAACGGCAGGCTGAATAAAAAATCATAGTACACAGTAGAATCGCGAAAAGAAGAAAAGGGTTGCTAACTTTTTCGACTTGTTTATTAACTTTTCTAAGCGGGGTTAAATTGTAAAAAAAATGCAATAATAAACATATGTCCCTATATTTTTTTCAATGACTTAGTTTTCATCATTACAAAAAAGAAACTTAGATCTAATTTGTACCGGCTGGTTTCAAGTTCACAATGGCTCTTGAACTACAATTTACAATTTATAATTATATAATCAGTCATGTATGATAAATTAAAGATGATACATCCGACTTATGTCATGAAAGGAGTTCATCACAAATTTTCAGATAGCGAATTCTGTGTATTATCAAAAAATTTGACAGCCATCCGTTACGGACATTATTGTCTTTTCAGGTTGCAGTTACTCGAACTCGTACTTAGCTACTTACATATATTGAAATTGCTTTAAGATCAACATATTTCGGTCTATGTAATGTTTTCCTATGTGCTTTTTCCTATGTGTTCTTCAAAGCCTCTAGAATTCTGTGACGTTTCGTTTTTATTTTTGAGTTGGCTACTTCAGATATACAATAATACAACGCCGATAGTTTTTCTTTAATGTATTTTTCAATTTTGTTTAAGCTCTCAAATCTCGGCTTAAATCTGATTTGTTATGGCTTGTATTGATTTGTTAACTTTTTTATTAATACGATCTGAAAAGTATACTTAGAGTTAACGTTTTAGAGCGGCACATAGGCGCTAAGATTTGGTTAACTTCACCGCAAGATTATCTTTATCGAGATTCTGCTGTACATAATTTTTTGGGCCAACGCACTTAGTTTATGAATTATAGGACGTTAAAGTTTCAGAGCACTTTATCAATATCACTTTAGGTAAAAAAATAAATCATAAAAGTATTTGTATCATAAGAAAATCTTTAGAATTCATATCAAATGATGTATTAATATACCGATTTATTTACTCCTTAAGAGTCAACTTAAAAAATTATTATTTCTTGAAAAATTTTTTTACAAAATAGCATTTATTTTAATATTTTGTCGATATGTATAATAATATTTACTCAAATATAATTAGTCAATTCACAAGGTATCCTAACATGTCATATTGTCAAAATGTCCTAATATTTCACAATGGTTTAAAAATATTGTTGTGCGGCTCAGCCGCTCAGCGCTGGACTTTTCTGATTAATTACGACAGCACAATAAACACAGCAAGCAACGTTCTATTTATTTAAGACACTTTTTGTTAAAAAACCAACAACAATATTTTTAAACCATTGTGAAATATTAGGACATTTTGACAATATGACATGTTAGGATACCTTGTGAATTGACTAAATATGTTATATAGGTAGATAACACTTCAAGTTTTTGTATGTTATGCTTTTAGAAACTCCATCATATAAAATTTTAAAGTTATTAGGGTTAAAAAATTTTATTTTGGAAAACTGCACAATCTATTTATAAGTTTAATTAAAAATATATATGTGGTAATAGTTTATGTACTTGTTACAAATTTAATTATAGTAATATGTAAGTGTTTGAAAAATGTTCCGGAAGGCCGAAAACCCGCAATACAGAAAAATTTATTAATCCCTTAAACTTTGGTAACATGTGTATATTATTGGTAAATAATTATTGTTTTATCGACATAATTTAAAGATAAGGCCAATTTTGTAAAAAAAAAAGTCAAGAAGTATGAGTATTTGAAATGGGCTCGTAATGGGTTAATAAATCGGTATGCTTTAAACACCAGTTAAACGCACTTTGAATTTTTCAATGATGCCCATACTGCTAAGATTAAATTTACACCTTAAGAGATATGGATAAAGTATTTTGAAACTTTTACGACCTATAGCTCTTACAGCCGTACCTAACAAGAGCAGAAGGCGGAACGTTTTCTTACGCGTAGCTTTTACGCTGATATGCCATACCCAAACAAGAGCGTCTGCGTTGTGTTACAAACAGTAGTGCTAACTTCCGTGCTTACTAAAACCCTCACAAAAGAGCCAGCAAATGGAATTAAAACCGTTAGTTTGGCCTAAAAATAGCTAATTTGCCATTATTTATTATCAAACGATAAAAACAGGGTCGTCAAAACCACAAATATAGCAACCCTGCTTATTTAAACGCGCTGTTAAAATCGGATTTTCCAATTGCAAAGCGTTGACGCCGCGCTATTTAGGTATGTTTCATACAAATTGTATAAGAATGAGGATTTTTGACAGCTAAAAACGCGTGCCGCTCTTATTTAGGTATGGCTGTTAAACAAGGACCATTGGCGGGACAAACATCCTCATATATCACTTCTTTTAAGGAAACTAAAAAGTAATAATAATATCAATTTAATGTTGAGCCGAGCTTATATTATGTTTCAATCCGGTTCTTTGCTGTTTAACAAACAAATAATTTTTTGAAGCACTAATTCTTCTTATTTTTGATTATATTAGCCACACTTTTTCTGTTTCGTAGCGGACAAAAATACAAATTAGTTTAATTTGACTACAACGACAAAATCAGCATAGACAACAACCTGCAGCCATGTAGCCGTGTCGTCGTTAAAATAATCATTTCCATATACATATAGACATTTATTCTATTTTTGACATATTGAAGTCGTTAGCCTGCTGTCTCGAATGTGGTTAATGCATGATGCTTTAAACACATTGGACATAGCAAGCAACCTTCTTCAATATGTCAACTATAGAATACATGTGTGTATATGGAAATGATTATCTTAACGACGACACCCCTACATGGCTGCAGGTTCTTGTCTATGCTAATGTTGTCGTTGTAGTCAAATTAAACTACCCAGCTAGCATAGGCTGTTTGTTAGACGATTATGTTCAATATACAACTCCTAAAAGAATCTTCTGATGATTATCTGACGAGTTACAAAAACAAAAACATCTTAATTTTTTTTTTATTTATTACTTTTTTATATATTTTTGACACGCTCGTTTTTTAATCTTGGAATGAACCTTTTGCGACTCTCTGTAAGAGTCATATAAGATTTACTGAGCTACCTAAATAAGAGCGTTTTTGAAATATGAAAATTTTATTGGCAATACAATTTTAATAAAACAAACCGACCTAAGGATCTGTAAAATAAGATTTTCCGGCAGGATGGTGTTGATTTCCCGACCTTAAGGTTTGTTTGATATAAATTGTATGGAAATAAAAATAAGTTTTGACATGAAAAACACGCTTGATGCCCTTATTTAGGTAGCTCAGTTATACGGCTGAGCATTTTACGAGTCGTAAAATAATCCCTTTATGAGTCTCAGACGACTCTTGGCATGCTATTTTAAAGACTCGTTAGATAATCTCTACATACATGGTAAACGATTCCCTTTAGGATTAATATAAGTGTCGTTTGCTGTGTTATGGAAGACTCTCTCATACGAATCAGCACTTGTAACAGTTTCTCCCGTGCAAGGAATCGTCTGCAATTAAAAAATGAGCTCGTCGACGATCAAAAACACTCGTCATGAGATTCCCAGTAGTCTCCTAGACGATTGAAAATGCTAGCTGGGTAGCTTCTATTTTTGTATAATGATAAATTAGAAGAATTAGTGCTTAAAAAAAAAAATAATTTTTTTGTTAAACATCAAAGAACCGAATTTAAACAAGAATATAAGCGGGCCTCACCACCAAATCTATATTATTTGTGCCGTGTGGACCACACTGGCCAGTTAATTACAACCCTGACCAAGGGAAAAACAAAAGGGTGCCAGATGGGCAAGTTTGCAAAAATGACCTAGTAGTTGCAGGCAATACTACTAAGTTTATCAACCGAGAAAATGAAGTAGGTTGCAGTTGGTCTCCAGTTGAAATGGCTGACTGATGTAATGGAGGTTTTGTGTTACATCCGGCCTTTTCGTTGTAACAAGTCGTGGGAAGTGGATGCAGATCTCAAACTGAAGCTACAAACATCTTGAAATCCAGGCCATCCACCATCATAGAGTGAAGTGGGAGAAAGTAAGGCATATAGGCCAGCTTTCAGGGATAATAACCAAGAAAACCTGCAAGGCAGAATGGGAGAAGACTTTAGACAAAGTGGAGGGACATCCTTTAAAAAACTCAGTCAGTGATGTGAATTGACCACGTAGTCCAAAGAATGAAACACCTCTAAAACCCCGCGACTTGATCAATGCCAGTAAAATGTGGGAATCCATCATCCATAGACAGCACAAAAATAGAACCCCATCTCAATAGCCAGCATTCATTGTGATTGGCAGTAATTAAACATCAGTAGTCAGTATTCCTCGTAATCTGCAATAATTAATAGTCAAAAGCCAGGACATACATACATCGGAATTTGCAAAACGTGATAAGCAATAGCCACAACTACATCGCCACTAAGATAACATCACTCACAGTCACATCAAGGGTGGTTCCCCAACGGTATCGTCTAACAGTTGGAACCGTTGCTGCAACTCTAACCGAGATTGGTAATTGTAACCGAATCACAGCAACCGACAATATCCAGGGCTTTAAATATCCGTAGAACCACAAGTAAAACAACTATAATGAAAACGTTGTATGTATGCCTAACAACAATAATCTATGTGAAACAACCACGCTAAAAAAAAATTATAGAAATCTTACCTCAAGACAACAGCGGAAAACAACAGCAACAAGCATTTCGAAACAGTCACAACGAAAGGTCAGAAGACGACCACATGAAGTACGAAAAAAAGGATTACTACTACAACAATAAACATTCTAACACCACAAAAAATTTACTAAACAATCACCATAAACCTTAAAACAACACCCACCATCAATATGGTACACTAACAACAACACCATAAATCAACAATACAAATTCTAAGAAAAGCAACAACAATAAAGGAATAAAAAAAACCCACCCCCACATCAAGCCTAGGAAAAGGAAAAACGTCAACCATAGCGATTTTAAAGTAGCTGCGATAAAATTTAAATAACAGTAGCATATCGGTCGACCCTTCTGGGGCAATAATAGAAGGTACAACAACAACAGAAGGTACAACAACTACATCAATCACTCCAACAACATAACGTATAACAACCAAGACATCAGGGCAACAACCATAGAGAGTACAACGATATCAACGGAAAAGGTACAACAACATCATAAGGGTAGCACCAAACAACAACCATCAGAAAGTGATCAACTCTACGGAAACCATTCATCACCTGATCAGTAGCTGCCATCAAATGACGTTCAGAGACACCTCCTGGGATTGACACAGATAAGTGAAAGTATTTTGTTAGTATAAAAATTTGTTTTGGTTAGTTAGCCCTTGAGAAATTGTTTATTCTAAGGTTATTTTAATAAAAAAAAAGGTCGTTACCATTCGGTAGTAGGATAGTTGTGCGCGCCACTAAGGCCATGTTCACACCTAGCAAATATGCGAAATCCACACGTTGCTAATAGAAAAAAAAACAAGAAAGAAATAAAAAAAAATAAAAAATATTTAATTTCACGAAACGTTGTCGGTATCGGACATAAGCTAAATATTTCTTAATTAGCATAACCCCATATAAAGTTAAGTTGATTGACAAGTGAAAATAAATCCGAACTTTGATTTTTTGGTTCGCACTTCGGTGGATTTTTCAGTAAATATTTGTTAGATATGAACGTACCTAAGGTCTTAAGGTCGTGTTTTTGTTGATTTTCCGTCGCCGATTGATTGGTAACACACCATAAGTAAATCCCGGTTTAAACCTTTTTCGTTCTTAGTTTTCTTTTGACCATTTATTTTGCCTAATCAAAACAAGAAATGGCCACCTATATTTGACCACGCATGTTTTGGGCATGCGAATACATTTTTTTCGACAGTAAATCCTCCGCTCGATTTGGAGCATAAATTAATTTTCAAATACGTTTGAATATTTTCTTTTAGTTTTCTTTTGACCGTCTTCTTTTGCCTAATTAAAACAAGAAACGGCCACTTATATTTGACCACGTATGTTTTGGGCATACAGCTATAAAACTTTCGGCAGTTTAACTCCGCTCAATTTGGAGCCTAATTAAATTTTAAATTCAAGTTCAACAATTCTTTTAGTTTTCTTTTGACCATTTATTTTGCCTTATTGAAACAAGAAACGGCCACACATATTTAACTATGTACATATGTTTTGGGCATACAAATTTAAAAATTCCCAGCAGTTTAAAATAATTCATTTCCAAGTTTAAGGCATGTTACTTTTGTTTTCTTGTAAGCGAAAGAGATCACTCAATTTATTTAGGCCACAAATACAGAATATTTTTCAAAGAAAATCAAGGAAGTTGTCGCGTGGAATTTCATGGAAAAAAATGATTTACATAAGTTTGTACACCGGTTGGTAAGAAGTGAGAAAATTTATACCCAAAAATATAAATCCGTAGCACCCGCGAAAGTTGATTTCGAGATCCGGTAGAGTTCTAATTGCGCTTAATAATATTGGCGAAGGGTTACAAATATAAATTTAACAGTACGTACAACTTTCAGTTCTTTGATCTTATTGAAAAATATTTTGTTGTGTTTACAAAAAAAGAAAACCAAAATAAATGTCATTTAAAACAGAGTTGCCACTGATGCAAGAAGGCAAACAAGACACGGTTTAGACGGGAAATGATTATAAGAAATTGTGAAAATAATAAACTAAACCTAATTGTGTAAGGCATAAGAACAAAACGGATTAAATTTACATTTCGAACCTTATGATTTAGGATAAGAAGAAAACCAATTAACTTTAAGCTTGAAACCATTTGTTATGAATAAGATGTACTGGAAACAAAATAAATTTTAATTTAAAATAACTTGGAACAATAAGATCGACAATTAATTGGTATTTAAATTTAGGATAATCGTGTCAATATTCAAAATTAGCAAACCAAATTTAAATTTGCCGGTGGAATCGGTTATTCTTTATTGATCTGAAAACAACATTTCAATAGGAATGAACCACCCATGAAAATAAATAACAACGCAGATTTAAACTTGATTTGATAACTATGTTAGCCCATAATGATAAGAACGCAAAATTGATTTGAATTGTTAGTTCCAAACAAAGCCTAAGCTAATGACTTATGAGCTCCTGAATTAACTATATTGAACATTATTATTTAAGACTATTTGTAAAACCAATCGAAAATTAATACAAGCGAATGTGAATGGCAGATTTAGTTTATATTTTAATAGTTCGAACTTAGGGAACAGTTTTATAAGCCTTATGGCATAAGTTACTTGAATTATAACCATATTTAATGAAAGAATAATATTATCTAATATATTTTGGTTTTTTTGCAAATGAATTCGAACATGTTTTGCTAAGAATTTAATTCGGCTATAAAGGTAGGTATCGAATGGTGATGCATTAAAGGGGTAGCCTTGGAAATGTAAACGGTTACCATGGTTTAGGGGAGGGTATAGTAAACCGTAGGCGGCCACACCTTGTCCTACGGGGAAGAAACTGCAGGTTATTTTTATACTCTGGCACAAAAATTGTATTGTGTTTTTCACTATTACCGCCAACGTACCACCGCCCAGGCCCTACGAGCCATAGCCGTGCATATTTGCTAAAGTTGTCAGTGTGGAGGTAATAGTGGGACTAACACGTCCATTGTTTTAGCGGTCTGGAAATCGGTCAGCTGATGAACCGATTAAAGGTAAGAAGGAGGTTTAGTACCTTAGGGTAAACGGTTTGTCCTTGTTAGAAATGGGATTGAATATGGACGGGTTGGAAACAGTACAGAATATATGGCGCCCAACGTGGGGCACGGCCTTGATTAGGTAGACAGTTTACTAGTATAGCTAGTCAGGTTTGAACATATGTATATGGGAACGACTTCGATTTGCTAGATAGTTTACTAGAATAGGTAGTCAAGATTATCCACATTTAGGAACAGACTTAAGGTTATCAATCGGTATTTATAGGTTTAGGGTTTGACGTGTGTTAAGGAAGTTTCGGGTGAGTCCGATTATTCACCAATGTAACAATCAGTATGCCACCGGGGCTTTATTTACCGATATACTATAGCTAAGTTTTCGTTAGTCTTATAGAAGTAACTTAGGGATTTTGTAAATGCAACGATTTATTAGCCATAGTTTAGGAGTGAAGTGAGATGAGGCCTAGCTTAGACAATTTAGTTAGAAAGTTCGTTTGCCACTCTCTTAACTTCTTAAGGGTCCTATAGGTATTCGATATAACCAATAGTTTCACCTAGCTCGTCCTGCAGTTCTTCCAATTTTTTTTGCAATCACCATTTTGATACCATCTTAGCCATATGAAAATTTTTGAACATAGTTTTTTTTGATTAATGAATTATCATATTAGTAACATCTACTTACTGATATGTCATATAACGCTGGATTACTGATTTGACTTTAAAATTCAATTTTCAGAATTTCTTGGAGATTTGATTGTCTCTCAAGGAAGTGTTTACAACTTATAACTTCTTAAACTTTTATTTTATTGATAATATCTATTTTATTGGGTTTACGCCACCTTTGGCGATAGCTTACATTACGGGAAAAACTTGATTTTAAAAATTATTTTGCTTAAGCCCATAGATCGAATAGTGTAATTACTAAGTATAGATTCTTATACTGTGACTTTCGCTTACATTATTTACGTTTCTTGATTTAAGTAACATTCGGTGATAAATTATATTGCGTTTACCGAAGTTGGCTTGGGAATTTGATTTTCCAAGTTAAGTCGTTTCGTCTATCTTTCGGGAATTTTTTATTGCGTAGTATAGCTACGTATACGGTTATTTACGCGGATAACTTTTATTTTACCTGATATGCGTCATAAATATAATTAAGCTCGAATTCGATTTAAACAAGTTACTTTTCAGAGTATTTTGTTTGGGGGAATTTATTCGTCAAGTTTTACCGGATTTACATCATCAATAAATTACGCACACCGGATTCAAGTTGAACCAATTTGATTTTCGGAGGTTAGTTTGTCTGGCGCAAAATTGATGGAAATTCATCTACTAAGTATAGATTTGTATACTTGTATTTTCGTCAATAATTTTTCCTGATTTGTGTCCTAGCTAGTAATAAGCTACATTACTTGAACCTGTTTATAAGCATACGTTCCTTATACTTGGATTTTCGCGGATATACGTTTGAAAGAATTTTTCTAAGGGTGCTTTTATATTGTTTCGAAACTTTAAGATATTTTTGGGGGAGATAGGGTGTCAATTAGTAGAGTTTTTCTGAAGTTTAGTTAGTTTTGATTGATAGTTAACAATGGTAGGCACACGGTCTACTAGTAAAAACGATGATCCGATCGTTACCACCTAGTGGAGGAAGCTTTTCCGCCAATAGTTCTATCGTAGCCCCACCGTTTAGTAGTATCAGCGCGCAAGGAGTAAGGGATGCCTTAAGACAACAAAATGTTCCGTTACGACCACCTCCCAATTACCCTAACCGCACAGAACCCATCCGATCGGAAAGAAATATAACTCATGAGGACCTAAGAAATTTTGAGGATAGATTGTTAGACTTAATACCTTGAATTATCCAGCAAAGTTTACATGGCCCGTCACAACAGCCACAAGCAGATCTTTCACAGCCCAGAAATAGTTATCAATTTCCAGACTTAAGTCAACCACCTCCATCGTTCGCCAACCCATCGCAAAGACAGCTTCAGGTTCGGCAATGGCCTAATGTATCATATGACACAAATAATAATTTTCCTAGTGAGTTTCCTACTCAACTAGAAGTTCCCACTACACCGTTACCAACAACTCAAAGGCAGACATCACATAGTTCCAACCTACGTATTGACAAATGGGGTATAGTTTTTGATGGTACCACACGTACTACCAGCATTGAAGATTTTGTTTTTCGAGTAGAAACCCTACAGTCTGATTATGGATGTGAATGGAAGGATGTTTTGAAATCTTTTCACCATTTATTAAGCGGCCCAGCACTTGAATGGTTTTGGGATCACCGAAGATTCAATAACGTGTCCAGGTGGAGGGAATTCAAAGCGGCGCTAATTACACAGTTCCATCGTTTTGACAGCGATTTTGACATCCAGCGGAAAATACTAGACAGGAGGCAACAGAACCAAGAAACTTTTGATGATTTTTACAATGCGGTAATTCGCCTACGTAACCAGCTTCGTAGTCCCATTAGTGAAAAGGATTTGGTTAGCATAATGAAAGGGAATCTCAGAGCCCCTATGGCTCAATTATTGTTTTCAGTTCAGGTCGTCAGTTTGGCACATTTCGCCAAGGAATGTCGTCGCGCTGAAAATCTGTTAGGTAGCCGTCGCAATTTCAATAATAGATTTGCTGCTAGGTCAGTCAATGAGATAGAGTGTGAAGTCGACACAACGGAAGATACTCCGGAAGTAGAAGCATTATCCACAGTTCCAAGAAAATTAATTTGTTGGAATTGTAAAGTTGAAGGCCACACATTTATGGATTGTTCTGAGGAAAAGAGAAATTTGTTTTATATTTGTGCAATAAAAGATCGTGAACCAGAAATAGTACATGAAGAATTACCTACTAAGATTTTACAAAAAGTTAATCAGCAAAAGTTAATTTAACCTGATTTACCCAAGAAAACCATTACACGTGCGGATGGAAGAATATGAGAAAGCCAAAGAAAGAATTTTTGGACCATCTAAGAAAATTTTAAGGGCAAGAAACAGGTATAAAGAAAGAAAACGCGTACGATTTGAAATTGCAGGGGCAAGTATTTACGAAGGACCCGATACCAGAATCTATACGACCATCAATATAAACGGACAACCAATACAGGGATTGTTAGATAGCGGAGCATCGGAAAGAACTATTTTGATTTTATCGAAAAAACTAACCTTGTTATTTATCCATTTGAATCCGAAATTAGGACAGCAGATGGGAGGTTGAATTCTATAATAGGTCGTGTTAGGGCTGATATTTTATTTGGTAAAGTAAGTAGGCCGATAGATTTCTTTTTGGTTCCGTCTCTCAAGTTACCTCTCTATTTGCGTTTAGATTTTATGAAAGCATTTAATTTGATTCGATTTAATGTAGATAGTATGGACACCTGCATGTTTTGAGTGCCCAGCAGCGGAGTTTATTAGAGTCGGTTATAGATTTTGTAATATACAGGAACAAGAAAACAATTAAAGATAACTTGCTCTGTTTCAAGAAAACGTAGATATCAATCACAAATTGGCATCATAAACGCAATCATCCCAAATAATGTAATATCATTGGTTTCGTTTCAAATTATTTGTTTCTAACCGTATTAGCTTCTACGTTAAAAGTTTAGTGACAGAAGGACGGTGGGAGCCATTGAATCGCTAGCGATCAGCCGGGATTGGGGGAGTTCGTGTCCTTTTATCAACTAACTTCGATTCATATACATTGTTTTTTTATTATAGACTCCCGAATTAAAATTATCAAATAAATTATTACTTTACCGCGGGCCAGTACAATTACAGACAATAAAAAAACCCCTCTGTAATTATGTATGAGAATGACTCTAAGCAAAATATATTGATCAATTTACCTATTAAAAGAGGTTCCTAGATGTTATAGGAACATTCGCCTCATAACCCTCCCTTACCTTGATTCTAGTGGCGCACATGAAAAATTTACCTAGAATCCCACAAATTATCTTACCCTACCATCCAATTACGTGATTGAAACAGATATGTCGTTTAAATTACCAATTCATTCTAAATATTTTAGTTTTTTTTTTATTTCAACCCCTATAAAATTCAACAAAAATTACATACTTCAAGAAATATAAATACATACGGAATACCTTAATTATATACCTATATATATTTTAAACAAAGTTCAATTATAATTTATATGTAGTAAAAAACAATAATTTAAATTGGTGGTTAATAATTTTTTTTATAATTTTAAAACAAATTTCAAATCAAGCTAAAATGTCAACAAATAATTTTAATAAGTTAAATTTTCAACAACAGAAAAAAAATTCTAATCATTATTTAATCGCGAAAGGTAACCAATTATGTACAAAGTATCGAGTATTTATTTATTTGGTTTTCTTAACAAAAAAATATAATACCCGATAGATTTATTAACAACCGATAATTTTATAATCGATATCTTTACCTTAATAGACACGCTTGTAATATTTGAGAATAACACAAACAGAAGGAGTAATCATACGAAATTATTGATTATCATAATAATAAAAACAAAAGTTATAAAACCAAATAAAACAAATGGCATTTATCAATGCTTATTTATCAATTGCTCCTTCTTTTGTGTTTTTTTTTAATCTCTGCCAAAATTAACAAATTCAGAAAGATAAAATGCAGCAAAAAATATAATCACTTACCAAACTTTATCATGACGGTCGTAGAGGCCTCTCCGAGCTATATGAAGTTGGAATAAGTATGTGTAAAGCCTCTAGTACACGGAATGTAAAAAGCCACATGCGCATGTGGTTCTGACGTAATTTTGACGTCAATGCAAAGCCACAATAAGCATTGCGTGTTGTGTGATGACGTCAAAATTACGTCAGAACCACATGCGCATGTGGCTTTTTACATGCCGTGTACTAGAGGCTTAACAAAATGTAAATTCGTGTAATTGTTTTCTCTCCTTCATGTGATTTGTTGTTGTGTATTAGGTGTAATTTTAATGTTTAATGTGTATTATTGTGTTTTGTGTTTGCTATTATGTTTTATTGTTGTGTATTTTGTGTTAATATTTTTTTTGTGTTGTTGTATATAAGGCGTATTTATGTGTATTTAGATTAAGGAATTTTAACTAATTTATTTAATAATTTTTTGAACTTGTAAAACTTCTTTTATTATTTTTTTTTCTTCCATTTTTTTCCAATTTCAATACATTAAAAGCTATGTAAGCAAATTGCAATAACTTAGGTAAATATAATTAATATACATATGTAAATATTTTGCCTAGTAAATAATTTTGTAATTAAGTTCACTTCAAAAACATCTTAAGCTTACGATTTAAAAAATTCTTTTGTTTTATTTTTCCTTTTCTTCTTGTTTCTCTTGTTTGCACTATTCTTATTTCATATATCTTGTTTTGTTTTGATTATTCTCTTCACTTTATCATTTAATTTTATTTAAATTTTCTGACTTACAAATTTACTCTCTTTTCACTTTTTTTTCACATAATTCTAGTTTTATTCTTATTTTGTTCTGTGTAATTTGATTTTTTCTGGTTTCTGTTGGTTTCCTATAAATTTTATGGTATGCTCCTTTAATTTGGAACATAGGTGACTGTTGTTACTATGTATGTTGTTATATGGAGGATGGAAGATTTCGATAAAATCTGACGAAGATGTAACTGGCGGAAGATGTAGACTTTATACTAGGGATCTTGATTATTTTTCAATAAACAAGGGTGTTGAGATTTCTTAAGTCCAATAGGGAATCAGTGGTGTTTCTTTCTTCTTTTGTTTTTGCTGTGGTCAACGTCAAAATTAGGACAACTTCAAAAAGTCAAGGTGGATAAATAAGCTTTTGAGAGAGAATGCTCTCTGGAGTTTGCAGACAACCGAATGTGGTATGTGACGCATAAGTCCAGAAGTCTGAATGTAAATTGAACAAGAATGTTTAGATTTCCTTTTAATTTTACATGAATCATTTTTTCTTTATATGTACTTACTTCTCTCTCTAGATTTATAATAATACTGGCTTATTTGCGAAAGCCTAAAGATCTTTCCAATATCCAAGATCTAACGTTCTTCTCGGGACACTGAATTTTCTGGGCTAAATAGAATAATGTTACTAATTTATCAGTTTAAGTTGCTAATTTAAGAAAATATTAAGGAGTTACCTTAGGAAAAGGAACGGACAATGCGTTTGTATTAACAATTAGTCAGACTTTTACAACGATTGCTTTTTAGTCTATTAATTAAGCGAAGTTTTTAATTGTTGTGTTACCTCTTTAGAGTCCAAAAGAAAAAGGAAGTAGAAATTTTAGGTCAAATCTTATGTCAGTTCGGTTCAGAAATCTGAGCTTTGTTTAGTGTCAATTGTTAAATGTCAGCAGCCAGATAATACTATTGATTACAACTCATCCGATACTTCGTGGTCGATATAAATCGAGACAAAAACCAAATTACAACCAAAACTCTACAAAGTTGTGTTTAATATTAATTACTTAATTGTTTAATAAATTTAATTAATAAAAAAAAACTTAAAGAGACTTGCAATAGTATAATATATAAATATGTTTATACTGTTATAGTTAGACTAGATTTACATATGTAATACGTGGTTTGTATGTTTATAACATTGTTGTTTATACAAGGTATCTAAACATGCCTAATTGATTTTTGTTTATTTTATTGGTTGTTAGAAAAAGTACAAAATAACAAATGTAAAGATTTTAAAATTTATATTATGAATACAAAAGTGCAACGAATTGTTAAAAAAAAATTTTGAGGGTAGTTTAGCAAATCGTTCACTACAAAACCAGATAATATTGGATCTTGGAGCCATAATATTAGGTGGAGAAAGGACGATTACAAACGGATATCCTTTACATGAAATGTTCCGATTAACTTTCCCTGCGGGTTTTAAAGTTCGTAATAATGACTTCCTAATTTAGTCTTAATTTTGGCTTTAGTAAACAGAGGTGCAAATTTAGCACTAAAACGATCGCCAGCGCTACTCTGCACAAAGTTGCGGCGAAAGACTTCCTGTCCAACAGTAAAAGATTGTGGTCTTGTTCGCAAGTTGTAATAGTGTTGATTTCGCTCATATGCTGTTTTAATATGTTTCTGTATATCCTTGCGAAGCAGTTGTAGGTTGTCGGTTCTATTCAATTGATAAGAGGGTTCTTCAAGAAGTTTAAGGTTTCGTTATAGGCTATATTCGGACCCATGGGTTACCATATTAAACCCGAAAAGAGCATGATATGGCGAAGTGTTGATGGCTTGGTTAGGGGCATTTCTAAGGGCACAACTAATGGCACTTAGATGCTCATCCCACTTCGTATGATCTGCTTTAAGGTACGATCGTATACCGGATATTACAGAACGGTTTACTCGCTCGGAAGCGTTAGCCAGAGGTGAGTATAACGCTGTATAAACATGTTGGATACCTAGTGAGGTGAAGATCGCATTGAGATCGTTAGCTCTAAACTGGGTTCCATTATCGCTAACGATAACTTCTGGAACTCCATATGTATGGAATATTTGCTTCTCCATAAAATCTTTTATTGCGGCTGAAGTAAATTTTTTTAATGGATGTAACCAATGGAATTTAGATAAATGATCTAATACAATTAAAATTCCAATATGGCCGGATTTGCTTCGCGGATATGGACCTAATAAATCTATATATAATCGCTGGAATGGACGTACGGGTACAGTTAGTTTCCCCATTTCCGGTTTCATTACAAAATTTGGAGCTTTACTTGTTTTACATGTTTCACAATTACGAATATAATCTCTTACATCTGAAACCATTCCAGGCCAGAAAAAGTGACGTTTAAGAAGATCTATTGTCTTTTGCATTCCTCCATGAGCTGCCGTTACCGTGTCATGAAACCTTTTTACTAAATCATTTCTCATACCTTCTGGAATCCAAAGTTTCCATGCGTTCTTTTTATTTTCTTCATTTCCATCATAATGTTGCGTACGTATGTAAACATAGTCATCAACCACTTTAATATCAGGGTATTTTTCCTGATTTTGTTGTACTTTTGCTTTAAGGATGGTATAATCATTGGTTTTAAAGCATGAAAACGATAGATTTATCGCAGCACCAGACAGTTCAATTTGTGCAATTTCATCACATGGAATTCTAGACAGCGCATCTGGGACAATGTTTTCCTTTCCCTTACGATGGCAAATTGTAAATTTATATGCCTGAAGCTTCAGAACCCATCGTGCTAAATGTCCGCTAAGGTTTGGTTATCGCATTAGCCATACAAGGCTTGCATGGTCAGTTATTATTTCAAACTCTTGGAGTTCTAGATAACACCGGAAGCGTTGAATAGCTTCGATAGCGGCAAGACATTCACGCTCGGTTACGCTATAATTCCGTTGCGTTGAATTCAGTTTTTTGCTCATATAAGCTATAGGTTTTTCACACTTTTTGTCATCTAATTGAAATAAAACGGCACCGATACCATAATCACTTGCATCGCAGTGAAGAAAGAACTTTTTACTAAAATCTGGATTAGTAAGAACAGGAGCTGTAGTTAAAAGTGATTTGATTCTCTCAAATGCGGTTTGGGCTTCAGTTGTCCAGAAAAATTTTGTTTTAGTAGAAATGGTTTCGGTTATAGGATATACAACACTGGAGAAATTTTCGATGAACCTCCTATACCATCCCGCAAGTCCTAAGAATCCCCTCACCTGTTTGAGATTTTTTGGTATTGGCCAATTCATAATCGCACTGACCTTTTCAGGATCAGTGGTGATTCCTCCGTCCCCAATTACATAACCAAGGTATTTCACCCGCGTTACGCAAAAATGACTCTTTGAAATATTTAATGTAAGATTCGCTTTTTTAAACTGTTCTGCGAGCCTGACTAATACTGAAAGATGTTGCTCAAACGTTTCCGACACAACCAACGAATCGTCTAGATAACCAAAAACCATATTTTTAAGATCAGGTGGAATGATCTCGTCCATCAGACGACACATTGTTTGTGGCGCCGTACAAAGGCCAAAGGGCACCACTGTGAATTGGTAGAGTGGTCTACCTGGCACAGTAAAAGCGGTTAGAGGCTTTGATTTCTCTGTTAATTCAACTTGCCTGTAGGCATCTTTCAAGTCTAACTTTGTAATAATATTAGCCTTCGGCAGTCGTGAAAAAATTCCTTCTATCGATGGTAAAGGATACGCATCTTTCTTGGTTACTGAGTTTATCTTTCTCGCATCAAGACATAATCTAACTTTGTTAGGTTTGATTACCAACCGCATGGGACTACTCCAGGGGGATGTTGATGGTTCGATTACACCAAGCTTCAGCATTCCCTCAATTTCGGCGAACATTAATTTTTCCACTGCCGGAGAAACGGGGTAAAGACGCTGTTTAATTGCTTTGGATTCACCTACGTCGATTTCGTGTTTAATTAGACTTGTCCGTCCAAGTCCTTGAGTTTCAAAATTAGGAAATAATGAAATTACAACATTTATTTGTTGCTGTTGTTTAGGGGTTAGTTTAAAACAGTGGTTATCGAAATAAAAAGCATCAGATTTATCAATTTACGCTGGGCTATTGGACATTTCAGACAAACCGGATGGACAACAATTTAATACATTTTTATTGGCTAAGTCGACGGAATTGACAAAATTTGGTATTAAATTGAATTTCCTAACGAAGTCAATACCTAATATTAGTCTTTGACTTATTGTTGGGATAATAAAAATATTCATATTATTTGACGTATCCTTAAAATGTACGTTTACGTTTATCCAACCAACTACGTTTTGTGCATTTCCATCTGCAGTCCGCACAGTGGATTTACATTTAGTAAAATTTTTAAACTTCGAAAAATCTTCATGAGCAAAATGAGAACCAATGCAGCTTATGCTAGCGCCAGTATCGATTAAACCATATTCGTTAAAGTCAAGAAAATTAACTTTGGCATAATATCGCATATCATTAGGAATACTCACAATAGCTGATATTAAAAGCTTTTTACATAATTTACGTCTCTTATAAAAATTTCGAAGACGAATTGTGGAGCGTTCTGTAGAGTGTTGATAGGAAATCTGTGAAACTGAAAAATCCTGAAATATTTCATTTCGTTTAGTGAAATAATTTTCCCATCGTTTATGAAAAGGTTGTTTAGGGTATATTATTTTTGAAATATCTGATTCAACATGAGTTTTACGGAGATCACGCTTCAAAATTTGGTATCCATCATAATTAGTTTTTTGGTTAAATTGACTATTTGTAGGGTTTAAACTATTAGAAGAGTTATCGGTTAAGTTCATGGTTTTGTTGACAGGTAATGTGCTATTATTTTTTTTTTTTTCGAAGTTTCGGCTAAGACATGTAGAACATTGTGGCTTGTAGGTGTTTTTTACACCGCACCCATAACAAAATATTGTTTTTTCGTGTAAGCAGTCTTCAAAATAATGGCCTAGCTGGTCACAATTCCAACAGCGAGGAGCTGATTTCGTCTTATTGATTGCGTCAATAGTTGGTTCTTCTTCAAAATCAATTTTTGAATTCATATCGGAATTTCCGCATTCAATTTCGGCATTATGCCTACGCGGTACAAATGTATTCTGGTTTCTAACTGAAAAATTACAACGTACATACTCATCATTGAGAAAAGACTCACGCATTTGAACTAATTTCCGTAGATGTGAAATTGAATGTATTTGCTGATATAGCAATTCGTGTCTTATGTCAGGTCTGAGATTTCGAGTGATAATTTCTATTAGTTCAATCTCCGAGAGAGGATTAGGCAGACGATCAAGTAAAATAGATATAGACTCATAGTATATATCGAACGATTCACCAGGTTTTTGTTTACGATTACGTATTTCTTCGCGTATGTCAAAAGATGACTTGAAATCTTTATATTGCTCTCTAATAGCGCTGCAAAAATCTTCCCAAACAATTAATTGTGCACGTTTATGGTAAGACCAAAACCAGTTTTTTGCTTTGCCTGCCAGAACAATATGAAGGTTTGGACGAATAAAATTAAAATCTCCGCTAAAATAATCATTAGTTAGCGAACGCAAACGATATAAGAATTCTTCGACATAAAGTCTGTTCGATGTGCCGTCAAATTTCAAACCCCAATTTTGGATGATTGAAGTAACTTTATCTGAGCTGAAACTAGCAGCGGATGAAAAACTATTCGGCACAAATTGAGGGTTACTATAAAAATTAGAACTAGGTCTACCCCTGCTTGTTGCATTAGATGATTGTTGCGATTAATGAAAATCCTGAGCTTGCAGAGGATTTCCTGCAATCGAAATTGGAAAATAAGGTGTACGTAAATTAGAATCATTTGGTCGAGCAGTATTCTGAGTATGTGGTTGATTCGTGTCTAGAACACTTGGCAAATTCATGTTATCGTTTCGATTTTGAGATAATTGTGAATCTTGAACATGCAGATTTCTGCTATTATTTATTTGTTCGCCTTGACCTGTATATATGATCAAGTTAGATATATTTTGTGGTTGTTGTGATTGATTTTGACCATTGTAAGAAACTAAATTTAGATTCTGAAAGATATTTGAAACACTTGTCTGTATCATTTCATTTATTCTGTTATAGTCTATTGACGGTATACCATTATTTTGCGGAACACTGTTAAAGTTCCGTAAGGCTCTACCGAGGTTTATCTCCATCATTCTATTAATCTGAGTATAATCGATGGTAGTCTGAATAGGATTATGAACCTCACTTATACTAGCATTATAAGAACTATTGGTTTCCATTGGATCTGGCGCAATAGTTTGAGGAGGATTATCCTGCGTTTCAGTAACTACATTACTCGCTATACTAGAAACATTAGTATTACCTACAGCTGAACTGGGTGTTTGAGAATCATGAAACAAATTTTGTGCAACACTACGAGTCGAATACTGATGTCCTGCGTAAGAACCACGAGACGTTCCTCTAGGTCTACTATGTTTCCCTGGATATGAAACTCTCTTTAAATCTTCTAACTCACATGATAGGTTACAAACTGGGCAAGCATTATTGTGAGAAAGAAAATTCTCAATGCATGCGCGATGAAAAGAATGGTTACATTTTACAATAATTAAACATTCGATCTTTTCGTCTTTACGATTTTTACAAATTTGACATATTTCTAGTTTTGCTGTCGAACTCTGCTCTGCTTGTACTAAAGGCGACTGACCTTCTTGTACCCCAGAACTCTTAATAGGCGTATGACTCATCATTTTCCATGTGTCAAAAAAAAAAAATCGAAAAAAAAAATTTTAAAAGTAATCACTTATAACGATCAGAATTTGGACTTCAATTTATAACTTTTTGGAAAATTAGATTTTCCCTTAGACAATTAAATTTTATTTAAGCTTTATTATTTTCAAACTATCTGTTTCGCTCATAGTAATGTAAATAGGGTAAGGTAAAAAGGCAAAAATGATCAATAATAGGGTTCAAAACCAGGTTATGGAAAAATTTTGTAAAAATAAGTCTATAAGATTTAATAACAAACCAGCACTTATCTATCTACTATTTACTTTATCTCTTATAAACATTGGATATTAATTTGCACCTTGCCAAATAATATAAGTCCTATCATTTGTAAGCAGCTGATACCAAAGTCAAGAAATTTAATAGACAAATTTATTACAAAATCTCTGCACAAGTGAAAAATTATCTTTAGTGGATACTCGTAGCTCTTTTGAAACGAATATGCCCAGTATGCGGTTAGATTACTCGACCCTCAAGTATCTAAGTCTCCGGCTAACCTGCATATTTATTCAAAAGAAAACTAATTTCGGCTAAAGCCAATCCGACACTTAGCTGTTAATGAAATTTACTAAACTAAAATTGGCATCATAAACGCAATCATCCCAAATAATGTAATATCATCGGTTTCGTTTTAAATTATTTGTTTCTAACCGTATTAGCTTCTACGTTAAAAGTTTAGGGACAGAAGGACGGTGGGAGCCATTGAATCGCTAGCGATCAGCCGGGATTGGGGGAGTTCGTGTCCTTTTATCAACTAACTTCGATTCATATACATTGTTTTTTTATTATAGACTCCCGAATTAAAATTATCAAATAAATTATTACTTTACCGCGGGCCAGTACAATTACAGACAATAAAAAAACCCCTCTGTAATTATGTATGAGAATGACTCTAAGCAAAATATATTGATCAATTTACCTATTAAAAGAGGTTCCTAGATGTTATAGGAACATTCGCCTCATAACCCTCCCTTACCTTGATTCTAGTGGCGCACATGAAAAATTTACCTAGAATCCCACAAATTATCTTACCCTACCATCCAATTACGTGATTGAAACAGATATGTCGTTTAAATTACCAATTCATTCTAAATATTTTAGTTTTTTTTTTATTTCAACCCCTATAAAATTCAACAAAAATTACATACTTCAAGAAATATAAATACATACGGAATACCTTAATTATATACCTATATATATTTTAAGCAAAGTTCAATTATAATTTATATGTAGTAAAAAACAATAATTTAAATTGGTGGTTAATAATTTTTTTTATAATTTTAAAACAAATTTCAAATCAAGCTAAAATGTCAACAAATAATTTTAATAAGTTAAATTTTCAACAACAGAAAAAAAATTCTAATCATTATTATGTACAAAGTATCGAGTATTTATTTATTTGGTTTTCTTAACAAAAAAATATAATACCCGATAGATTTATTAACAACCGATAATTTTATAATCGATATCTTTACCTTAATAGACACGCTTGTAATATGTGAGAATAACACAAACAGAAGGAGTAATCATACGAAATTATTGATTATCATAATAATAAAAACAAAAGTTATAAAACCAAATAAAACAAATGGCATTTATCAATGCTTATTTATCAATTGCTCCTTCTTTTGTGTTTTTTTTTAATCTCTGCCAAAATTAACAAATTCAGAAAGATAAAATGCAGCAAAAAATATAATCACTTACCAAACTTTATCATGACGGTCGTAGAGGCCTCTCCGAGCTATATGAAGTTGGAATAAGTATGTGTAAAGCCTCTAGTACACGGAATGTAAAAAGCCACATGCGCATGTGGTTCTGACGTAATTTTGACGTCAATGCAAAGCCACAATAAGCATTGCGTGTTGTGTAATGACGTCAAAATTACGTCAGAACCACATGCGCATGTGGCTTTTTACATGCCGTGTACTAGAGGCTTAACAAAATGTAAATTCGTGTAATTGTTTTCTCTCCTTCATGTGATTTGTTGTTGTGTATTAGGTGTAATTTTAATGTTTAATGTGTATTATTGTGTTTTGTGTTTGCTATTATGTTTTATTGTTGTGTATTTTGTGTTAATATTTTTTTTGTGTTGTTGTATATAAGGCGTATTTATGTGTATTTAGATTAAGGAATTTTAACTAATTTATTTAATAATTTTT
The DNA here is from genome assembly GCA_943735925.1 of Pollenia amentaria. Taxonomy (NCBI): domain Eukaryota; kingdom Metazoa; phylum Arthropoda; class Insecta; order Diptera; family Polleniidae; genus Pollenia; species Pollenia amentaria. The sequence continues at coordinate 90,755,870 of OX031010.1, forward strand.
TGAACTTGTAAAACTTCTTTTATTATTTTTTTTTCTTCCATTTTTTCCAATTTCAATACATTAAAAGCTATGTAAGCAAATTGCAATAACTTAGGTAAATATAATTAATATACATATGTAAATATTTTGCCTAGTAAATAATTTTGTAATTAAGTTCACTTCAAAAACATCTTAAGCTTACGATTTAAAAAATTCTTTTGTTTTATTTTTCCTTTTCTTCTTGTTTCTCTTGTTTGCACTATTCTTATTTCATATATCTTGTTTTGTTTTGATTATTCTCTTCACTTTATCATTTAATTTTATTTAAATTTTCTGACTTACAAATTTACTCTCTTTTCACTTTTTTTTCACATAATTCTAGTTTTATTCTTATTTTGTTCTGTGTAATTTGATTTTTTCTGGTTTCGGTTGGTTTCCTATAAATTTTATGGTATGCTCCTTTAATTTGGAACATAGGTGACTGTTGTTACTATGTATGTTGTTATATGGAGGATGGAAGATTTCGATAAAATCTGACGAAGATGTAACTGGCGGAAGATGTAGACTTTATACTAGGGATCTTGATTATTTTTCAATAAACAAGGGTGTTGAGATTTCTTAAGTCCAATAGGGAATCAGTGGTGTTTCTTTCTTCTTTTGTTTTTGCTGTGGTCAACGTCAAAATTAGGACAACTTCAAAAAGTCAAGGTGGATAAATAAGCTTTTGAGAGAGAATGCTCTCTAATCTGAATTAAAACTTACGCTTTCTGACTTACAACTGAAAATTTCTCGTTTACAATTGACGCTTTCTGAATTACAATTGACGCTTTCTCAATAACAATTGACTAATCTTAATTACAATTGACGCTATCTGAATTACAAATGGAAAAGGTGTCGTTCCAGACAAAAATATTTGTACGCCATATTTCATTACCATAGCTAGTTGCAATATGAAATTTAAATTATGATATCGTCAAGTGAGTAGCTAACTACAACATCCTTTGGAATTCGAATGGGCTAGGTCAACACGTTCTTGAACTAAAAACTTTTATATATAGAAACTCTGTTGATATATTATTAATATCTGAGACACACTTCACACAAAAAAGTTAGTTAAGTATACGAAACTTTACAATATTCAACACAAATCATCCTGACAATACCGCCCATGGGGGTACAGCAATAATTATCAAAAACTCAATTAAATGTTCTGAACTTGAAAGCTTCAGAAAAGATTACCTTCAAGCTACCTCAATATTAATTGAAGACTTGTTCGGCCCACTCGTGTTGTCTGCTGTGTATTTATTGTCCTCCCAAGCACAATAACACTAAAATCGAATATATAATTTTTTTAAAATCAATTGGTAATCGGTATATTGTTGGAGGAGACTTCAACTCCAAAACACATTCTGGTGCTCAAGGATAACTCTTGCAAAGGGCCGAAATTTATTTGAAGCAATAAGAGAAACTAATAGCAAATTTCTAAGCACTGGAGAGCCTACCTACTGGCCCACTAACTTAAACAAAAAACCTGACTTAATTGACTTCTTTATCACGAAAAATATAAAACATGAACATTTAAAGATAAAATCGTGCTTCGAACTATCCTCCGATCACTCACCCATAATACATAAATACGAAAGTAATGTTCTTCTTGCGACCCATAACAAATTTTCTTACAACAAGAAAACAGACTGGGAGTGCTTTAGAGAAATAGTTGAAAACAAACTTGACATACAGATATCACTAAAAACCAAAGATGGATGAAGTGGACAGTCCAATAGCATATTTTGATGACACACTTTTGTATGCTGCAATTGACTCTACTATAATAACCCACGAATCAAATAAATATAGTATATCACCATTTATAAAAGAAAAGATTAAGGCAAAGCGAAAACAAAGAAAAAAATGGCAATCAACAAGATCACCCTTAGATTAAACAATCCTTAACAATCTAACCAAGGAATTAAAGGATCTTCTGAAAAAGGACAAACAAGATAAACTTAAAAGTTATCTCGAGAACCTTGATTCAACCCAGACAACAAACTATTCTTTATGGAAAGCCACAAGAAAAATTAACAATGCTATCATCCATCAACCGCCAATCCAAAAATCTGACTTAACGTGGGCCAGAAATCATAACGAAAGTATTAGCTGATCATTTCTACAAAATTTTTTCTAATGAAATGGACAAACAAAATATTACTCTGCCAAATATAATTTCATCCACAAACTGCCACATCAAAAATATTTCTCTACATGAACTTAAAACTACTATTAAAACAAGAATTGATACTAAAAAATCACCTGAGGCCAAATTACGGCTTTCGATATCGATCGAAATTACAATACATTTTCAATGTGAATTTCGATCGATATCGAATGCCGTAATTTGGCCCCAGGTTATGACAGAGCAACGGGCAAACTACTAAAAGAACTACCAATGAAGGGACTTATCTACATAAGAAATATTTTTAACGTTATAATAGCAATGAAATATTTTCCCAAAGTATGGAAAGTTGCAGAAATAATCGCTATTGCAAAGCCTAACAAGGGCGCCACAAGGGCTACTTCATACAGGCCACAATCACATCAAGTTATATAATTTACTTGTTTGTCTACACAAGTTAATCTCGCGACCAGCTTTTATACCATAAAAATTGTTTAATGACGTTATAAGTTGATAGAAAAAGTTCTAAACTAAAATTTTCTTTTTAGAGCATTTAAATAAAAGCGTTTTTTTAAAAAGGTTTCTTATTTTTAAAATATTTTTTTCTTTTCAGCGCATTTAAATAAAAGCTTGTTTTTTTACTTTTAATTTATTTCATTCAAAACTTAGTCCGCCGCATTGGATCTAGAGTAACGTCACTTTATTTGTCGACCTTTTCTCAGCAAGCCCTTTCTTTTATACTCATATTGTAGGAATGCAGAAAGCTGGATTTAGAATAACTTTACAAAGTTAACCGTGCATTATCAGCCAAACTGAACGTATTTACAAAATGTCAGCTTAATCGGTTCAAGGTATCTGCCTCAAAATTAAGTTGAAAGATTTCACCCGAACAAATAAAAATTCCTTTGAAAGAGAGGAAAACTCATATATTTTATGCTTTATTTTATTTTTTTAATAAAATGCTTAACTAAAAAATTTGTTGTTGATTTTTTACTTTAAAAATCGTTCCGCTAGAATTTTTTTTTAAAAGTTCGTCGATTCGAAGAAGAGTAACTTTATTTTACTTAAATGAAGAGTTACGTTTCATAAACGAATGCTTAGGTAATGTATACATTAAAAGCGGTTTTTCCATACTAATTTCGTGCTCTAAAACTCGACTAAGCTTTTAAAAATAAAGCTGTCGAATATCGAATTTGGTTAATTATTTATAGGTCTTATTTTAAAAAAATAAATTAAATAAATATGCACAAAATTTTTTGCTCAAATGAAAAAATTTGCATTTGGCGGGTTTTATATTAATAACAACTGGCAACGCCCATGTTAATTTTAGGAAAGTTGGGAACGGCTGCCAGAGTTGTCAGATATTTTTTTTGCCAAAAAAACATATTTTTATTAAAAAATTTTTTTTATAAATCTTCAAAAATACGAAATCCGAATACCTTTATTTCGACAAAAATATAAAAAAGTCGCCATGATATGAACAAAATAAAAATGAAAAATCCTCGTCTTGACCTAGAAATTATTTTTTTTTTATACATAACCCACTCGCATCCCAAATAGCGACCATAACTAACTTAAAGAAAAAGACCTAAGCTTTATTTTGAGCAAAAAAAAAAATACCCTTTTCAAAAAAAAATAAAAAATTAGTTTTAAATTTAAAAAAAAAAAAATTTTAAAAAATTTAAAAAAAAACAAAAAAAATATTTTTTGAAAGCTATCTAATCTAATTGAAAGCTATCAAATTTGTTTTGGACAAATTTTGCTACCACCAATAGGTTATAAGTTACATGGATGAGAAAGAACACCGGTTTGGCCAAAATGTCAAATTTTGACCCCCTATATAGGATAGTGTCTAAACTATTATCCAATAAGACTAACCTTGGTGCAGATTTCATCCAAATCGGAAGACATCGATTTCAAAAGTTGGATCACTTGACATGAAATCCCCCATATATCTATAACGGTATACATTTCAGCTGCAAGACAATTCTTATTGTTTTTTCAATACATTGTATAGGATTTTTTTGATTAATTATATTGCATATAATTCATAACACGTAATAACTTTCAATACATAATGCAATAGGAACTTCGCATTATATATTGAAAGTGAGTTTTTGTGGAGTTCATTATTAATAAAACTCTTTCAACACAGGCATTAGCAGCTGAAATTATATGCATATAAAGACAGTCAAAGCAAGTTCTTTGAAATGGTACGTACCGGACGTATAGCTATAACATTTAAGTCAACACTGATTTAAATTAAATGGAATACCATCATTGAAATAATCTTTCCAAATAAAAAACGGAAAATTTGTCCAAGAGTCTCAAAACAAATTTATGGCTTATCAAATAGGAAACAAAATCGACATATATCTTATAAGCCGCAAAAAAAATCGTCATGTCGGCAAAAAGCTTGAAAATCGCCGTTTGTCGAGAAATTATTATACTCGGCAACCCTGATTGTATTATGAAAATGTGTAAAGCAATGTGGCAATGAGTAACAGAAACAGCTCACAAGAACAGTATTGTTGTTTCTTTTCAATCAGTTATTCTATCGAGTAAGCAACAAAAACAGACAAAAAGTGAACTGACAAAAAAGACCAAAATTTAACTAACTGACAAAAAAAAAGACCGAAAGTGAACTGACAAAAAAAGACATACTGACCCAAAACGAACTAGTGAACTAAAACGTACGATGATCCAAAAAGACCGGTTATCGTTCATCTGACTGAATAGTTCAATTGAACTAGATCGTTCATGAACTACACAACTCTAGTTTAAAATGTTATTGTATTAGTTACGCATATTTCTAATGTAAACCCACTGTACAGAGTTTTCTAGTACAAATGTAATGTAATGATTGTTACATATAACTGTATAACATAATAGTGTTAAGATTATTTTTGACCCATCAAGTATGCTTTAGTTTATTGATGTATAAATCAATTTAAATTCAGCCACAGTGTTAATGCATAATGATATTAGCTGTAAGATAATAAAAGCTAGTTTGGCCCATAAATGTCGAAAATGTTGCAGACATTTCGACAAGTCGAATGCTCTAGAGACACCTAGATGTCAGTGAACAGAGTATAAATACTCGCGAAGGTGGGCATCGATAATCAGTATTAGTACGATTATTTAAGTGTGTACATAGCAATTATAAGTGGTAAAATTAACTAAGTTCTAAATAAAGTGAAGCGAATAGTTTATAGTACAGCTATAAAGTAAAGTGTTTAAAGTGTTTTATTTATTTTATTAAAGTTGCAACAAAAGAACTCAAAAGGTTTATTATAAAGGAAATAAGCCAAAAACGTTATTGAAAAGGCAGTAGCGTAACAATATATTCATGCCGTCGTTACGTGACAGTTGTAAATCTGTGATGGCCTGCTAGTATATTAAATTGAATGCGGGTATTTTCGCTCTTTTTTTTTGGTACTTTTTTCGAGTATATCTATGGACTTTCGACAAAACGACTTACAATACAACATATTTCCATATACATATATAAATATACATATGCTCAGATGTACAAAATGAACAAATGCATATGCACATACAATAGAAATGAGATATATATAAAAGGCTTTAAATGGTTACAAAATATTGTTTTGTCTATGCACATTTACAAAATAATACATGTAAATGTGTATGTATGTTAAAATACATATTTGTTTATTGTAAATCTATAATATAAATATCAGAAATTAAATAATTACTTACACTAAATACGGTCAACATTTAAACCTTTCGATTTCCCATCACTGTGTGTGTTGTTTTATATATACTATTGCTTTTTTGTTTATGTATGTGAAAAACATATGTATGACATGTTTTTAGAAGTTCTATAAGTGCACCAACGTGCAAGCAGTCCGTTACAGTAAGTAACGGGTATAGCAACGTTCGCCTAACTCAGCCTTTATTGTACCAATTTCGCTTTATACCAACTAGCGGCAATTGAATTTGTATAAAACAGGGCAATCGTGTGATTTCAGAATATTTTATTGGGGCAATTTCATTATTGTGCGTCAATAAAGCACAATCAAAATTGTGACATATTGGAGCATTTGCGGCAATCGTGTGATCCCATCTTTATAGTTAATTTAAAAAAACCAACTTAAAGCTAACTTAAAGTTTTTTAGCTAGCTACAGAAAGTTAGCTTTAAGTTAACGGCTAGGTAACTAACTTTAAAGTTAATTGAAAGTAGTGCAGAGTCGGACAATTGACTACTTCCTAGGACATCGCAATGTTAAAATAGTTAGTTAATTCCATATAAAAGTAATGCAAGTGTCAGCCACCACTACTTGCGAAATAGTTAGCTTTCAGTTAATTTAAAGTTAATTGAATGTCCGACAGGGTAGTTTCTTGGAAGTCGCAATACACTCACACTTTTTCACTAACACATTTCCATTTTTCTACTTTCAGTCAAGCTTTCAATAAACATTTCAAGAAAGCGATTTCATGAAAGTAAATGACAATAACTAAGCAGTGTTTCCCAAAAAAAAAATTTTCGTATACAATATATATTTAATATATTTTTTCAACTAAATATTAACGCAATGATTCTAATTAAAATTTATGAATATCATGAAAACTAATAAAAGTAAATATTATTTTGAACGAATGCCTGAAGTTAGGCGTGAATGATTGGCTCGGCAACTCTGAAACTGGAAATAAACAAAACAATAAAAGAAGAGGAAGAGAAATTTTTGATAGAAGTTTGCCCTTTGACGACTTTTTGAAAATGAAATTTCACTTTCATGTAAATTTTCATGAAACTTTATTACTTTTTTGTGAAATTTGGGGTGATAATACGTAAACAGAATTTTCATGAAACTACTTTCATGTGTAAATGCCCAGTTATTAGGCACGAAAGAAAAACAAACGTAGATCCCAAAGTATAAGTTGAAGCCAAGGGAAAGCGCCCAGCTAGCATTTTCAATCGTCTAGAAGTCTACTGGGAATCTCATTTTCATATTTCAAAAACGCTGTTATTTAGGTAGCTCAGTTATTCTTATATGACTCTTACAGATAGTCACAAAAGGTTCATTCAAAGATTAAAAAACCAGCGTGTCAAAAATATATAAAAAAAAGTAATAAATAAAAAAAAATGTAGATGTTTTTGTTTTTGTAACTCGTCAGATAATCATTAGAAGACTCTTTTAGGAGTTGTATATTGAACAAAATCGTCTAACAAACAGCCTATGCTAGCTGGGCGAATTCAATCATTCATTCATTTAGTTTACTGTGTGGTAGAAACATATCATAGCAACGTCTTATTAATTAATTTATTATTTTTTCAAAACATTTTGTAAGCACTTTAATATTTAACAAAGAAAAAACAAAAAATGTTTTGGGGCTTAAGTGAAGCATTGGATTTGTTGAGTGAGTATTTGAATATCTTTAAGGATCAGAATGAAAACTCCGAACAGAAAAATGGAGACAATTTGTTGGGCAATCAGCGTGCAGCAAAAGATGGAAATAAAATGCCACAAGCTAAAAAGCCAATAAATATACTATTAGTTGGCGCAAACGATCCGCGGCACATAATTAAGACTTTAGCTAAAATGTACACTCACTGCTCTCAGGGAACGACTACAAATATAAACTTCTACCTTGTTGATGGTTGTGCTGAAATAGTTGCACGAAATTTGATTTTGCTCGGTATAGCACTAGAAAGTCCTGATATTTCAAATATTCGCGCTAAAACCCATTTGTTTATGGATATTTACGGAAATACATTAATGAAAGCTTCAACCCATCATTATTTGGTCAATAAGGCAAAGTCTTTGCTGAAAATTGTAATTGATGACGCCTATCTTAAGCACTTGACACCAATGTTGAATATTGAAAAAATTAAATATCGCGAACGTGATGGTTTGGAAAATATTTTCGAATTCTGGCTGTCAAAAGAAAATCACATTTTTAAAATACAGGAGTATTGGAATGCACGACTAAGAGAATTAATGGGAGCTCGTTATGACCATAGAGAAGGTCAATTTGACTGGGATCTTAATATGGTACTAAAAGAGCGCGAAGGAATACAAATATGCTCACAGGTAGGCTAAGTTTTATACATAAGAGTGTATCCTGCCAAGTTACAACAAATATATTAAAAATTAATTAGTTTTCTTATTACTGAATTTTTAGAATAATCAGTAAACATTTACTATTAATCCCAATTGGATTTCATTTAATTTAGTATATTAATCTATATATACATAAATAAATAAAATTGTAACGCTACTAACTCACTGATTCATCGCCTGAAGCTAAAAACTTGAAATTTGGACAGGAGGTTCTTCTCTCCCCAAATCGATTCACTAAGACGGGATTTTTGGCAATTCGAATGTTAAGGGGGTAAATTCGATAATCGCATATCTCCAAAACTAAAAGAGACACAATAGAAATATGATACTTATCGTTGTTCTTAAGAAAAATAAGCGGACAGGTGTCTGGTACTTTTTGTGAAATTCGGCTGTTTTAGGGAGTTAATGGGTAAAACGTGTATTTTGGAACCCTTTTGTCACCCCATCTTTCTTTTAAACCAATAAAAAATAAAGGTTAAATCACATTCGAAACTTATCTAAAAAAATACAAATACCCATATGGTACTTTTTCGAAATTCGAACGTTTAACGTTTTAACGTTTATGTATCTGTACAATTTAAAATTGTAAAGTTACTAACTAATTCATCATCGCACATCCCAAACGTCTGAAGATAACATTCTGAAAAGTAAACCGGAGGTTGGCCTCTCGCCAAATCGACCCCCTATGATGGAATTTTTGAAAACAAGAATGTTTAGGGGGTAAAAATGGGTAAAACGGGTAAATTCGCTTACCTCATATCACTTAAACTAAAAGAAATACAAAAAAAATTTATAATTATTGTTATTCATTAAAGAAAATAAGCAAACAGGTGTCTGGTACTTTTTTGAAGTACGTCCCCTTTTGCGGAGTAAACGGGTAAAACCTGTATTTCAAAACATTTTTTGTCACGCCATCTATCTTCATTCGTTACTTATCAAAATGGTACAAATTTTATACTTTTAAGAAATTCGAACGCTTAAGGGGTGAAAATCGCACCTATTTTTATTGATTTTACTTCATCTATTTATCTGTTATCGCACAGGCGCAATTTGACACTATAGGAAATTTTTCCTTTTTTTTGGCCAAAATTAATTTAATAAAATGATTTTTTTGATTCGCTCTTTGGAAGTCTCCCTCCCACTTAGGGCCCATAAATTTATTTGTCACGCACTGTCACAGGCAAAAAGTTGGTCACGCGCATCACAAAAATTTTTTATTTCATCACACACGCTTGCACATTCTTGCATAAAAAATGTTGGGCCCACGCGCTCACGTACGAAAGTTTTAAAACACTTCTATTCAAACTATTACTTTTTTTGTTCCCACATAAAAGAAACTGATTTTAAACAAAGTCTTATTGTAAAATTTGGTTTCCTAGTTCAAAATTAAACAATTCAACAAATTGGAAAATGTTTTTCCCTTAAATAGCCACTATATTTTTTTGACCCGCTATAGCCACCTAACTGCAAAAATCATCATTAGTACGGTAAGGTTTTTTTAAAAAAAAAATTTCTAAAATTTGATATTTTTGAAGAGGCTGCTCCATCTTGTCGTAACTTTGGAACGACGTACTCGATATTGTTATGCAATCCGTCAAAAAATTCTTAATTACACTAAATTTAAATAACTAATTTGCAGAAAAAAATAATTAGAGTAAAGGATTAAAAAATATATTGTGTAACGAAAAATTTTGTGAATTTTGCTCTAAACAAATTTGCGATAAAAAAAATGTCAAAACTAGGTTCTTTCAGTTTATCGGGAATAAAATAGGAATTTATCCTATTTTATTTCATGAAATAAAATTTTTTATTTCTAAAAGATGCAACTTTACGATTACTAAAACTGGGAAGTTTTTATTGATTTAAATATTTTATGAATTTTTGGAGTTAAAAAATTTTATAATTAAGCATAAAAATACAAATTCTTTTTCCACTTGTGCCTCAATAACTCAAAAAATAATGGCTGAATCAAAAAAATATGTTAGAAAGTCTTAAATCTAATTTGGAATTTTTGCATAACAAAATCGAGTACTTCGTTCCAAAGTTACGACTAGAAGTATGGGGCACCCACTTCAAAAATCTCAATTTTAGAAAAAAAAATTAACAATTAACCTTTTTTAATTAGCTCACTATAGTGGATCAAAATTTATAATGGTTATTCAGGAAATTTGCATAGTGTTATTAATTAAACATTTATTTGAAAAAACATGATTCTCAATTTCTTCATCTCAGAATATTGTTCGTCTTCCTGTTGGCAGTTTTCGACGAATCTTTCGCCATCTATTACTTTAAACTGTTTGGAATACCTGTTTTTAACAATATATGATATTAAATGGTCATAAAGAGCTGCGCGTTTGTCAGCTTCGTTACGTCTAACTTGCTATAAATTAAATTACTCTGAATGTGGCACACTTAAGTTACCAAGAAAAATACGCTTATTAAAGAGATTTGCACGTATTTTTAACTCAAGTTAGATATTTATGGAAGATATTTTATTTTAGAGAAAAAATAAAGTTTTATATATATCAATTGCAATCATTTTTTAAGAGCCAATTGAAATTCCAATTCATAGTTATATATATTAATTTTCAATCCACTTTAATTCTGCCGATATAATCGTACTAATAGAAGAATTCCCCAATATTTTAATACATATAAAAAATACTCACATTCGATATTAGTTTTCATTTAAATTTTTCTATAATCCTAAGTTATTTGTATCAAGACTTTTATTTGAAAATCCCTTCATAATTCTTTTGTGAGCTTTTTTCATCATAGTGCAATTAAAGACAATATAGAGCTCTGAATTATTTGTATAAAAATACAATACACAGTTTGCAAAAAAAAAATTTTAAATTTAGAACAAGTTTCAAAATTAAGATTGCATTTTTAAAATTGATGAAAACATGAATGAAAATTTATATAAAATTGATTACTTCCGAGGTCTTAATAGTTACTACCAGGGGAACCGTAAATACACAATTGCATGTTTTTGCTTGTGCGACCAATGAAGGCAGAAACAATAAATTTATCCGCTTTAGAGCTTTTTAGAAATGTGGCATTGATCCTGCTGAGTGCAATTGTAGTCGCGAAATTAGCTACTGAATTATTTTGAAGACGACAGCTACAATTGGAAAAATATAAACAGCTGTGTTTTTTATTGTGTATTTACATTTCAGTTCATTTTAAATTTCTATAAATTGAACAATATGCATAATTGCAGACTCGTCCACAAACTTAATTTTAGCCCACAAAAGTGACGTAAGAACAAATTGAATTTATTAAAAAGCATTTAAAATATTTTAATTTTGTTGTTTTTGGAACTCTTGAAGAATATCATCGTAACGGCAGGCTGAATAAAAAATCATAGTACACAGTAGAATCGCGAAAAGAAGAAAAGGGTTGCTAACTTTTTCGACTTGTTTATTAACTTTTCTAAGCGGGGTTAAATTGTAAAAAAAATGCAATAATAAACATATGTCCCTATATTTTTTTCAATGACTTAGTTTTCATCATTACAAAAAAGAAACTTAGATCTAATTTGTACCGGCTGGTTTCAAGTTCACAATGGCTCTTGAACTACAATTTACAATTTATAATTATATAATCAGTCATGTATGATAAATTAAAGATGATACATCCGACTTATGTCATGAAAGGAGTTCATCACAAATTTTCAGATAGCGAATTCTGTGTATTATCAAAAAATTTGACAGCCATCCGTTACGGACATTATTGTCTTTTCAGGTTGCAGTTACTCGAACTCGTACTTAGCTACTTACATATATTGAAATTGCTTTAAGATCAACATATTTCGGTCTATGTAATGTTTTCCTATGTGCTTTTTCCTATGTGTTCTTCAAAGCCTCTAGAATTCTGTGACGTTTCGTTTTTATTTTTGAGTTGGCTACTTCAGATATACAATAATACAACGCCGATAGTTTTTCTTTAATGTATTTTTCAATTTTGTTTAAGCTCTCAAATCTCGGCTTAAATCTGATTTGTTATGGCTTGTATTGATTTGTTAACTTTTTTATTAATACGATCTGAAAAGTATACTTAGAGTTAACGTTTTAGAGCGGCACATAGGCGCTAAGATTTGGTTAACTTCACCGCAAGATTATCTTTATCGAGATTCTGCTGTACATAATTTTTTGGGCCAACGCACTTAGTTTATGAATTATAGGACGTTAAAGTTTCAGAGCACTTTATCAATATCACTTTAGGTAAAAAAATAAATCATAAAAGTATTTGTATCATAAGAAAATCTTTAGAATTCATATCAAATGATGTATTAATATACCGATTTATTTACTCCTTAAGAGTCAACTTAAAAAATTATTATTTCTTGAAAAATTTTTTTACAAAATAGCATTTATTTTAATATTTTGTCGATATGTATAATAATATTTACTCAAATATAATTAGTCAATTCACAAGGTATCCTAACATGTCATATTGTCAAAATGTCCTAATATTTCACAATGGTTTAAAAATATTGTTGTGCGGCTCAGCCGCTCAGCGCTGGACTTTTCTGATTAATTACGACAGCACAATAAACACAGCAAGCAACGTTCTATTTATTTAAGACACTTTTTGTTAAAAAACCAACAACAATATTTTTAAACCATTGTGAAATATTAGGACATTTTGACAATATGACATGTTAGGATACCTTGTGAATTGACTAAATATGTTATATAGGTAGATAACACTTCAAGTTTTTGTATGTTATGCTTTTAGAAACTCCATCATATAAAATTTTAAAGTTATTAGGGTTAAAAAATTTTATTTTGGAAAACTGCACAATCTATTTATAAGTTTAATTAAAAATATATATGTGGTAATAGTTTATGTACTTGTTACAAATTTAATTATAGTAATATGTAAGTGTTTGAAAAATGTTCCGGAAGGCCGAAAACCCGCAATACAGAAAAATTTATTAATCCCTTAAACTTTGGTAACATGTGTATATTATTGGTAAATAATTATTGTTTTATCGACATAATTTAAAGATAAGGCCAATTTTGTAAAAAAAAAGTCAGTCAAGAAGTATGAGTATTTGAAATGGGCTCGTAATGGGTTAATAAATCGGTATGCTTTAAACGCCAGTTAAACGCACTTTGAATTTTTCAATGATGCCCATACTGCTAAGATTAAATTTACACCTTAAGAGATATGGATAAAGTATTTTGAAACTTTTACGACCTATAGCTCTTACAGCCGTACCTAACAAGAGCAGAAGGCGGAACGTTTTCTTACGCGTAGCTTTTACGCTGATATGCCATACCCAAACAAGAGCGTCAGCGTTGTGTTACAAACAGTAGTGCTAACTTCCGTGCTTACTAAAACCCTCACAAAAGAGCCAGCAAATGGAATTAAAACCGTTAGTTTGGCCTAAAAATAGCTAATTTGCCATTATTTATTATCAAACGATAAAAACAGGGTCGTCAAAACCACAAATATAGCAACCCTGCTTATTTAAACGCGCTGTTAAAATCGGATTTTCCAATTGCAAAGCGTTGACGCCGCGCTATTTAGGTATGCTTCATACAAATTGTATAAGAATGAGGATTTTTGACAGCTAGAAAACGCGTGCCGCTCTTATTTAGGTATGGCTGTTAAACAAGGACCATTGGCGGGACAAACATCCTCATATATCACTTCTTTTAAGGAAACTAAAAAGTAATAATAATATCAATTTAATGTTGAGCCGAGCTTATATTATGTTTCAATCCGGTTCTTTGCTGTTTAACAAACAAATAATTTTTTGAAGCACTAATTCTTCTTATTTTTGATTATATTAGCCACACTTTTTCTGTTTCGTAGCGGACAAAAATACAAATTAGTTTAATTTGACTACAACGACAAAATCAGCATAGACAACAACCTGCAGCCATGTAGCCGTGTCGTCGTTAAAATAATCATTTCCATATACATATAGACATTTATTCTATTTTTGACATATTGAAGTCGTTAGCCTGCTGTCTCGAATGTGGTTAATGCATGATGCTTTAAACACATTCGACATAGCAAGCAACCTTCTTCAATATGTCAACTATAGAATACATGTGTGTATATGGAAATGATTATCTTAACGACGACACCCCTACATGGCTGCAGGTTCTTGTCTATGCTAATGTTGTCGTTGTAGTCAAATTAAACTACCCAGCTAGCATAGGCTGTTTGTTAGACGATTATGTTCAATATACAACTCCTAAAAGAATCTTCTGATGATTATCTGACGAGTTACAAAAACAAAAACATCTTAATTTTTTTTTTATTTATTACTTTTTTATATATTTTTGACACGCTCGTTTTTTAATCTTGGAATGAACCTTTTGCGACTCTCTGTAAGAGTCATATAAGATTTACTGAGCTACCTAAATAAGAGCGTTTTTGAAATATGAAAATTTTATTGGCAATACAATTTTAATAAAACAAACCGACCTAAGGATCTGTAAAATAAGATTTTCCGGCAGGATGGTGTTGATTTCCCGACCTTAAGGTTTGTTTGATATAAATTGTATGGAAATAAAAATAAGTTTTGACATGAAAAACACGCTTGATGCCCTTATTTAGGTAGCTCAGTTATACGGCTGAGCATTTTACGAGTCGTAAAATAATCCCTTTATGAGTCTCAGACGACTCTTGGCATGCTATTTTAAAGACTCGTTAGATAATCTCTACATACATCGTAAACGATTCCCTTTAGGATTAATATAAGTGTCGTTTGCTGTGTTATGGAAGACTCTCTCATACGAATCAGCACTTGTAACAGTTTCTCCCGTGCAAGGAATCGTCTGCAATTAAAAAATGAGCTCGTCGACGATCAAAAACACTCGTCATGAGATTCCCAGTAGTCTCCTAGACGATTGAAAATGCTAGCTGGGTAGCTTCTATTTTTGTATAATGATAAATTAGAAGAATTAGTGCTTAAAAAAAATAATTTTTTTGTTAAACATCAAAGAACCGAATTTAAACAAGAATATAAGCGGGCCTCACCACCAAATCTATATTATTTGTGCCGTGTGGACCACACTGGCCAGTTAATTACAACCCTGACCAAGGGAAAAACAAAAGGGTGCCAGATGGGCAAGTTTGCAAAAATGACCTAGTAGTTGCAGGCAATACTACTAAGTTTATCAACCGAGAAAATGAAGTAGGTTGCAGTTGGTCTCCAGTTGAAATGGCTGACTGATGTAATGGAGGTTTTGTGTTACATCCGGCCTTTTCGTTGTAACAAGTCGTGGGAAGTGGATGCAGATCGCAAACCGAAGCTACAAACATCTTGAAATCCAGGCCATCCACCATCATAGAGTGAAGTGGGAGAAAGTAAGGCATATAGGCCAGCTTTCAGGGATAATAACCAAGAAAACCTGCAAGGCAGAATGGGAGAAGACTTTAGACAAAGTGGAGGGACATCCTTTAAAAACCTCAGTCAGTGATGTGAATTGACCACGTAGTCCAAAGAATGAAACACCTCTAAAACCCCGCGACTTGATCAATGCCAGTAAAATGTGGGAATCCATCATCCATAGACAGCACAAAAATAGAACCCCATCTCAATAGCCAGCATTCATTGTGATTGGCAGTAATTAAACATCAGTAGTCAGTATTCCTCGTAATCTGCAATAATTAATAGTCAAAAGCCAGGACATACATACATCGGAATTTGCAAAACGTGATAAGCAATAGCCACAACTACATCGCCACTAAGATAACATCACTCACAGTCACATCAAGGGTGGTTCCCCAACGGTATCGTCTAACAGTTGGAACCGTTGCTGCAACTCTAACCGAGATTGGTAATTGTAACCGAATCACAGCAACCGACAATATCCAGGGCTTTAAATATCCGTAGAACCACAAGTAAAACAACTATAATGAAAACGTTGTATGTATGCCTAACAACAATAATCTATGTGAAACAACCACGCTAAAAAAAAATTATAGAAATCTTACCTCAAGACAACAGCGGAAAACAACAGCAACAAGCATTTCGAAACAGTCACAACGAAAGGTCAGAAGACGACCACATGAAGTACGAAAAAAAGGATTACTACTACAACAATAAACATTCTAACACCACAAAAAATTTACTAAACAATCGCCATAAACCTTAAAACAACACCCACCATCAATATGGTACACTAACAACAACACCATAAATCAACAATACAAATTCTAAGAAAAGCAACAACAATAAAGGAATAAAAAAAACCCACCCCCACATCAAGCCTAGGAAAAGGAAAAACGTCAACCATAGCGATTTTAAAGTAGCTGCGATAAAATTTAAATAACAGTAGCATATCGGTCGACCCTTCTGGGGCAATAATAGAAGGTACAACAACAACAGAAGGTACAACAACTACATCAATCACTCCAACAACATAACGTATAACAACCAAGACATCAGGGCAACAACCATAGAGAGTACAACGATATCAACGGAAAAGGTACAACAACATCATAAGGGTAGCACCAAACAACAACCATCAGAAAGTGATCAACTCTACGGAAACCATTCATCACCTGATCAGTAGCTGCCATCAAATGACGTTCAGAGACACCTCCTGGGATTGACACAGATAAGTGAAAGTATTTTGTTAGTATAAAAATTTGTTTTGGTTAGTTAGCCCTTGAGAAATTGTTTATTCTAAGGTTATTTTAATAAAAAAAAAGGTCGTTACCATTCGGTAGTAGGATAGTTGTGCGCGCCACTAAGGCCATGTTCACACCTAGCAAATATGCGAAATCCACACGTTGCTAATAGAAAAAAAAACAAGAAAGAAATAAAAAAAAATAAAAAATATTTAATTTCACGAAACGTTGTCGGTATCGGACATAAGCTAAATATTTCTTAATTAGCATAACCCCATATAAAGTTAAGTTGATTGACAAGTGAAAATAAATCCGAACTTTGATTTTTTGGTTCGCACTTCGGTGGATTTTTCAGTAAATATTTGTTAGATATGAACGTACCTAAGGTCTTAAGGTCGTGTTTTTGTTGATTTTCCGTCGCCGATTGATTGGTAACACACCATAAGTAAATCCCGGTTTAAACCTTTTTCGTTCTTAGTTTTCTTTTGACCATTTATTTTGCCTAATCAAAACAAGAAATGGCCACCTATATTTGACCACGCATGTTTTGGGCATGCGAATACATTTTTTTCGACAGTAAATCCTCCGCTCGATTTGGAGCATAAATTAATTTTCAAATACGTTTGAATATTTTCTTTTAGTTTTCTTTTGACCGTCTTCTTTTGCCTAATTAAAACAAGAAACGGCCACTTATATTTGACCACGTATGTTTTGGGCATACAGCTATAAAACTTTCGGCAGTTTAACTCCGCTCAATTTGGAGCCTAATTAAATTTTAAATTCAAGTTCAACAATTCTTTTAGTTTTCTTTTGACCATTTATTTTGCCTTATTGAAACAAGAAACGGCCACACATATTTAACTATGTACATATGTTTTGGGCATACAAATTTAAAAATTCCCAGCAGTTTAAAATAATTCATTTCCAAGTTTAAGGCATGTTACTTTTGTTTTCTTGTAAGCGAAAGAGATCACTCAATTTATTTAGGCCACAAATACAGAATATTTTTCAAAGAAAATCAAGGAAGTTGTCGCGTGGAATTTCATGGAAAAACATGATTTACATAAGTTTGTACACCGGTTGGTAAGAAGTGAGAAAATTTATACCCAAAAATATAAATCCGTAGCACCCGCGAAAGTTGATTTCGAGATCCGGTAGAGTTCTAATTGCGCTTAATAATATTGGCGAAGGGTTACAAATATAAATTTAACAGTACGTACAACTTTCAGTTCTTTGATCTTATTGAAAAATATTTTGTTGTGTTTACAAAAAAAGAAAACCAAAATAAATGTCATTTAAAACAGAGTTGCCACTGATGCAAGAAGGCAAACAAGACACGGTTTAGACGGGAAATGATTATAAGAAATTGTGAAAATAATAAACTAAACCTAATTGTGTAAGGCATAAGAACAAAACGGATTAAATTTACATTTCGAACCTTATGATTTAGGATAAGAAGAAAACCAATTAACTTTAAGCTTGAAACCATTTGTTATGAATAAGATGTACTGGAAACAAAATAAATTTTAATTTAAAATAACTTGGAACAATAAGATCGACAATTAATTGGTATTTAAATTTAGGATAATCGTGTCAATGTTCAAAATTAGCAAACCAAATTTAAATTTGCCGGTGGAATCGGTTATTCTTTACTGATCTGAAAACAACATTTCAATAGGAATGAACCACCCATGAAAATAAATAACAACGCAGATTTAAACTTGATTTGATAACTATGTTAGCCCATAATGATAAGAACGCAAAATTGATTTGAATTGTTAGTTCCAAACAAAGCCTAAGCTAATGACTTATGAGCTCCTGAATTAACTATATTGAACATTATTATTTAAGACTATTTGTAAAACCAATCGAAAATTAATACAAGCGAATGTGAATGGCAGATTTAGTTTATATTTTAATAGTTCGAACTTAGGGAACAGTTTTATAAGCCTTATGGCATAAGTTACTTGAATTATAACCATATATAATGAAAGAATAATATTATCTAATATATTTTGGTTTTTTTGCAAATGAATTCGAACATGTTTTGCTAAGAATTTAATTCGGCTATAAAGGTAGGTATCGAATGGTGATGCATTAAAGGGGTAGCCTTGGAAATGTAAACGGTTACCATGGTTTAGGGGAGGGTATAGTAAACCGTAGGCGGCCACACCTTGTCCTACGGGGAAGAAACTGCAGGTTATTTTTATACTCTGGCACAAAAATTGTATTGTGTTTTTCACTATTACCGCCAACGTACCACCGCCCAGGCCCTACGAGCCATAGCCGTGCATATTTGCTAAAGTTGTCAGTGTGGAGGTAATAGTGGGACTAACACGTCCATTGTTTTAGCGGTCTGGAAATCGGTCAGCTGATGAACCGATTAAAGGTAAGAAGGAGGTTTAGTACCTTAGGGTAAACGGTTTGTCGTCGTTAGAAATGGGATTGAATATGGACGGGTTGGAAACAGTACAGAATATATGGCGCCCAACGTGGGGCACGGCCTTGATTAGGTAGACAGTTTACTAGTATAGCTAGTCAGGTTTGAACATATGTATATGGGAACGACTTCGATTTGCTAGATAGTTTACTAGAATAGGTAGTCAAGATTATCCACATTTAGGAACAGACTTAAGGTTATCAATCGGTATTTATAGGTTTAGGGTTTGACGTGTGTTAAGGAAGTTTCGGGTGAGTCCGATTATTCACCAATGTAACAATCAGTATGCCACCGGGGCTTTATTTACCGATATACTATAGCTAAGTTTTCGTTAGTCTTATAGAAGTAACTTAGGGATTTTGTAAATGCAACGATTTATTAGCCATAGTTTAGGAGTGAAGTGAGATGAGGCCTAGCTTAGACAATTTAGTTAGAAAGTTCGTTTGCCACTCTCTTAACTTCTTAAGGGTCCTATAGGTATTCGATATAACCAATAGTTTCACCTAGCTCGTCCTGCAGTTCTTCCAATTTTTTTTGCAATCACCATTTTGATACCATCTTAGCCATATGAAAATTTTTGAACATAGTTTTTTTTTGATTAATGAATTATCATATTAGTAACATCTACTTACTGATATGTCATATAACGCTGGATTACTGATTTGACTTTAAAATTCAATTTTCAGAATTTCTTGGAGATTTGATTGTCTCTCAAGGAAGTGTTTACAACTTATAACTTCTTAAACTTTTATTTTATTGATAATATCTATTTTATTGGGTTTACGCCACCTTTGGCGATAGCTTACATTACGGGAAAAACTTGATTTTAAAAATTATTTTGCTTAAGCCCATAGATCGAAGAGTGTAATTACTAAGTATAGATTCTTATACTGTGACTTTCGCTTACATTATTTACGTTTCTTGATTTAAGTAACATTCGGTGATAAATTATATTGCGTTTACCGAAGTTGGCTTGGGAATTTGATTTTCCAAGTTAAGTCGTTTCGTCTATCTTTCGGGAATTTTTTATTGCGTAGTATAGCTACGTATACGGTTATTTACGCGGATAACTTTTATTTTACCTGATATGCGTCATAAATATAATTAAGCTCGAATTCGATTTAAACAAGTTACTTTTCAGAGTATTTTGTTTGGGGGAATTTATTCGTCAAGTTTTACCGGATTTACATCATCAATAAATTACGCACACCGGATTCAAGTTGAACCAATTTGATTTTCGGAGGTTAGTTTGTCTGGCGCAAAATTGATGGAAATTCATCTACTAAGTATAGATTTGTATACTTGTATTTTCGTCAATAATTTTTCCTGATTTGTGTCCTAGCTAGTAATAAGCTACATTACTTGAACCTGTTTATAAGCATACGTTCCTTATACTTGGATTTTCGCGGATATACGTTTGAAAGAATTTTTCTAAGGGTGCTTTTATATTGTTTCGAAACTTTAAGATATTTTTGGGGGAGATAGGGTGTCAATTAGTAGAGTTTTTCTGAAGTTTAGTTAGTTTTGATTGATAGTTAACAATGGTAGGCACACGGTCTACTAGTAAAAACGATGATCCGATCGTTACCACCTAGTGGAGGAAGCTTTTCCGCCAATAGTTCTATCGTAGCCCCACCGTTTAGTAGTATCAGCGCGCAAGGAGTAAGGGATGCCTTTAGACAACAAAATGTTCCGTTACGACCACCTCCCAATTACCCTAACCGCACAGAAAGAAATATAACTCATGAGGACCTAAGAAATTTTGAGGATAGATTGTTAGACTTAATACCTTGAATTATCCAGCAAAGTTTACATGGCCCGTCACAACAGCCACAAGCAGATCTTTCACAGCCCAGAAATAGTTATCAATTTCCAGACTTAAGTCAACCACCTCCATCGTTCGCCAACCCATCGCAAAGACAGCTTCAGGTTCGGCAATGGCCTAATGTATCATATGACACAAATAATAATTTTCCTAGTGAGTTTCCTACTCAACTAGAAGTTCCCACTACACCGTTACCAACAACTCAAAGGCAGACATCACATAGTTCCAGCCTACGTATTGACAAATGGGGTATAGTTTTTGATGGTACCACACGTACTACCAGCATTGAAGATTTTGTTTTTCGAGTAGAAACCCTACAGTCTGATTATGGATGTGAATGGAAGGATGTTTTGAAATCTTTTCACCATTTATTAAGCGGCCCAGCACTTGAATGGTTTTGGGATCACCGAAGATTCAATAACGTGTCCAGGTGGAGGGAATTCAAAGCGGCGCTAATTACACAGTTCCATCGTTTTGACAGCGATTTTGACATCCAGCGGAAAATACTAGACAGGAGGCAACAGAACCAAGAAACTTTTGATGATTTTTACAATGCGGTAATTCGCCTACGTAACCAGCTTCGTAGTCCCATTAGTGAAAAGGATTTGGTTAGCATAATGAAAGGGAATCTCAGAGCCCCTATGGCTCAATTATTGTTTTCAGTTCAGGTCGTCAGTTTGGCACATTTCGCCAAGGAATGTCGTCGCGCTGAAAATCTGTTAGGTAGCCGTCGCAATTTCAATAATAGATTTGCTGCTAGGTCAGTCAATGAGATAGAGTGTGAAGTCGACACAACGGAAGATACTCCGGAAGTAGAAGCATTATCCACAGTTCCAAGAAAATTAATTTGTTGGAATTGTAAAGTTGAAGGCCACACATTTATGGATTGTTCTGAGGAAAAGAGAAATTTGTTTTATATTTGTGCAATAAAAGATCGTGAACCAGAAATAGTACATGAAGAATTACCTACTAAGATTTTACAAAAAGTTAATCAGCAAAAGTTAATTTAACCTGCTTTACCCAAGAAAACCATTACACGTGCGGATGGAAGAATATGAGAAAGCCAAAGAAAGAATTTTTGGACCATCTAAGAAAATTTTAAGGGCAAGAAACAGGTATAAAGAAAGAAAACGCGTACGATTTGAAATTGCAGGGGCAAGTATTTACGAAGGACCCGATACCAGAATCTATACGACCATCAATATAAACGGACAACCAATACAGGGATTGTTAGATAGCGGAGCATCGGAAAGAACTATTTTGATTTTATCGAAAAAACTAACCTTGTTATTTATCCATTTGAATCCGAAATTAGGACAGCAGATGGGAGGTTGAATTCTATAATAGGTTGTGTTAGGGCTGATATTTTATTTGGTAAAGTAAGTAGGCCGATAGATTTCTTTTTGGTTCCGTCTCTCAAGTTACCTCTCTATTTGCGTTTAGATTTTATGAAAGCATTTAATTTGATTCGATTTAATGTAGATAGTATGGACACCTGCATGTTTTGAGTGCCCAGCAGCGGAGTTTATTAGAGTCGGTTATAGATTTTGTAATATACAGGAACAAGAAAACAATTAAAGATAACTTGCTCTGTTTCAAGAAAACGTAGATATCAATCACAAATTGGCATCATAAACGCAATCATCCCAAATAATGTAATATCATCGGTTTCGTTTCAAATTATTTGTTTCTAACCGTATTAGCTTCTACGTTAAAAGTTTAGTGACAGAAGGACGGTGGGAGCCATTGAATCGCTAGCGATCAGCCGGGATTGGGGGAGTTCGTGTCCTTTTATCAACTAACTTCGATTCATATACATTGTTTTTTTATTATAGACTCCCGAATTAAAATTATCAAATAAATTATTACTTTACCGCGGGCCAGTACAATTACAGACAATAAAAAAACCCCTCTGTAATTATGTATGAGAATGACTCTAAGCAAAATATATTGATCAATTTACCTATTAAAAGAGGTTCCTAGATGTTATAGGAACATTCGCCTCATAACCCTCCCTTACCTTGATTCTAGTGGCGCACATGAAAAATTTACCTAGAATCCCACAAATTATCTTACCCTACCATCCAATTACGTGATTGAAACAGATATGTCGTTTAAATTACCAATTCATTCTAAATATTTTAGTTTTTTTTTTTATTTCAACCCCTATAAAATTCAACAAAAATTACATACTTCAAGAAATATAAATACATACGGAATACCTTAATTATATACCTATATATATTTTAAACAAAGTTCAATTATAATTTATATGTAGTAAAAAACAATAATTTAAATTGGTGGTTAATAATTTTTTTTATAATTTTAAAACAAATTTCAAATCAAGCTAAAATGTCAACAAATAATTTTAATAAGTTAAATTTTCAACAACAGAAAAAAATTCTAATCATTATTTAATCGCGAAAGGTAACCAATTATGTACAAAGTATCGAGTATTTATTTATTTGGTTTTCTTAACAAAAAAATATAATACCCGATAGATTTATTAACAACCGATAATTTTATAATCGATATCTTTACCTTAATAGACACGCTTGTAATATGTGAGAATAACACAAACAGAAGGAGTAATCATACGAAATTATTGATTATCATAATAATAAAAACAAAAGTTATAAAACCAAATAAAACAAATGGCATTTATCAATGCTTATTTATCAATTGCTCCTTCTTTTGTGTTTTTTTTTAATCTCTGCCAAAATTAACAAATTCAGAAAGATAAAATGCAGCAAAAAATATAATCACTTACCAAACTTTATCATGACGGTCGTAGAGGCCTCTCCGAGCTAGATGAAGTTGGAATAAGTATGTGTAAAGCCTCTAGTACACGGAATGTAAAAAGCCACATGCGCATGTGGTTCTGACGTAATTTTGACGTCAATGCAAAGCCACAATAAGCATTGCGTGTTGTGTGATGACGTCAAAATTACGTCAGAACCACATGCGCATGTGGCTTTTTACATGCCGTGTACTAGAGGCTTAACAAAATGTAAATTCGTGTAATTGTTTTCTTTCCTTCATGTGATTTGTTGTTGTGTATTAGGTGTAATTTTAATGTTTAATGTGTATTATTGTGTTTTGTGTTTGCTATTATGTTTTATTGTTGTGTATTTTGTGTTAATATTTTTTTTGTGTTGTTGTATATAAGGCGTATTTATGTGTATTTAGATTAAGGAATTTTAACTAATTTATTTAATAATTTTTTGAACTTGTAAAACTTCTTTTATTATTTTTTTTTCTTCCATTTTTTTCCAATTTCAATACATTAAAAGCTATGTAAGCAAATTGCAATAACTTAGGTAAATATAATTAATATACATATGTAAATATTTTGCCTAGTAAATAATTTTGTAATTAAGTTCACTTCAAAAACATCTTAAGCTTACGATTTAAAAAATTCTTTTGTTTTATTTTTCCTTTTCTTCTTGTTTCTCTTGTTTGCACTATTCTTATTTCATATATCTTGTTTTGTTTTGATTATTCTCTTCACTTTATCATTTAATTTTATTTAAATTTTCTGACTTACAAATTTACTCTCTTTTCACTTTTTTTTCACATAATTCTAGTTTTATTCTTATTTTGTTCTGTGTAATTTGATTTTTTCTGGTTTCTGTTGGTTTCCTATAAATTTTATGGTATGCTCCTTTAATTTGGAACATAGGTGACTGTTGTTACTATGTATGTTGTTATATGGAGGATGGAAGATTTCGATAAAATCTGACGAAGATGTAACTGGCGGAAGATGTAGACTTTATACTAGGGATCTTGATTATTTTTCAATAAACAAGGGTGTTGAGATTTCTTAAGTCCAATAGGGAATCAGTGGTGTTTCTTTCTTCTTTTGTTTTTGCTGTGGTCAACGTCAAAATTAGGACAACTTCAAAAAGTCAAGGTGGATAAATAAGCTTTTGAGAGAGAATGCTCTCTGGAGTTTGCAGACAACCGAATGTGGTATGTGACGCATAAGTCCAGAAGTCTGAATGTAAATTGAACAAGAATGTTTAGATTTCCTTTTAATTTTACATGAATCATTTTTTCTTTATATGTACTTACTTCTCTCTCTAGATTTATAATAATACTGGCTTATTTGCGAAAGCCTAAAGATCTTTCCAATATCCAAGATCTAACGTTCTTCTCGGGACACTGAATTTTCTGGGCTAAATAGAATTATGTTACTAATTTATCAGTTTAAGTTGCTAATTTAAGAAAATATTAAGGAGTTACCTTAGGAAAAGGAACGGACAATGCGTTTGTATTAACAATTAGTCAGACTTTTACAACGATTGCTTTTTAGTCTATTAATTAAGCGAAGTTTTTAATTGTTGTGTTACCTCTTTAGAGTCCAAAAGAAAAAGGAAGTAGAAATTTTAGGTCAAATCTTATGTCAGTTCGGTTCAGAAATCTGAGCTTTGTTTAGTGTCAATTGTTAAATGTCAGCAGCCAGATAATACTATTGATTACAACTCATCCGATACTTCGTGGTCGATATAAATCGAGACAAAAACCAAATTACAACCAAAACTCTACAAAGTTGTGTTTAATATTAATTACTTAATTGTTTAATAAATTTAATTAATAAAAAAAAACTTAAAGAGACTTGCAATAGTATAATATATAAATATGTTTATACTGTTATAGTTAGACTAGATTTACATATGTAATACGTGGTTTGTATGTTTATAACATTGTTGTTTATACAAGGTATCTAAACATGCCTAATTGATTTTTGTTTATTTTATTGGTTGTTAGAAAAAGTACAAAATAACAAATGTAAAGATTTTAAAATTTATATTATGAATACAAAAGTGTAACGAATTGTTAAAAAAAAATTTTGAGGGTAGTTTAGCAAATCGTTCACTACAAAACCAGATAATATTGGATCTTGGAGCCATAATATTAGGTGGAGAAAGGACGATTACAAACGGATATCCTTTACATGAAATGTTCCGATTAACTTTCCCTGCGGGTTTTAAAGTTCGTAATAATGACTTCCTAATTTAGTCTTAATTTTGGCTTTAGTAAACAGAGGTGCAAATTTAGCACTAAAACGATCGCCAGCGCTACTCTGCACAAAGTTGCGGCGAAAGACTTCCTGTCCAACAGTAAAAGATTGTGGTCTTGTTCGCAAGTTGTAATAGTGTTGATTTCGCTCATATGCTGTTTTAATATGTTTCTGTATATCCTTGCGAAGCAGTTGTAGGTTGTCGGTTCTATTCAATTGATAAGAGGGTTCTTCAAGAAGTTTAAGGTTTCGTTATAGGCTATATTCGGACCCATGGGTTACCATATTAAACCCGAAAAGAGCATGATATGGCGAAGTGTTGATGGCTTGGTTAGGGGCATTTCTAAGGGCACAACTAATGGCACTTAGATGCTCATCCCACTTCGTATGATCTGCTTTAAGGTACGATCGTATACCGGATATTACAGAACGGTTTACTCGCTCGGAAGCGTTAGCCAGAGGTGAGTATAACGCTGTATAAACATGTTGGATACCTAGTGAGGTGAAGATCGCATTGAGATCGTTAGCTCTAAACTGGGTTCCATTATCGCTAACGATAACTTCTGGAACTCCATATGTATGGAATATTTGCTTCTCCATAAAATCTTTTATTGCGGCTGAAGTAAATTTTTTTAATGGATGTAACCAATGGAATTTAGATAAATGATCTAATACAATTAAAATTCCAATATGGCCGGATTTGCTTCGCGGATATGGACCTAATAAATCTATATATAATCGCTGGAATGGACGTACGGGTACAGTTAGTTTCCCCATTTCCGGTTTCATTACAAAATTTGGAGCTTTACTTGTTTTACATGTTTCACAATTACGAATATAATCTCTTACATCTGAAACCATTCCAGGCCAGAAAAAGTGACGTTTAAGAAGATCTATTGTCTTTTGCATTCCTCCATGAGCTGCCGTTACCGTGTCATGAAACCTTTTTACTAAATCATTTCTCATACCTTCTGGAATCCAAAGTTTCCATGCGTTCTTTTTATTTTCTTCATTTCCATCATAATGTTGCGTACGTATGTAAACATAGTCATCAACCACTTTAATATCAGGGTATTTTTCCTGATTTTGTTGTACTTTTGCTTTAAGGATGGTATAATCATTGGTTTTAAAGCATGAAAACGATAGATCTATCGCAGCACCAGACAGTTCAATTTGTGCAATTTCATCACATGGAATTCTAGACAGCGCATCTGGGACAATGTTTTCCTTTCCCTTACGATGGCAAATTGTAAATTTATATGCCTGAAGCTTCAGAACCCATCGTGCTAAATGTCCGCTAAGGTTTGGTTATCGCATTAGCCATACAAGGCTTGCATGGTCAGTTATTATTTCAAACTCTTGGAGTTCTAGATAACACCGGAAGCGTTGAATAGCTTCGATAGCGGCAAGACATTCACGCTCGGTTACGCTATAATTCCGTTGCGTTGAATTCAGTTTTTTGCTCATATAAGCTATAGGTTTTTCACACTTTTTGTCATCTAATTGAAATAAAACGGCACCGATACCATAATCACTTGCATCGCAGTGAAGAAAGAACTTTTTACTAAAATCTGGATTAGTAAGAACAGGAGCTGTAGTTAAAAGTGATTTGATTCTCTCAAATGCGGTTTGGGCTTCAGTTGTCCAGAAAAATTTTGTTTTAGTAGAAATGGTTTCGGTTATAGGATATACAACACTGGAGAAATTTTCGATGAACCTCCTATACCATCCCGCAAGTCCTAAGAATCCCCTCACCTGTTTGAGATTTTTTGGTATTGGCCAATTCATAATCGCACTGACCTTTTCAGGATCAGTGGTGATTCCTCCGTCCCCAATTACATAACCAAGGTATTTCACCCGCGTTACGCAAAAATGACTCTTTGAAATATTTAATGTAAGATTCGCTTTTTTAAACTGTTCTGCGAGCCTGACTAATACTGAAAGATGTTGCTCAAACGTTTCCGACACAACCAACGAATCGTCTAGATAACCAAAAACCATATTTTTAAGATCAGGTGGAATGATCTCGTCCATCAGACGACACATTGTTTGTGGCGCCGTACAAAGGCCAAAGGGCACCACTGTGAATTGGTAGAGTGGTCTACCTGGCACAGTAAAAGCGGTTAGAGGCTTTGATTTCTCTGTTAATTCAACTTGCCTGTAGGCATCTTTCAAGTCTAACTTTGTAATAATATTAGCCTTCGGCAGTCGTGAAAAAATTCCTTCTATCGATGGTAAAGGATACGCATCTTTCTTGGTTACTGAGTTTATCTTTCTCGCATCAAGACATAATCTAACTTTGTTAGGTTTGATTACCAACCGCATGGGACTACTCCAGGGGGATGTTGATGGTTCGATTACACCAAGCTTCAGCATTCTCTCAATTTCGGCGAACATTAATTTTTCCACTGCCGGAGAAACGGGGTAAAGACGCTGTTTAATTGCTTTGGATTCACCTACGTCGATTTCGTGTTTAATTAGACTTGTCCGTCCAAGTCCTTGAGTTTCAAAATTAGGAAATAATGAAATTACAACATTTATTTGTTGCTGTTGTTTAGGGGTTAGTTTAAAACAGTGGTTATCGAAATAATAAGCATCAGATTTATCAATTTACGCTGGGCTATTGGACATTTCAGACAAACCGGATGGACAACAATTTAATACATTTTTATTGACTAAGTCGACGGAATTGACAAAATTTGGTATTAAATTGAATTTCCTAACGAAGTCAATACCTAATATTAGTCTTTGACTTATTGTTGGGATAATAAAAATATTCATATTATTTGACGTATCCTTAAAATGTACGTTTACGTTTATCCAACCAACTACGTTTTGTGCATTTCCATCTGCAGTCCGCACAGTGGATTTACATTTAGTAAAATTTTTAAACTTCGAAAAATCTTCATGAGCAAAATGAGAACCAATGCAGCTTATGCTAGCGCCAGTATCGATTAAACCATATTCGTTAAAGTCAAGAAAATTAACTTTGGCATAATATCGCATATCATTAGGAATACTCACAATAGCTGATATTAAAAGCTTTTTACATAATTTACGTCTCTTATAAAAATTTCGAAGACGAATTGTGGAGCGTTCTGTAGAGTGTTGATAGGAAATCTGTGAAACTGAAAAATCCTGAAATATTTCATTTCGTTTAGTGAAATAATTTTCCCATCGTTTATGAAAAGGTTGTTTAGGGTATATTATTTTTGAAATATCTGATTCAACATGAGTTTTACGGAGATCACGCTTCAAAATTTGGTATCCATCATAATTAGTTTTTTGGTTAAATTGACTATTTGTAGGGTTTAAACTATTAGAAGAGTTATCGGTTAAGTTCATGGTTTTGTTGACAGGTAATGTGCTATTATTTTTTTTTTTCGAAGTTTCGGCTAAGACATGTAGAACATTGTGGCTTGTAGGTGTTTTTTACACCGCACCCATAACAAAATATTGTTTTTTCGTGTAAACAGTCTTCAAAATAATGGCCTAGCTGGTCACAATTCCAACAGCGAGGAGCTGATTTCGTCTTATTGATTGCGTCAATAGTTGGTTCTTCTTCAAAATCAATTTTTGAATTCATATCGGAATTTCCGCATTCAATTTCGGCATTATGCCTACGCGGTACAAATGTATTCTGGTTTCTAACTGAAAAATTACAACGTACATACTCATCATTGAGAAAAGACTCACGCATTTGAACTAATTTCCGTAGATGTGAAATTGAATGTATTTGCTGATATAGCAATTCGTGTCTTATGTCAGGTCTGAGATTTCGAGTGATAATTTCTATTAGTTCAATCTCCGAGAGAGGATTAGGCAGACGATCAAGTAAAATAGATATAGACTCATAGTATATATCGAACGATTCACCAGGTTTTTGTTTACGATTACGTATTTCTTCGCGTATGTCAAAAGGTGACTTGAAATCTTTATATTGCTCTCTAATAGCGCTGCAAAAATCTTCCCAAACAATTAATTGTGCACGTTTATGGTAAGACCAAAACCAGTTTTTTGCTTTGCCTGCCAGAACAATATGAAGGTTTGGACGAATAAAATTAAAATCTCCGCTAAAATAATCATTAGTTAGCGAACGCAAACGATATAAGAATTCTTCGACATAAAGTCTGTTCGATGTGCCGTCAAATTTCAAACCCCAATTTTGGATGATTGAAGTAACTTTATCTGAGCTGAAACTAGCAGCGGATGAAAAACTATTCGGCACAAATTGAGGGTTACTATAAAAATTAGAACTAGGTCTACCCCTGCTTGTTGCATTAGATGATTGTTGCGATTAATGAAAATCCTGAGCTTGCAGAGGATTTCCTGCAATCGAAATTGGAAAATAAGGTGTACGTAAATTAGAATCATTTGGTCGAGCAGTATTCTGAGTATGTGGTTGATTCGTGTCTAGAACACTTGGCAAATTCATGTTATCGTTTCGATTTTGAGATAATTGTGAATCTTGAACATGCAGATTTCTGCTATTATTTATTTGTTCGCCTTGACCTGTATATATGATCAAGTTAGATATATTTTGTGGTTGTTGTGATTGATTTTGACCATTGTAAGAAACTAAATTTAGATTTTGAAAGATATTTGAAACACTTGTCTGTATCATTTCATTTATTCTGTTATAGTCTATTGACGGTATACCATTATTTTGCGGAACACTGTTAAAGTTCCGTAAGGCTCTACCTAGGTTTATCTCCATCATTCTATTAATCTGAGTATAATCGATGGTAGTCTGAATAGGATTATGAACCTCACTTATACTAGCATTATAAGAACTATTGGTTTCCATTGGATCTGGCGCAATAGTTTGAGGAGGATTATCCTGCGTTTCAGTAACTACATTACTCGCTATACTAGAAACATTAGTATTACCTACAGCTGAACTGGGTGTTTGAGAATCATGAAACAAATTTTGTGCAACACTACGAGTCGAATACTGATGTCCTGCGTAAGAACCACGAGACGTTCCTCTAGGTCTACTATGTTTCCCTGGATATGAAACTCTCTTTAAATCTTCTAACTCACATGATAGGTTACAAACTGGGCAAGCATTATTGTGAGAAAGAAAATTCTCAATGCATGCGCGATGAAAAGAATGGTTACATTTTACAATAATTAAACATTCGATCTTTTCGTCTTTACGATTTTTACAAATTTGACATATTTCTAGTTTTGCTGTCGAACTCTGCTCTGCTTGTACTAAAGGCGACTGACCTTCTTGTACCCCAGAACTCTTAATAGGCGTATGACTCATCATTTTCCATGTGTCAAAAAAAAAAAATCGAAAAAAAAAATTAATTAGTATTGTGGTTATTTTGTTGAACTATTCATGGTTTTTAATCCAAATTTTTACTATTTAATTAGGCTTAAGTTCATTAAATTTAATTTTCATTAAATTATTTTTATGAAGAAAGGAATTTTTACAACATGGAAGATTAATTAAAATTGTTATTGATAATTTTCATTCTTGACTGACCTGGGATTCGAAGCCAGGCTGGCTGGCGTGTGATTCGAATCCAGGCTGGCTGGCGTGTGATTCGAACCCAGGCGGCTGGTTACCCTGACATGTTTCGACCTCAACCACTAGGTCTTCTCAAAGGGATTTGCCGTCTTACACTCGCAGCCATCGAAGACTGCTGACGTCAGTAGTCAAACATCAATCCTTAAACCAAATTGTATTTTAACCTTTGGTAGATCGAAATTTGCTTATTGAATGATTATCCATTTTCAATTGATCTCACATGTTTTTCCTTTACTTCTGTTTTTTCCGTACTTTTGTCAAGAATTCTTCTTGAAGTCCAAAGTACATTTTTTGTTTATCATGTTTTTTGTCCTTCTTTTTTCTTGTTGACATTTTTCAGCACAACTTGAAGGACAAATGAACACATAGAGCTTGTGCCTTAGCTTTAACAATAATTAGTATTGTGGTTATTTTGTTGAACTATTCATGGTTTTTAATCCAAATTTTTACTATTTAATTAGGCTTAAGTTCATTAAATTTAATTTTCATTAAATTATTTTTATGAAGAAAGGAATTTTTACAACATGGAAGATTAATTAAAATTGTTATTGATAATTTTCATTCTTGACTGACCTGGGATTCGAAGCCAGGCTGGCTGGCGTGTGATTCGAACCCAGGCGGCTGGTTACCCTGACATGTTTCGACCTCAACCACTAGGTCTTCTCAAAGGGATTTGCCGTCTTACACTCGCAGCCATCGAAGACTGCTGACGTCAGTAGTCAAACATCAATCCTTAAACCAAATTGTATTTTAACCTTTGGTAGATCGAAATTTGCTTATTGAATGATTATCCATTTTCAATTGATCTCACATGTTTTTCCTTTACTTCTGTTTTTTCCGTACTTTTGTCAAGAATTCTTCTTGAAGTCCAAAGTACATTTTTTGTTTATCATGTTTTTTGTCCTTCTTTTTTCTTGTTGACATTTTTCAGCACAACTTGAAGGACAAATGAACACATAGAGCTTGTGCCTTAGCTTTAACAATAATTAGTATTGTGGTTATTTTGTTGAACTATTCATGGTTTTTAATCCAAATTTTTACTATTTAATTAGGCTTAAGTTCATTAAATTTAATTTTCATTAAATTATTTTTATGAAGAAAGGAATTTTTACAACATGGAAGATTAATTAAAATTGTTATTGATAATTTTCATTCTTGACTGACCTGGGATTCGAAGCCAGGCTGGCTGGCGTGTGATTCGAACCCAGGCGGCTGGTTACCCTGACATGTTTCGACCTCAACCACTAGGTCTTCTCAAAGGGATTTGCCGTCTTACACTCGCAGCCATCGAAGACTGCTGACGTCAGTAGTCAAACATCAATCCTTAAACCAAATTGTATTTTAACCTTTGGTAGATCGAAATTTGCTTATTGAATGATTATCCATTTTCAATTGATCTCACATGTTTTTCCTTTACTTCTGTTTTTTCCGTACTTTTGTCAAGAATTCTTCTTGAAGTCCAAAGTACATTTTTTGTTTATCATGTTTTTTGTCCTTCTTTTTTCTTGTTGACATTTTTCAGCACAACTTGAAGGACAAATGAACACATAGAGCTTGTGCCTTAGCTTTAACAATAATTAGTATTGTGGTTATTTTGTTGAACTATTCATGGTTTTTAATCCAAATTTTTACTATTTAATTAGGCTTAAGTTCATTAAATTTAATTTTCATTAAATTATTTTTATGAAGAAAGGAATTTTTACAACATGGAAGATTAATTAAAATTGTTATTGATAATTTTCATTCTTGACTGACCTGGGATTCGAAGCCAGGCTGGCTGGCGTGTGATTCGAACCCAGGCGGCTGGTTACCCTGACATGTTTCGACCTCAACCACTAGGTCTTCTCAAAGGGATTTGCCGTCTTACACTCGCAGCCATCGAAGACTGCTGACGTCAGTAGTCAAACATCAATCCTTAAACCAAATTGTATTTTAACCTTTGGTAGATCGAAATTTGCTTATTGAATGATTATCCATTTTCAATTGATCTCACATGTTTTTCCTTTACTTCTGTTTTTTCCGTACTTTTGTCAAGAATTCTTCTTGAAGTCCAAAGTACATTTTTTGTTTATCATGTTTTTTGTCCTTCTTTTTTCTTGTTGACATTTTTCAGCACAACTTGAAGGACAAATGAACACATAGAGCTTGTGCCTTAGCTTTAACAATAATTAGTATTGTGGTTATTTTGTTGAACTATTCATGGTTTTTAATCGAAATTTTTACTATTTAATTAGGCTTAAGTTCATTAAATTTAATTTTCATTAAATTATTTTTATGAAGAAAGGAATTTTTACAACATGGAAGATTAATTAAAATTGTTATTGATAATTTTCATTCTTGACTGACCTGGGATTCGAAGCCAGGCTGGCTGGCGTGTGATTCGAACCCAGGCGGCTGGTTACCCTGACATGTCTCGACCTCAACCACTAGGTCTTCTCTAATGAACTTAAGCCTAATTAAATAGTAAAAATTTGGATTAAAAACCATGAATAGTTCAACAAAATAACCACAATACTAATTATTGTTAAAGCTAAGGCACAAGCTCTATGTGTTCATTTGTCCTTCAAGTTGTGCTGAAAAATGTCAACAAGAAAAAAGAAGGACAAAAAACATGATAAACAAAAAATGTACTTTGGACTTCAAGAAGAATTCTTGACAAAAGTACGGAAAAAACAGAAGTAAAGGAAAAACATGTGAGATCAATTGAAAATGGATAATCATTCAATAAGCAAATTTCGATCTACCAAAGGTTAAAATACAATTTGGTTTAAGGATTGATGTTTGACTACTGACGTCAGCAGTCTTCGATGGCTGCGAGTGTAAGACGGCAAATCCCTTTGAGAAGACCTAGTGGTTGAGGTCGAAACATGTCAGGGTAACCAGCCGCCTGGGTTCGAATCACACGCCAGCCAGCCTGGCTTCGAATCCCAGGTCAGTCAAGAATGAAAATTATCAATAACAATTTTAATTAATCTTCCATGTTGTAAAAATTCCTTTCTTCATAAAAATAATTTAATGAAAATTAAATTTAATGAACTTAAGCCTAATTAAATAGTAAAAATTTGGATTAAAAAAAAAAATTTTAAAAGTAATCACTTATAACGATCAGAATTTGGACTTCAATTTATAACTTTTTGGAAAATTAGATTTTCCCTTAGACAATTAAATTTTATTTAAGCTTTATTATTTTCAAACTATCTGTTTCGCTCATAGTAATGTAAATAGGGTAAGGTAAAAAGGCAAAAATGATCAATAATAGGGTTCAAAACCAGGTTATGGAAAAATTTTGTAAAAATAAGTCTATAAGATTTAATAACAAACCAGCACTTATCTATCTACTATTTACTTTATCTCTTATAAACATTGGATATTAATTTGCACCTTGCCAAATAATATAAGTCCTATCATTTGTAAGCAGCTGATACCAAAGTCAAGAAATTTAATAAACAAATTTATTACAAAATCTCTGCACAAGTGAAAAATTATCTTTAGTGGATACTCGTAGCTCTTTTGAAACGAATATGCCCAGTATGCGGTTAGATTACTCGACCCTCAAGTATCTAAGTCTCCGGCTAACCTGCATATTTATTCAAAAGAAAACTAATTTCGGCTAAAGCCAATCCGACACTTAGCTGTTAATGAAATTTACTAAACTAAAATTGGCATCATAAACGCAATCATCCCAAATAATGTAATATCATCGGTTTCGTTTTAAATTATTTGTTTCTAACCGTATTAGCTTCTACGTTAAAAGTTTAGGGACAGAAGGACGGTGGGAGCCATTGAATCGCTAGCGATCAGCCGGGATTGGGGGAGTTCGTGTCCTTTTATCAACTAACTTCGATTCATATACATTGTTTTTTTATTATAGACTCCCGAATTAAAATTATCAAATAAATTATTACTTTACCGCGGGCCAGTACAATTACAGACAATAAAAAAACCCCTCTGTAATTATGTATGAGAATGACTCTAAGCAAAATATATTGATCAATTTACCTATTAAAAGAGGTTCCTAGATGTTATAGGAACATTCGCCTCATAACCCTCCCTTACCTTGATTCTAGTGGCGCACATGAAAAATTTACCTAGAATCCCACAAATTATCTTACCCTACCATCCAATTACGTGATTGAAACAGATATGTCGTTTAAATTACCAATTCATTCTAAATATTTTAGTTTTTTTTTTATTTCAACCCCTATAAAATTCAACAAAAATTACATACTTCAAGAAATATAAATACATACGGAATACCTTAATTATATACCTATATATATTTTAAGCAAAGTTCAATTATAATTTATATGTAGTAAAAAACAATAATTTAAATTGGTGGTTAATAATTTTTTTTATAATTTTAAAACAAATTTCAAATCAAGCTAAAATGTCAACAAATAATTTTAATAAGTTAAATTTTCAACAACAGAAAAAAAATTCTAATCATTATTTAATCGCGAAAGGTAACCAATTATGTACAAAGTATCGAGTATTTATTTATTTGGTTTTCTTAACAAAAAAATATAATACCCGATAGATTTATTAACAACCGATAATTTTATAATCGATATCTTTACCTTAATAGACACGCTTGTAATATGTGAGAATAACACAAACAGAAGGAGTAATCATACGAAATTATTGATTATCATAATAATAAAAACAAAAGTTATAAAACCAAATAAAACAAATGGCATTTATCAATGCTTATTTATCAATTGCTCCTTCTTTTGTGTTTTTTTTTAATCTCTGCCAAAATTAACAAATTCAGAAAGATAAAATGCAGCAAAAAATATAATCACTTACCAAACTTTATCATGACGGTCGTAGAGGCCTCTCCGAGCTAGATGAAGTTGGAATAAGTATGTGTAAAGCCTCTAGTACACGGAATGTAAAAAGCCACATGCGCATGTGGTTCTGAAGTAATTTTGACGTCAATGCAAAGCCACAATAAGCATTGCGTGTTGTGTGATGACGTCAAAATTACGTCAGAACCACATGCGCATGTGGCTTTTTACATGCCGTGTACTAGAGGCTTAACAAAATGTAAATTCGTGTAATTGTTTTCTCTCCTTCATGTGATTTGTTGTTGTGTATTAGGTGTAATTTTAATGTGTATTATTGTGTTTTGTGTTTGCTATTATGTTTTATTGTTGTGTATTTTGTGTTAATATTTTTTTTGTATTGTTGTATATAAGGCGTATTTATGTGTATTTAGATTAAGGAATTTTAACTAATTTATTTAATAATTTTTTGAACTTGTAAAACTTCTTTTATTATTTTTTTTTCTTCCATTTTTTTCCAATTTCAATACATTAAAAGCAATGTAAGCAAATTGCAATAACTTAGGTAAATATAATTAATATACATATGTAAATATTTTGCCTAGTAAATAATTTTGTAATTAAGTTCACTTCAAAAACATCTTAAGCTTACGATTTAAAAAATTCTTTTGTTTTATTTTTCCTTTTATTCTTGTTTCTCTTGTTTGCACTATTCTTATTTCATATATCTTGTTTTGTTTTGATTATTCTCTTCACTTTATCATTTAATTTTATTTAAATTTTCTGACTTACAAATTTACTCTCTTTTCACTTTTTTTTCACATAATTCTAGTTTTATTCTTATTTTGTTCTGTGTAATTTGATTTTTTCTGGTTTCTGTTGGTTTCCTATAAATTTTATGGTATGCTCCTTTAATTTGGAACATAGGTGACTGTTGTTACTATGTATGTTGTTATATGGAGGATGGAAGATTTCGATAAAATCTGACGAAGATGTAACTGGCGGAAGATGTAGACTTTATACTAGGGATCTTGATTATTTTTCAATAAACAAGGGTGTTGAGATTTCTTAAGTCCAATAGGGAATCAGTGGTGTTTCTTTCTTCTTTTGTTTTTGCTGTGGTCAACGTCAAAATTAGGACAACTTCAAAAAGTCAAGGTGGATAAATAAGCTTTTGAGAGAGAATGCTCTCTGGAGTTTGCAGACAACCGAATGTGGTATGTGACGCATAAGTCCAGAAGTCTGAATGTAAATTGAACAAGAATGTTTAGATTTCCTTTTAATTTTACATGAATCATTTTTTCTTTATATGTACTTACTTCTCTCTCTAGATTTATAATAATACTGGCTTATTTGCGAAAGCCTAAAGATCTTTCCAATATCCAAGATCTAACGTTCTTCTCGGGACACTGAATTTTCTGGGCTAAATAGAATTATGTTACTAATTTATCAGTTTAAGTTGCTAATTTAAGAAAATATTAAGGAGTTACCTTAGGAAAAGGAACGGACAATGCGTTTGTATTAACAATTAGTCAGACTTTTACAACGATTGCTTTTTAGTCTATTAATTAAGCGAAGTTTTTAATTGTTGTGTTACCTCTTTAGAGTCCAAAAGAAAAAGGAAGTAGAAATTTTAGGTCAAATCTTATGTCAGTTCGGTTCAGAAATCTGAGCTTTGTTTAGTGTCAATTGTTAAATGTCAGCAGCCAGATAATACTATTGATTACAACTCATCCGATACTTCGTGGTCGATATAAATCGAGACAAAAACCAAATTACAACCAAAACTCTACAAAGTTGTGTTTAATATTAATTACTTAATTGTTTAATAAATTTAATTAATAAAAAAAAACTTAAAGAGACTTGCAATAGTATAATATATAAATATGTTTATACTGTTATAGTTAGACTAGATTTACATATGTAATACGTGGTTTGTATGTTTATAACATTGTTGTTTATACAAGGTATCTAAACATGCCTAATTGATTTTTGTTTATTTTATTGGTTGTTAGAAAAAGTACAAAATAACAAATGTAAAGATTTTAAAATTTATATTATGAATACAAAAGTGTAACGAATTGTTAAAAAAAAATTTTGAGGGTAGTTTAGCAAATCGTTCACTACAAAACCAGATAATATTGGATCTTGGAGCCATAATATTAGGTGGAGAAAGGACGATTACAAACGGATATCCTTTACATGAAATGTTCCGATTAACTTTCCCTGCGGGTTTTAAAGTTCGTAATAATGACTTCCTAATTTAGTCTTAATTTTGGCTTTAGTAAACAGAGGTGCAAATTTAGCACTAAAACGATCGCCAGCGCTACTCTGCACAAAGTTGCGGCGAAAGACTTCCTGTCCAACAGTAAAAGATTGTGGTCTTGTTCGCAAGTTGTAATAGTGTTGATTTCGCTCATATGCTGTTTTAATATGTTTCTGTATATCCTTGCGAAGCAGTTGTAGGTTGTCGGTTCTATTCAATTGATAAGAGGGTTCTTCAAGAAGTTTAAGGTTTCGTTATAGGCTATATTCGGACCCATGGGTTACCATATTAAACCCGAAAAGAGCATGATATGGCGAAGTGTTGATGGCTTGGTTAGGGGCATTTCTAAGGGCACAACTAATGGCACTTAGATGCTCATCCCACTTCGTATGATCTGCTTTAAGGTACGATCGTATACCGGATATTACAGAACGGTTTACTCGCTCGGAAGCGTTAGCCAGAGGTGAGTATAACGCTGTATAAACATGTTGGATACCTAGTGAGGTGAAGATCGCATTGAGATCGTTAGCTCTAAACTGGGTTCCATTATCGCTAACGATAACTTCTGGAACTCCATATGTATGGAATATTTGCTTCTCCATAAAATCTTTTATTGCGGCTGAAGTAAATTTTTTTAATGGATGTAACCAATGGAATTTAGATAAATGATCTAATACAATTAAAATTCCAATATGGCCGGATTTGCTTCGCGGATATGGACCTAATAAATCTATATATAATCGCTGGAATGGACGTACGGGTACAGTTAGTTTCCCCATTTCCGGTTTCATTACAAAATTTGGAGCTTTACTTGTTTTACATGTTTCACAATTACGAATATAATCTCTTACATCTGAAACCATTCCAGGCCAGAAAAAGTGACGTTTAAGAAGATCTATTGTCTTTTGCATTCCTCCATGAGCTGCCGTTACCGTGTCATGAAACCTTTTTACTAAATCATTTCTCATACCTTCTGGAATCCAAAGTTTCCATGCGTTCTTTTCATTTTCTTCATTTCCATCATAATGTTGCGTACGTATGTAAACATAGTCATCAACCACTTTAATATCAGGGTATTTTTCCTGATTTTGTTGTACTTTTGCTTTAAGGATGGTATAATCATTGGTTTTAAAGCATGAAAACGATAGATCTATCGCAGCACCAGACAGTTCAATTTGTGCAATTTCATCACATGGAATTCTAGACAGCGCATCTGGGACAATGTTTTCCTTTCCCTTACGATGGCTAATTGTAAATTTATATGCCTGAAGCTTCAGAACCCATCGTGCTAAATGTCCGCTAAGGTTTGGTTATCGCATTAGCCATACAAGGCTTGCATGGTCAGTTATTATTTCAAACTCTTGGAGTTCTAGATAACACCGGAAGCGTTGAATAGCTTCGATAGCGGCAAGACATTCACGCTCGGTTACGCTATAATTCCGTTGCGTTGAATTCAGTTTTTTGCTCATATAAGCTATAGGTTTTTCACACTTTTTGTCATCTAATTGAAATAAAACGGCACCGATACCATAATCACTTGCATCGCAGTGAAGAAAGAACTTTTTACTAAAATCTGGATTAGTAAGAACAGGAGCTGTAGTTAAAAGTGATTTGATTCTCTCAAATGCGGTTTGGGCTTCAGTTGTCCAGAAAAATTTTGTTTTAGTAGAAATGGTTTCAGTTATAGGATATACAACACTGGAGAAATTTTCGATGAACCTCCTATACCATCCCGCAAGTCCTAAGAATCCCCTCACCTGTTTGAGATTTTTTGGTATTGGCCAATTCATAATCGCACTGACCTTTTCAGGATCAGTGGTGATTCCTCCGTCCCCAATTACATAACCAAGGTATTTCACCCGCGTTACGCAAAAATGACTCTTTGAAATATTTAATGTAAGATTCGCTTTTTTAAACTGTTCTGCGAGCCTGACTAATACTGAAAGATGTTGCTCAAACGTTTCCGACACAACCAACGAATCGTCTAGATAACCAAAAACCATATTTTTAAGATCAGGTGGAATGATCTCGTCCATCAGACGACACATTGTTTGTGGCGCCGTACAAAGGCCAAAGGGCACCACTGTGAATTGGTAGAGTGGTCTACCTGGCACAGTAAAAGCGGTTAGAGGCTTTGATTTCTCTGTTAATTCAACTTGCCTGTAGGCATCTTTCAAGTCTAACTTTGTAATAATATTAGCCTTCGGCAGTCGTGAAAAAATTCCTTCTATCGATGGTAAAGGATACGCATCTTTCTTGGTTACTGAGTTTATCTTTCTCGCATCAAGACATAATCTAACTTTGTTAGGTTTGATTACCAACCGCATGGGACTACTCCAGGGGGATGTTGATGGTTCGATTACACCAAGCTTCAGCATTCTCTCAATTTCGGCGAACATTAATTTTTCCACTGCCGGAGAAACGGGGTAAAGACGCTGTTTAATTGCTTTGGATTCACCTACGTCGATTTCGTGTTTAATTAGACTTGTCCGTCCAAGTCCTTGAGTTTCAAAATTAGGAAATAATGAAATTACAACATTTATTTGTTGCTGTTGTTTAGGGGTTAGTTTAAAACAGTGGTTATCGAAATAATAAGCATCAGATTTATCAATTTACGCTGGGCTATTGGACATTTCAGACAAACCGGATGGACAACAATTTAATACATTTTTATTGACTAAGTCGACGGAATTGACAAAATTTGGTATTAAATTGAATTTCCTAACGAAGTCAATACCTAATATTAGTCTTTGACTTATTGTTGGGATAATAAAAATATTCATATTATTTGACGTATCCTTAAAATGTACGTTTACGTTTATCCAACCAACTACGTTTTGTGCATTTCCATCTGCAGTCCGCACAGTGGATTTACATTTAGTAAAATTTTTAAACTTCGAAAAATCTTCATGAGCAAAATGAGAACCAATGCAGCTTATGCTAGCGCCAGTATCGATTAAACCATATTCGTTAAAGTCAAGAAAATTAACTTTGGCATAATATCGCATATCATTAGGAATACTCACAATAGCTGATATTAAAAGCTTTTTACATAATTTACGTCTCTTATAAAAATTTCGAAGACGAATTGTGGAGCGTTCTGTAGAGTGTTGATAGGAAATCTGTGAAACTGAAAAATCCTGAAATATTTCATTTCGTTTAGTGAAATAATTTTCCCATCGTTTATGAAAAGGTTGTTTAGGGTATATTATTTTTGAAATATCTGATTCAACATGAGTTTTACGGAGATCACGCTTCAAAATTTGGTATCCATCATAATTAGTTTTTTGGTTAAATTGACTATTTGTAGGGTTTAAACTATTAGAAGAGTTATCGGTTAAGTTCATGGTTTTGTTGACAGGTAATGTGCTATTATTTTTTTTTTTCGAAGTTTCGGCTAAGACATGTAGAACATTGTGGCTTGTAGGTGTTTTTTACACCGCACCCATAACAAAATATTGTTTTTTCGTGTAAACAGTCTTCAAAATAATGGCCTAGCTGGTCACAATTCCAACAGCGAGGAGCTGATTTCGTCTTATTGATTGCGTCAATAGTTGGTTCTTCTTCAAAATCAATTTTTGAATTCATATCGGAATTTCCGCATTCAATTTCGGCATTATGCCTACGCGGTACAAATGTATTCTGGTTTCTAACTGAAAAATTACAACGTACATACTCATCATTGAGAAAAGACTCACGCATTTGAACTAATTTCCGTAGATGTGAAATTGAATGTATTTGCTGATATAGCAATTCGTGTCTTATGTCAGGTCTGAGATTTCGAGTGATAATTTCTATTAGTTCAATCTCCGAGAGAGGATTAGGCAGACGATCAAGTAAAATAGATATAGACTCATAGTATATATCGAACGATTCACCAGGTTTTTGTTTACGATTACGTATTTCTTCGCGTATGTCAAAAGGTGACTTGAAATCTTTATATTGCTCTCTAATAGCGCTGCAAAAATCTTCCCAAACAATTAATTGTGCACGTTTATGGTAAGACCAAAACCAGTTTTTTGCTTTGCCTGCCAGAACAATATGAAGGTTTGGACGAATAAAATTAAAATCTCCGCTAAAATAATCATTAGTTAGCGAACGCAAACGATATAAGAATTCTTCGACATAAAGTCTGTTCGATGTGCCGTCAAATTTCAAACCCCAATTTTGGATGATTGAAGTAACTTTATCTGAGCTGAAACTAGCAGCGGATGAAAAACTATTCGGCACAAATTGAGGGTTACTATAAAAATTAGAACTAGGTCTACCCCTGCTTGTTGCATTAGATGATTGTTGCGATTAATGAAAATCCTGAGCTTGCAGAGGATTTCCTGCAATCGAAATTGGAAAATAAGGTGTACGTAAATTAGAATCATTTGGTCGAGCAGTATTCTGAGTATGTGGTTGATTCGTGTCTAGAACACTTGGCAAATTCATGTTATCGTTTCGATTTTGAGATAATTGTGAATCTTGAACATGCAGATTTCTGCTATTATTTATTTGTTCGCCTTGACCTGTATATATGATCAAGTTAGATATATTTTGTGGTTGTTGTGATTGATTTTGACCATTGTAAGAAACTAAATTTAGATTCTGAAAGATATTTGAAACACTTGTCTGTATCATTTCATTTATTCTGTTATAGTCTATTGACGGTATACCATTATTTTGCGGAACACTGTTAAAGTTCCGTAAGGCTCTACCGAGGTTTATCTCCATCATTCTATTAATCTGAGTATAATCGATGGTAGTCTGAATAGGATTATGAACCTCACTTATACTAGCATTATAAGAACTATTGGTTTCCATTGGATCTGGCGCAATAGTTTGA
Organism: Pollenia amentaria; assembly: GCA_943735925.1. Lineage (NCBI taxonomy): Eukaryota > Metazoa > Arthropoda > Insecta > Diptera > Polleniidae > Pollenia > Pollenia amentaria. Next base: position 90,799,424 of record OX031010.1, read on the forward strand.
GGAGGATTATCCTGCGTTTCAGTAACTACATTACTCGCTATACTAGAAACATTAGTATTACCTACAGCTGAACTGGGTGTTTGAGAATCATGAAACAAATTTTGTGCAACACTACGAGTCGAATACTGATGTCCTGCGTAAGAACCACGAGACGTTCCTCTAGGTCTACTATGTTTCCCTGGATATGAAACTCTCTTTAAATCTTCTAACTCACATGATAGGTTACAAACTGGGCAAGCATTATTGTGAGAAAGAAAATTCTCAATGCATGCGCGATGAAAAGAATGGTTACATTTTACAATAATTAAACATTCGATCTTTTCGTCTTTACGATTTTTACAAATTTGACATATTTCTAGTTTTGCTGTCGAACTCTGCTCTGCTTGTACTAAAGGCGACTGACCTTCTTGTACCCCAGAACTCTTAATAGGCGTATGACTCATCATTTTCCATGTGTCAAAAAAAAAAAAATCGAAAAAAAAAATTTTAAAAGTAATCACTTATAACGATCAGAATTTGGACTTCAATTTATAACTTTTTGGAAAATTAGATTTTCCCTTAGACAATTAAATTTTATTTAAGCTTTATTATTTTCAAACTATCTGTTTCGCTCATAGTAATGTAAATAGGGTAAGGTAAAAAGGCAAAAATGATCAATAATAGGGTTCAAAACCAGGTTATGGAAAAATTTTGTAAAAATAAGTCTATAAGATTTAATAACAAACCAGCACTTATCTATCTACTATTTACTTTATCTCTTATAAACATTGGATATTAATTTGCACCTTGCCAAATAATATAAGTCCTATCATTTGTAAGCAGCTGATACCAAAGTCAAGAAATTTAATAAACAAATTTATTACAAAATCTCTGCACAAGTGAAAAATTATCTTTAGTGGATACTCGTAGCTCTTTTGAAACGAATATGCCCAGTATGCGGTTAGATTACTCGACCCTCAAGTATCTAAGTCTCCGGCTAACCTGCATATTTATTCAAAAGAAAACTAATTTCGGCTAAAGCCAATCCGACACTTAGCTGTTAATGAAATTTACTAAACTAAAATTGGCATCATAAACGCAATCATCCCAAATAATGTTATATCATCGGTTTCGTTTTAAATTATTTGTTTCTAACCGTATTAGCTTCTACGTTAAAAGTTTAGGGACAGAAGGACGGTGGGAGCCATTGAATCGCTAGCGATCAGCCGGGATTGGGGGAGTTCGTGTCCTTTTATCAACTAACTTCGATTCATATACATTGTTTTTTTATTATAGACTCCCGAATTAAAATTATCAAATAAATTATTACTTTACCGTGGGCCAGTACAATTACAGACAATAAAAAAACCCCTCTGTAATTATGTATGAGAATGTCTCTAAGCAAAATATATTGATCAATTTACCTATTAAAAGAGGTTCCTAGATGTTATAGGAACATTCGCCTCATAACCCTCCCTTACCTTGATTCTAGTGGCGCACATGAAAAATTTACCTAGAATCCCACAAATTATCTTACCCTACCATCCAATTACATGATTGAAACAGATATGTCGTTTAAATTACCAATTCATTCTAAATATTTTAGTTTTTTTTTTATTTCAACCCCTATAAAATTCAACAAAAATTACATACTTCAAGAAATATAAATACATACGGAATACCTTAATTATATACCTATGTATATATATTTTAACCAAAGTTCAATTATAATTTATATAGTAAAAAACAATAATTTCAATTAATGTGGTTAATAATTTTTTTTTATAATTTTAAAACAAATTTCAAATCAAGCTAAAATGTCAACAAATAATTTTAATAAGTTAAATTTTCAACAACAGAAAAAAAATTCTAATCATTATTTAATCGCGAAAGGTAACAAATTATGTACAAAGTATCGAGTATTTATTTATTTGGTTTTCTTAACAAAAAAATATAATACCCGATAGATTTATTAACAACCGATTAATTTATAATCGATATCTTTACCTTAATAGACACGCTTGTAATATGTGAGAATAACACAAACATGAGGAGTAATCATACGAAATTATTGATTATCATAATAATAAAAACAAAAGTTATAAAACCAAATAAAACAAATGGCATTTATCAATGCTTATTTATCAATTGCTCCTTCTTTTGTGTTTTTTTTTAATCTCTGCCAAAATTAACAAATTCAGAAAGATAAAATGCAGCAAAAAATATAATCACTTACCAAACTTTATCATGACGATCGTAGAGTCCTCTCCGAGCTAGATGAAGTTGGAATAAGTATGTGTAAAGCCTCTAGTACACGGAATGTAAAAAGCCACATGCGCATGTGGTTCTGACGTAATTTTGACGTCAATGCAAAGCCACAATAAGCATTGCGTGTTGTGTGATGACGTCAAAATTACGTCAGAACCACATGCGCATGTGGCTTTTTACATGCCGTGTACTAGAGGCTTAACAAAATGTAAATTCGTGTAATTGTTTTCTCTCCTTCATGTGATTTGTTGTTGTGTATTAGGTGTAATTTTAATGTGTATTATTGTGTTTTGTGTTTGCTATTATGTTTGATTGTTGTGTATTTTGTGTTAATATTTTTTTTGTGTTGTTGTATATAAGGCGTATTTATGTGTATTTAGATTAAGGAATTTTAACTAATTTATTTAATAATTTTTTGAACTTGTAAAACTTCTTTTATTATTTTTTTTCTTCCATTTTTTCCAATTTCAATACATTAAAAGCTATGTAAGCAAATTGCAATAACTTAGGTAAATATAATTAAGTAAATATTTTGCCTAGTAAATAATTTTGTAATTAAGTTCACTTCAAAAACAACTTTAGCTTACGATTTAAAAAATTCTTTTGTTTTGTTTTTTCTTTTCTTCTTGTTTCTCTTGTTTGCACTATTCTTATTTCATATATCTTGGTTTGTTTTGATTATTCTCTTCACTTTATCATTTAATTTTATTTAAATTTTCATTATGAATGAACTGACTTACAAATTTACTCTCTTTTCACTTTTTTTTCACATAATTCTAGTTTTATTCTTATTTTGTTCTGTGTAATTTGATTTTTTCTGGTTTCTGTTGGTTTCCTATAAATTTTATGGTATGCTCCTTTAATTTGGAACATAGGTGACTGTTGTTACTATGTATGTTGTTATATGGAGGATGGAAGATTTCGATAAAATCTGACGAAGATGTAACTGGCGGAAGATGTAGACTTTATAGTAGGGATCTTGATTATTTTTCAATAAACAAGGGTGTTGAGATTTCTTAAGTCCAATAGGGAATTAGTGGTGTTTCTTTCTTCTTTTGTTTTTGCTGTGGTCAACGTCAACATTAGGACAACTTCAAAAAGTCAAGGTGGATAAATAAGCTTTTGAGAGAGAATGCTCTCTGGAGTTTGCAGACAACCGACGCATAAGTCCAGAAGCCTGAATGTAAATTGAACAAGAATGTTTAGATTTCCTTTTAATTTTACATGAATCATTTTTTCTTTATATGTACTTACTTCTCTCTAGATTTATAATAATACTGGCTTATTTGCGAAAGCCTAAAGATCTTTCCAATATCCAAGATCTAACGTTCTTCTCGGGACACAGAATTTTCTGGGCTAAATAGAATTATGTTACTAATTTATCAGTTTAAGTTGCTAATTTAAGAAAATATTAAGGAGTTACCTTAGGAAAAGGAACGGACAATGCGTTTGTATTAACAATTAGTCAGACTTTTACAACGATTGCTTTTAAGTCTATTAATTAAGCAAAGTTTTTAATTGTTGTGTTACCTCTTTAGAGTCCAAAAGAAAAAGGAAGTATAAATTTTAGGTCAAATCTTATGTCAGTTCGGTTCAGAAATCTGAGCTTTGTTTAGTGTCAATTGTTAAATGTCAGCAGCCAGATAATACTATTGATTACAACTCATCCGATACTTCGTGGTCGATATAATTCGAGACAAAAACCAAATTACAACCAAAACTCTACAAAGTTGTGTTTAATATTAATTACTTAATTGTTTAATAAATTTAATTAATAAAAAAAAACTTAAAGAGACTTACAATAGTATAATATATAAATATGTTTATACTGTTATAGTTAGACTAGATTTACATATGTAATACGTGGTTTGTATGTTTATAACATTGTTGTTTATACAATGTATCTAAACATGCCTAATTGATTTTTGTTTATTTTATTAGTTGGTAGAAAAAGTACAAAATTACAAATGTAAAGATTTAAAAATTTATATTATGAATACAAAAGTGTAACGAATTGTTGAAAAAAATTTTGAGGGTAGTTTAGCAAATCGTTCACTACAATTTGTTCCCTTGTTTCACGCGCAAAGGCCTAGGTAAGACGTCACTGGAAACACATTACATCGATACAGGAGCGGCAGTAGGGAGATCGATTATTCGACTTTTTTCAATAACCGGTTTTCGAATATTACGAATAGTTGATATTTTAAAAAACCCGGTTTTCGGTGAAGCAATTTTTAAATAACCGGTTAACCGGTTTTAATTCGAATACTTAAAAACACAAAAATCAAATAAGTTTTTAAATAAAACGTTAATTTGAATAGAAACAAAACAATTTGCAAAGGTAAGGAACCAACAAAATACATATATTTTACGATAAAATCGAAGAAAAAGGGACCAGTAAATTGATCAAACTTTAGCTAAATTTTTTAACAATTTTTTATTGATTTACTAAACTTTATTTGTAAGAAGATATTTGTATAATGTAATTTAGAAACTGTTGAATGATATTTGATCTACACTGATAGAAAAGGCGTAATAACGCTGATGAATTTTGACATCAGTACTATGACAAGTGTCTTCGTTTTTAATCCCATGACACTTTACATACTGTGATGTCAGCCTTAACATCACTTGGCCAAATTGTCATTAGGGTCAAAAATTTAAATTATGTCATCAATGGTATGACTCATTGGCATCACAGAAATTACGAATCGGAGTCGTTTTTATAAATCATGTCATTAGTGCGATGACAAACTGTCATCAAATTGAGTCATTGTAATATGGTTTCCGTAGTAATTCTACTTGAAAAATTTGATGTATAAATAAATAATTTATAAAAATAGAATATGAGAATTTTTGCTTCTAATTTTACTTTTTAAACATGTCAATAATGTTAATAATATATTATGACATGATATATTATGTCATCGCACTGATGACAGTTTGTCATCACACTGATGACATGATTCATTAGATGACGCATAAAATATGACAACATCTTAGGATGAAGTTCGTCATTGGATTAATGTCACTTTTTGCCACATTGATGACATTTGTAACAGCATAAATGTCACAATTCTGATGTTAGAGCATCATCAATATGAAGACGTATTTTTCTATGAGTGTAGTCAAACTTTTTGCAAAAGAAAATAAAATATAGGAATTTTTTAAAGTTATTATTTGAAATATTCTTTCAAATTTATTTTGAACGAGTTTTCATTTGTTGGTGGTTAAGCTATCTTTATAAATCCACCATATTTTTCAAAAGTTGCAAACAAAACCTCTTAGCCAGGTTTATCTATTTCAAATTATTTTGTTTCAGCATTATAGAAACGAATAGTGAACTGAACATTCTTTTTGTGTAAAATATTTGTTAATTCGTCGACTACAATTTAAAACATTCCATGACATTGTTTCATTTCTTCAATTTTGTTTTTTAGTTCTTGATGTTTTAATAAATAAAACTTGTAGAAATTTTTCCCATATCGTTGATTCCGCCGTAATGTTGTAGTTTTCAGCATGAAGAGATGCTAGAACTACTTAAGAGCTTTTAGTGCCTTAACGGGCATTTCGTCCTCGGCAACACAACGGGCTAATATTTCACCGAATGATTCATTTTTTGCAGCGTATTAAAGTATTATTTGTCATCTCCTTAGAACTACTTCGAACGGAGTTAAGTTTCATTTGGTTCACATTAATGTCAAGCATGTATACTAATTAAAGGTGATTAATAAGTCGTGACATGGAAGAACCTTTGTAACTTATCCTTTTAGGGCACTTTAAGCACCTCACTTTGTCTTTTTAATCGCATTCGAAAAATATCTAGAGATAACTTTTATTTTAAAATATATTTAATATTTAGAATACTCTTGCACAAATGACTATTTACTTTTTAACTGCGCACGATTTTGTAGTATTTTGAATAGTTTTTCGTTTTTTTTTTCTACGAGAACATACGCTTTTATAAGCGATTTGTATTTCCAGTCTTCATAATGTTTTTTTACCTTTGTTACATTTTGTTTTGACATTCTTCATAAAAAGTTTAAGTTTGGCCAATATTTCATTAGGAAATACTTAAATTACGGGTACATCTACAACAAGAGTAAGGAAAATGTATATAAATTACACATTACTAAAATAAGCGGTTTATTTTACCAAAATAACCGGTTTATTCGATATTCGAAAAATGGGCATTTTAAAATAACCGACTTGGGCAAAGCTAAAATAACCGGTTAAAACCGGTCGAATAAAACCCGTTCGATCTCCCTAAGCGGCAGTTTCAATTAAAGAAAAGCACTACCCAGTGTCACCAGCGGTGCAGAAGCTTATGTATGGAGAGCTGGACAGGATGTTGTCGTTAGGCATGATTGAGCCGAGCGAAAGCCCGTGGAACAATCGGGTGACATTTGTGCAGAAAGGGGATAAAGTGAGAATTTGTTTGGATGCCCGGCGGCTCAATGATTTGACGGTTAAGGACGCATATCCACTCCCACATATTGAGGGACTCTTAAGTCGGTTGGGTGATACTCATTTTATTTCCAGCATTGATCTCAAGGATGCGTTCTGGCAGATACCCCTGGCAGAACAGAGCCGAGAGAAAACCGCTTTCACAGTGCCTGGAAGACCCTTGTACCATTTCACTGTCATGCCGCTTAATGTACAAGGTGATTCCAGCGCGTCTTAGGGAGAGAGTGTTTGTCTATTTGGATGATCTGCTGGTGGTATCTCCAGATTTTGAGGAACATGTTAGCATTTTGGCAGAAGTGGCCGATTGTCTAGATAAGGCAGGATTAGTAAATCTAAATTTGGATGTGCTGAATTAAAATATTTAGGATATAAAGTGGGAGGAGGAAATTTAAAACCCGACCCGGAAAAGATTATGGCAATTAATAATTTTCAATATCCGAGAACGCCGAAACAGGTACGCAGTTTCTTAGGTACTACCGGTTGGTATCGTCGATTCATCGCCGACTTCGCTACGCTTACATTACCAATCAGCGACACGTTAAAAAAGGCAAGACATTTTTATTTACCGAGGAAGCTAAAAGAGCTTTTGACAAGCTCAAAGAATGTTTGACAGCCAGCCCAGTATTAACACATCCGGATTTTAACAAGACCTTTTACATACAGTGCGATGCATCTGATGTCGGTATGGGAGCAGTATTGTTTCAGGAAGATTCTGAGAGTGGAGAACAGCCTATCGCGTATTTTTCAAAAAAATTTACTCCGGCTCAGAAAAACTATTCGGTGACTGAACGGGAATGTTTAGCAGTTATCACCGCAGTGAAACGTTTTCGACCTTATGTAGTGCTTATGAACTTCGTAGTGATCACCGATCATTCATCGTTAAAATGGCTTATGTCACAACGTGATTTAAGTGGTCGTCTTGCTCGATGGAGCTTACAACTTCAAACTTTCTCATTCGAGATTCGGCATCGCCGATTATAAAGATTTAATCGAAACCGTGAGGGATAATCAAAATAGTCTTCCGGACATTAAAGTAGTCGATAATTTTGTGTATAAACGAACAGTTAGATATGACGGGGATATCGATATGGAAAACCACGCATGGAAACTGTGGGTTCCATCAGGACTAACGGAGAAAATAATAGCAAAAGCCCACGAACCGCCAAATGTTGCTTACGGAGGTTTAGGTAAAAGGGAATATTTTTACTGGCCACATCTAAACGTTCAAGTGAGAGAATATATCAATCGTTGCGATACATGCAAAGAATGCAAGCCTGCAAATAGCGTTTTGAAACCACCAATGGGTAAAGAACCCGATGCTTGTAGACCGTTTCAACGGATTTACATTGACTTTTTAGGTCCTTATGTGCGCTCTAAAAGAGGCAATTGGTTCATATTTATCGTTCTTGATTATTTTGCAAAATATGTGTTACTAAAAGCTATGTCTAAAGCGACATCAAAGAATGTTATCAACTTTTTGATACATGAAGTTTTCTATAAGTTTGGATGTACAGAAACGCTTGTTTCCGACAACGGACAACAGTTTGTCAGTAAGGATTTTGCAGATCTAATGGAATGCTTTGGAATAGAACACCTACGCACAGCGAATTATGCGCCACAGGCCAACGCTTCTGAGAGAGTCAACCAATCAGTTTTAGCGGCTATACGTTCGTATTTGGAATCAAATCAAAGCGATTGGGATTTACATCTGTGCGAAATAGTATGCGCCTTAAGATCGGCAGTACACTCAGCTACAGGCGTGACTCCATACTTCCTACTGTTCGGAACCAACATGATAACTCACGCGTCAGCGTACAAATTAGCAAGAAAACTAGACCTGGTAGAAGAGCCCGAAAATCGTTTGGAGAACAGAGGTGAATTTTTAGAGATAGTTCGGGACAACGTGAAACAACACTTACACAAGAGCTATACAGTCAATGCGAAACGCTATAATGCAAGGTATCGCAAAACCAAATTTAGACCCGGTCAGGAAGTATTTCGACGGAATTTTCAAAACAAATCTCAGCGATACTGTGCAAAAAGTTCGTAAAATGTAGGATTGTAAAACCAGTGTGGAATAACCTTTACGAAATCGAAAACCTTCAGGGAAAATTCCAGGGTGTATACCACCCGAAAGATTTAAAAGCTTGAGATGATAACATCTGAACTATAGTTTGAAATTTATCATATTAGCTAAATTAATTTGCTAATATGATAAAAATCTTCCACCACCTGTGAGGATGTGTGCCGTGTGGACCACACTGGCCAGTTAATTACAACCCTGACCAATGGAAAAACAAAAGGGTGCCAGATGGGCAAGTTTGCAAAAATGACCTAGTAGTTGCAGGCAATACTACTAAGTTTGTCAACCGAGAAAATGAAGTAGGTTGCAGTTGGTCTCCAGTTGAAATGGCTGACTGATGTAATGGAGGTTTTGTGTTACATCCGGCCTTTTCGTTGTAACAAGTCGTGGGAGGTGGATGCAGATCGCAAACCGAAGCTACAAACATCTTGAAATCCAGGCCATCCACCATCATAGAGTGAAGTGGGAGAAAGTAAGGCATATAGGCCAGCTTTCAGGGATAATAACCAAGAAAACCTGCAAGGCAGAACGGGAGAAGACTTTAGACAAAGTGGAGGGACATCCTTTAAAAACCTCAGTCAGTGATGTGAATTGACCACGTAGTCCAAAGAATGAAACACCTCTAAAACCCCGCGACTTGATCAATGCCAGTAAAATGTGGGAATCCATCATCCATAGACAGCACAAAAATAGAACCCCATCTCAATAGCCAGCATTCATTGTATTTGGCAGTAATTAAACATCAGTAGTCAGTATTCCTCGTAATCTGCAATAATTAATAGTCAATAGCCAGGACATACATACATCGGAACTTGCAAAACGTGATAAGCAATAGCCACAACTACATCGCCACTAAGATAACATCACTCACAGTCACATCAAGGGTGGTTCCCCAACGGTATCGTCTAACAGTTGGAACCGTTGCTGCAACTCTAACCGAGATTGGTAATTGTAACCGAATCACAGCAACCGACAATATCCAGGGCTTTAAATATCCGTAGAACCACAAGTAAAACAACTATAATGAAAACGTTGTATGTATGCCTAACAACAATAATCTATGTGAAACAACCACGCTAAAAAAAAATATAGAAATCTTACCTCAAGACAACAGCGGAAAACAACAGCAACAAGCATTTCGAAACAGTCACAACGAAAGGTCAGAAGACGACCACAACAATAAACATTCTAACACCACAAAAAATTTACTAAACAATCGCCATAAACCTTAAAACAACACCCACCATCAATATGGTACACTAACAACAACACCATAAATCAACAATACAAATTCTAAGAAAAGCAACAACAATAAAGGAATAAAAAAACCCACCCCCACATCAAGCCTAGGAAAAGGAAAAACATCAACCATAGCGATTTTAAAGTAGCTGCGATAAAATTTAAATAACAGTAGCATATCGGTCGACCCTTCTGGGGCAATAATAGAAGGTACAACAACAACAGAAGGTACAACAACTACATCAATCACTCCAACAACATAACATATAACAACCAAGACATCAGGGCAACAACCATAGAGAGTACAACGATATCAACGGAAAAGGTACAACATCATAAGGGTAGCACCAAACAACAACCATCAGAAAGTGATCAACTCTACGGAAACCAATCATCACCTGATCAGTAGCTGCCATCAAATGACGTTCAGAGACACCTCCTGGGATTGACACAGATAAATGAAAGTATTTTGTTAGTATAAAAATTTGTTTTGGTTAGTTAGACCTTGAGAAATTATTTATTCTAAAAAAGGTTGTTACCGTTCGGTAGTAGGATAGTTGTGCGTGCCACTAAGGCCATGTTCACACCTAGCAAATATGCGAAATCCACACGTAGCTAATAGAAAAAAAACAGTAACGAAATAAAAAAAAATAAAAAATATTTAATTTCGCGAAACGTTGTCGGTATCGGACATAAGCTAAATATTTCTTAATTAGCATAACCCCATATAAAGTTAAGTTGATTGACAAGAAGTGAAAATAAATCCTCCGCTCGATTTGGAGCATAAATTAATTTTCAAATACGTTTGAATATTTTCTTTTAGTTTTCTTTTGACCGTCTTCTTTTGCCTAATTAAAACAAGAAACGGCCACTTATATTTGACCACGTATGTTTTGGGCATACAGCTATAAAACTTTCGGCAGTTTAACTCCGCTCAATTTGGAGCTTAATTAAATTTTAAATTCAAGTTCAACAATTCTTTTAGTTTTCTTTTGACCATTTCTGTTGCCTAATTGAAACAAGAAACGGCCACACATATTTAACCATGTATGTATGTTTTGGGCATACAAATTTAAAAATTTCCGGCAGTTTAAAATAATTCACTTCTAAGTTTAAGGCATGTTACTTTTGTTTTCTTGTAAGCGAAAGAGATCACTCAATTTATTTAGGCCACAAATACAGAATATTTTTCAAGGAAAATCAAGGAAGTTGTCGCGTGGAATTTCATGGAAAAAAAATGATTTAAGTTTGTACACCGGTTGGTAAGAAGTGAGAAAATTTATACCCAAAAATATAAATCCGTAGCACCCGCGAAAGTTGATTTCGAGATCAGGTAGAGTTCTAATTGCGCTTAATAATATTGGCGAAGGGTTACAAATTTATATTTAACAGTGCGTACAACTTTCAGTTCTTTGATCTTATTGAAAAATATTTTGTTGTGTTTACAAAAAAAGAAAACCAAAATAAATGTCATTTAAAACAGAGTTGCCACTGATGCAAGAAATCAAACAACACACGGTTTAGACGGGAAATGATTATAAGAAATTGTGAAAATAATAAACTAAACCTAATTGTGTAAGGCATAAGAACAAAACGGATTAAATTTACATTTCGAACCTTATGATTTAGGATAAGAAGAAACCCAATTAACTTTAAGTTTGAAACCATTTGTTATGAATAAGATGTAATAAATAAATTTTAATTTAAAATAACTTGGAACAATAAGATCGACAATTAATTGGAATTTAAATTTAGGATAATCGTGTCAATGTTCAAAATTAGCAAACCAAATTTAAATTTGCCGGTGGAATCGGTTATTCTTTATTGATCTGAAAACAACATTTCAATAGGAATGAACCACCCATGAAAATAAATAACAACGCAGATTTAAACTTGATTTGATAACTATGTTAGCCCATAATGATAAGAACGCAAAATTGATTTGAATTGTTAGTTCCAAACAAAGCCTAAGCTAATGACTTATGAGCTCCTGAATTAACTATATTGAACATTATTATTTAAGACTATTTGTAAAACCAATCGAAAATTAATACAAGCGAATGTGAATGGCAGATTTAGTTTATATTGTAATAGTTCGAACTTAGGGAACAGTTTTATAAGCCTTATGGCATAAGTTACTTGAATTATAACCATATTTAATGAAAGAATAATATTATCTAATATATTTTGGTTTTTTTGCAAATGAATTCGAACATGTTTTGCAAAGAATTTAATTCGGCTATAAAGGTAGGTATCGAATGGTGATGCATTAAAGGGGTAGCCTTGAAAATGTAAACGGTTACCATGGTTTAGGGGAGGGTATAGTAAACCGTAGGCGACCACACCTTGTCCTACGGGAAAGAAACTGCAGGTTATTTTTATACACTGGCACAAAAATTGTATTGTGTTTTTCACTATAACCCCCAACGTACCACCGCCCAGGCCCGACGAGCCATAGCCGTGCATATTTGCTAAAGTTGTCAGTAGCGGTCTGGCCATCGGTCAGCTGATGAACCGATTAAAGGTAAGAAGGAGGTTTAGTACCTTAGGGTAAACGGTTTGTATTTGTTAGAAATGGGATTGAATATGGACAGGTTGGAAACAGTACATATTATTACTTTTTAATATCCTTAAAATAAGTTATATAGAAAGATGTTTGTCGCGCCAAAACTCTTTTTGAAGAACTAATTTTCTGACAAACGTCATATGTAGCACCTAACACATGACTGATTGTATAATTATTCATTATAAATTGTAGCTCAAGAGCAATTGTGAACTTGAAACCAGCCGGTACAAATAAGATCTAAGTTTCTTTTTTGTACTGATGAAAACTAAGTCATTGAAAAAAATATAGGTACATATGTTTATTATTGCATTTTTTACAATTTAACCCCGCTTAAAAAAGTTAATAAATAAGACGAAAAAGTTAACAACCCTTACACGCAAAGAAAAAACATGGTTGGTACAAACACAATCGCAAACTATTATTAATGTTTGTGGTTATGATTGTGTCAAACACGTCTTAAGCAACAATATATGTTCAGTAATAATGATTTTAGATAATTGTTGTCTCAAACATATTATTATGTTCAGAAGAAAAATGCGCACGTTCTTTCAAACCATTTTTCTATATTTCCCAATACCATGCAAAATGTCTATTTCAACATTTTATATGGTTCTTACAATAAAAACAATAAAAAATGTAATTTAAAAAATTTATGTTTTATTACAAATATATTAAATAAAATAAAGCATATATTAAAAATAAAATTAAATACACATATTTATATACCTGTGTATGTGTTTTAATTTATAAATTGTGTGGTACAAATATATCCAAAAAAATAAGAATTCCGTTCACTTAAGACTTCTAAAAAAAGTCAAACACAAACTTACCTTTTATTTTTTTTTATGAAATCTACTACAAATATTAATATACTGTTGAACCGTTTTTGAAAAAATTCGGGGCTGATGACAAAATTATGTGTCAAAATTTGTTATAGGTTTTTTTTGGCTTAAAGAAAGACAAAGTAATTGCATATTTATATATTTTTATAATTATATTTAAATAATTTACCTGTTTCAATAAACGTATAATAATTTACATCGTTAGCTTTGCAAGGCAGCACGAAAAATGTTTTAATTATTCTGTCATCATTCATGTTTCCTGATTAACTGACGCTCGCGGACGGATTTTTTCTTTTTAAGCACACACTGTTTGTTTTGACAAAAAATGTTTGCTTCTTAAGAGAATGTGTTTTCAAGCAAACAAAAATGATGGTATTAAGCATACCTTTTGTGTTCAACTAATATTATAATTTTAACTGTATAGTTGAAAATATATATATTATAGTAGCTAACATATCAAATAATTTAATATGTTTAGCTAGACCAGAGTACCTTTTTAGGTGTAAGCCACCATATAATATTATTATAGTGAATTTAAAAATGTTAAGGACAAAAAACAATTTTTTAAGTTATATTAAGACTATAATTAATTTATGAGGGTAAATATATTAGGCAAGTATGAACAAAAGTGGTCGTAGTGACCATTCATTAATCATGTTTTTTCTCTGCGTGTAGGACTGTATATTATGATTTTTTTTATTCAACCTGCCGTGAAGATGATATTCTTTATGAGTTCAAAAAAAAAAACAAAATTAAAATATTTAAAATGTTTTTTTTTATAAATTCATTTGTTTTTACGTTGAAAAATATATCATAAATAAGTATTTATATTTTTGTAGGCTTAAATTAAGTTTGTGTACCAGTCTGCAATTATGCATGTTGTTAGATTTATAAAAATTAAAAATGATAGTGGCACCACTGAAATGTAAATACATAATAATAAAAACACAGCTGTTTATATTTTTTTAATTGTAGCTGTCGTCTTCAAAATAATTCAGTAGCTGATTACGCGACTACAATTGCAGTCGAATGTGTTTAATGCATGAGTTGTGTACTCTCGTAGAATAAATGATAGAGCGTAAAGTTACCCACAGACGAGGCAACATTTGTCGAAACATTGTCATGTTTCACTAAATGTTCCTACGTGTGTGGGGATGTTTCTGGTTGAAATTCTTCTTACCTTTTTGGTTTCTCAAATATCAAACATTTTTGATATTTTATGTTTCCGATCACAATGTTTCATCGTGTGTGGCGATGTTGACTGTTATTTCTTTCTCATATTGTTGAGAGCAGTTGTCGAGTGAGGCGCTTTTGCAACTGTCGGAGAAAAAAATATGAAGAAAGAAATAGGAAAATGGTAACAATTGCAAATTGTGAGAGTTGGAAAACAATTATAATTGAATATAAAATTTTTTCAATTTTATAGGACATACAATATGATAGGTATAAAAACAAAATAAATAAGAACTATTTTTTTTTGTTTTGTAGTAGTATATTCACAAGTGTCAAGTGCAGAGTTCGAAAAAAAAACGGTACACTAACGTTGTGTACTTGTCTTACCACACAAACTCTAAAACTTATTTTTTTGTTTGTGAATTTGTACACAAACACTTAGATAACTTACCGAACTTATTTTAGAGTCCGTGTTAAGTTCTTTTGAGGTACTTGTTCTGTATTTTTTAGTGAACACGTAGTTAACTTTTAGCTTACATGATATGTTTTTTTAGTGTCTGCGTAGTTAACATTTATTGTACTTACTTCTTTTAAAGGAAATATTTAAAATAATAAATCCTCTGTATGTATGGGAAAGAAAATTAGAAATATAATTTTTTAATGGTTTGTTTATTTATTGAAAAAAACCCCAAAATATAATTTGAAGTTGAGTTTTATAACAGGAGTGCAAAAATATAAGAAACATGCAAAAGTATACAAATGTTTTAATGAAATATAATATTTTAATAAATAAAAAACCTTATAAAATAAAAAATAGAGTAAAAAAGAACAAGTGCGTTTGTGTTTTGAGAAATTTATTTAAAACCATCAAAGTGAATATAAGGGTAGATATTTTTATTCGTGGGTGTGTTGATCAGAGTTTTATAACGTATTTTGTTGTGATTTTGGTATATTAAATTGTCGATGTGAATGGATGTATTCAAAATAGAAAAACCAATTGCGATATTGTAATAGCAGGTCAACGCAGGTATGCAGCAGAGAAAAGAACATTGTAAGTAAAGATCAGTTGTAAAGTGTCAAGAGTATCCGTAGGTGTAAATATGTATAGCTGTTTGTGCATATTTGTAAGTGGTTAATGAAGCATCGAAAATTGATGTAGTGCTTTGCATTACTCAAGTAAAAAAAAAATTTATGACTGTTCTTGAGTTTTACGATTTTAATTATTTAGTTAAATATCTGTTGTGGTTTTCTATATTCCACAACATTATTTCTATGAACGCCCTATTATTCGTCTGTGAGCACCACTATTTATAATTCTTTTACACGCTTTGCCTATGTTGCACTTTTCCCTGCACGCGCTGCCGAATTGGGTTTTTTACAATTTGCTCAACTTCCTTTCCCATTGTAATGTGACCCAATTATAATAAGTTTCGTAACCGTAAATAGTAGCAATAAAGCACAAAACAAACTTAAGAATTTTAATAAACAATTCTTGCTAATTTTACTTAAAAATATTGTATTGCTTTATTGATTTCTTTTTATGCTGACAATTTGTTATTTTTATTTGAAGTTTATTTCCTGTCCCAATACATTGTGTCCCAATAACATTTAATGAGAATTTTTATTTTTTGTTATTGCTTGTTATCATAAATGTTGACTATATGTCTCCATTGTTAATTTTACATTGTTCTGGTTGTTGAATAAGAAATTGATTTTGGTTTATTAATCAAAATTTATGGATTACGTACTTCAGTCGTAGTCAAGTATTCGAAAAATAAACTTTAATTTGTTTAATTGGCGCCCAACGAAAAATTTTCAACAAAAATTATACAATAAATAAACTACGTGTGCCGCAGCAGTATCAACTTTATCAAAATGGTCCCTTAATCAATTGTCCGAATTCTAAGGACCTGTTACTAAATATCGTTGTTTATTCCAACTTTTTTAAAAAAAAACAACAACTGCTGTTTATTAAAAAACAAAAAAGAAAAATAAAAGAAAACTATTAACACTGTGCTCGAAAATTTTAAGAAGAATTTGCCTGAATAGCATTATCTGCGAAATCAACACCATTAACAAAGCAACCCAAAGAAGTGTAACCAACAAAAATTAACAAAGCAGCAACAAACAGTATAAGAAGGCAATCAAAAATGATACAACAAAAAAAAAGAAGAAAAAAAAATAAATCTGTTAGTTAAGTTAAGATTATCGTGGCAAACTAATTTTTTTTTTTTTTTTGTTAAAGAAACACGAAAAAATTAAAATTAAATCCAAAATAAATTTATGAATTTTTTAGACAAAAAACTAAAAATTTAATTATATTTCCAAATAGGCGGAACAATTTTTTAGACAAACAAAAAAATTACAAATAATCTTAAGTCCGGAACAAGTTGTAAAGAAAACCAAGTGCAGATTTTCCGAATAAAAAATTTTAGACCAAAAGAAAAGTTTTTTATCAACTCTGAGTGTGGAAAAAGTTCCCCAACCTCATGCCCGATTCTAGTTACGAGACAGGCGTTTCCTCGACAGACATTTTGGACTGGATAAACTCCTCAAGAGATTCAGGGATAAAACACGATAGTAAACGAACAGAGACTAAACGAAGGGTACCTTTAAGTAGAGAACGGAGACATTTTTATTACAATTTGCGTCAAAAGAGACTAAGCAATCAGAATGGCTAATCCAAATAACCTGATCAGACCCCAGTTCTAAATTCCAATCAAGCCCCTGGAAACCAGGTACCTAACCACCAAAATATAACTGCCGAAATTGAAGCACAGATCATAAATTTAGTTAGAAGAACTTATGAGGAAGAACAAACGGCCAGAAATAGGGAAGAGATATTAGTAGATCATGGAATAGACACACAGTACAACAACAACCTTACGGATCTCGACAAGATTCCAGATATAGTAAAATGCCTTAGAGAATTTTCTGGAAACCCGACAGAGTTCGGATCTTGGAGAAAAAGTGTAGAAAGAGTCCTTAAGATTTATGACTCACTCAAAGAAACGCCTAAGTACTTCGGAATATTAAACGTTAGAAGAAACAAAATTACGGGCAACGCGGATATTGCGCTGGAGTTCTATAACACTCCACTAAATTGGGACTGCATCATAAAATGCCTTACTACACACTACGCGGACAAGAGGGACTTAGGAACGCTGGAATACCAAATGTCTTCCATGACTCAGGGTAATAATTCAGTACAGGACTTTTACAAAGAAATCTACTCCCATCTGTCTCTGATATTAAATAAAATCGCATTTATGGAGGAAAGCGAGGCATACATTCACTTATTAACAAAAACGTACCGCAACAAGGCACTGGACAATTTTGTTCAGAGGACTTAGAGGTCACTTGCTAATACTTTTAGGAATAGGAGAACCTTCTGACTTACACGAAGCCCTGCACTTATGCCTTAAGCTAGAAAACCAACAGCTTAGGACACAGTATGCAATCAATACTAACAGGACACACTCAATTCCATAACGCAAACCTAATAACCATAATCAGAACCGAACTTTCTACCCCCAATTATCTCATTTGCCCCATATACCACGTTATCCAATAAACTATGCCCATCAAAACAATGTGCGTTCGCAAGCACCACAATCCAATCAACGACTAAACACACAGGCTACACCCATGAATACTAATAGATATTTTAACTCACAGACGACTCAAAATCAACCGTTACTATTCAGAAACAATTACCAAACGCCACCTAGACCCACTCAACAAAAACCCCCAGTTCCAATGGAGGTAGACTCATCCCTAAGATTAAGAATGGTCAATTACATAAATAGGCCAGCCCCAAATAATGAGAGGTTTTCAGGCGTAAGACCACTTCCACCCTCGGCACAAGTACATCATCCAGCAAAGTTACAAAGGATCAATAACATTGAGGCAAGCAATACGGAAACAAATTTAAACAATGAACTAACGGACGACAGTTTAGAGCTGCAGCAAATAAATGAACCGGACGAAGAACTGACTGAGTACGTCGAACAATATTTTGGACAGGAAGATAATGAACAAGTAAACGAATTTCCTGACATAAATTTTTAGGCTAACCTACTCTACTTTACCATATTTTGAGTGCGAGACAGCTGACGGACAAATTCTCAAATTCTTAATAGACACAGGATTCAATAAAAACTACATTATTTGTTCGCTCATAAAAAACCCAATGGAAAACGAAACTTCTTTCCCAGCTAACTCCATTGGCGGAAAAATTACAATAACACACCACACGTTCATTAACTTATTCGGTATTCGATCAGAAAAACTAAAATTCTTTATATTACTTAATTTAAAATCGTTCCATGGCATACCTGGCAACGACAGCCTTAACCCTAGCTCTGGCACTATTTACATATGTACATATATGGATTTTAAAAACGCAATAACTTTTATATTTTTGATCCGATCTTGAATTTTTTTTGGACTCAGTGCCTAATTTCTTATCTTTCGTGGAAAAATAAGAAAAAAATTAAAAAAAAATTAAATGGGAATATCCCATTTAACACCCCCCCCCCCCTGCTTCCGCGCCTGATAGAAACAACAGAGTTTTGGTCGTACGGGAACACATTTTAATAAAAACACAAAATAGTTTGCAAAGCCACAAACGAAAAGCACTTGACAGTAAACAAATTTACAAATGTAAATAGTGCCAGAATTCGTAGAAAAAAATTGGTGCCAGAGCTAGGGTTAAAAAACTTAGCGCTATAATTTTAACTTCAAAAAATCCAATGTTAATTAAAAATTCAATAAGGATTCGCATAAAACAAGAGCCATCCCAATCAGTAAGTAGTATGTTTTTGCCCGTTCTGGACCATGATTTCCATACAAATTGGCGGCTCATGCCATAACCCAGCAAACAATTCAAAGTTGGGGGAGCATGTCATGGTATTGCCACATTTTTTACAGTTTCCGGTTCCGGTAATGCGGTTGGTAATGCGGATGGTAACGCAGTTCCGGAAATGTGTATGATAATGCGGTTTTGGTAATGTGGATGCTAACGCAGTTCCAGAAATGTGGGTGGTATTGCGGTTCCGGAAATGTAGGTGGTAATGTAGTGTATGGTGAGGCGGTTCCAACCCCTGTGATAGGAATGATACATTTAATTTCAGAACCATTTTTAGTAAGTTTTCGGTTTTGAAAAAACAAGTTTGTGGATTTTTAAATACAGTTTTTAGAATTAACGCAACTGTCAAAATATTTAAATTAATTTTTTTTTTTTGTATTGGCGGCTCATGCCATAACCCAGCAAACAATCAAACCCTGTGATAGGAATGATACATTTAATTTCGAACCATTTTTAGTAAGTTTCCAATTCATTTATGGTTTCATTTATTACATTAGTAATCTTTTATTTTATTCATTTATTGTTTTATTTGTTAAATTAGTTATTTATTATTTTATTCATTTATTGTTTTACTTGTTAAATTAGTTATTTAATATTTTTTATTACTTGTTTTATTTATTAAATTAGTAATCTACTATTTTATTCATTTATTGTTTTATTTGTTAAATTAGTTATTTATTATTTTATTCATTTATTGTTTTATTTATTAAATTAGTAATCTACTATTTTATTCATTTATTGCTTTATTTGTTAAATTAGATATTTATTATTTTATCCATTTATTGTTTTATTTGTTAAATTAGTTATTAATTATTTTATTCATTCATTGTTTTATTTGTTGAATTATTGATTTATTATTTTATTCATTTATTGTTTTATTTATTAAATTAGTAATCTATTACTTTATCCATTTATTGTTTTATTTGTTAAATTAGTTATTTATTATTTTATTCATTTATTGTTTTTTTATTAAATAATTTATTTTATATTTTTTGTTTATTGTTTTATTTATTAAATTATTAATCTATTATTTTATTCATTTATTGTTTTATTTGTTAAATTAGTAATTTATTATTTTATTTATTAAATTAGTTATTTATTATTTTATTCATTTATTGTTTTATTTGTTAAATTAGTTATTTAATATATTTTATTTATTGTTTTATTTATTAAATTAGTAATCTACTATTTTATTCATTTATTGTTTTATTTGTTAAATTAGTTATTTATTAGTTTATTCATTTATTGTTTTATTTATTAAATTAGTAATCTACTATTCTATTCATTTATTGTTTTATTTGTTAAATTAGTTATTTATTATTTTATTCATTTATTGTTTTATTTATTAAATTAGTAATCTATTACTTTATCCATTTATTGTTTTATTTGTTAAATTAGTTATTTATTATTTTATTCAATTATTGTTTTTTTATTAAATAATTTATTTTATATTTTATGTTTATTGTTTTATTTATTAAATTATTAATCTATTATTTTATTCATTTATTGTTTTATTTGTTAAATTAGTTATTTATTATTTTATTTATTAAATTAGTAATCTACTATTTTATTCATTTATTGCTTTATTTGTTAAATTAGATATTTATTATTTTATTCATTTATTGTTTTATTTATTAAATTAGTAATCTACTATTTTATTCATTTATTGCTTTATTCG
Source organism: Pollenia amentaria (assembly GCA_943735925.1). Classification (NCBI taxonomy): domain Eukaryota; kingdom Metazoa; phylum Arthropoda; class Insecta; order Diptera; family Polleniidae; genus Pollenia; species Pollenia amentaria. Next base: position 90,820,589 of record OX031010.1, read on the forward strand.
TTAAATTAGATATTTATTATTTTATCCATTTATTGCTTTATTTGTTAAATTAGTTATTAATTATTTAATTCATTTATTGTTTTATTTGTTGAATTATTTATTCATTATTTTATTCATTTATTGTTTTATTTATTAAATTAGTAATCTATTGCACTATCCATTTATTGTTTTATTTGTTAAATTAGTTATTTATTATTTTATTCATTTATTGTTTTTTTATTAAATAATTTATTTGATATTTTTTGTTTATTGTTTTAATTATTAAATTATTAATCTATTATTTTATTCATTTATTGTTTTATTTGTTAAATTAGTAATTTATTATTTTATTGCTTTATTTGTTAAATTAGATATTTATTATTTTATCCATTTATTGTTTATTTGTTAAATTAGTTATTAATTATTTTATTCATTTATTGTTTTATTTGTTGAATTATTGATTTATTATTTTATTCATTTATTGTTTTATTTATTAAATTAGTAATCTATTACTTTATCCATTAATTGTTTTATTTGTTAAATTAGTTATTTATTATTTTATTCATTTATTGTTTTTTTATTAAATAATTTATTTTATATTTTTTGTTTATTGTTTTATTTATTAAATAATTAATCTATTATTTTATTCATTTATTGTTTTATTTGTTAAATTAGTAATTTATTATTTTATTTATTAAATTAGTTATATATTATTTTATTCATTTATTGTTTTATTTGTTAAATTAGTTATTTAATATTTTTTATTTATTGTTTTATTTATTAAATTAGTAATCTACTATTTTATTCATTTATTGTTTTATTTGTTAAATTAGTTATTTATTATTTTATTCATTTATTGTTTTATTTATTAAATTAGTAATCTATTACTTTATCCATTTATTGTTTTATTTGTTAAATTAGTTATTTATTATTTTATTCATTTATTGTTTTTTTATTAAATAATTTATTTTATATTTTTTGTTTATTGTTTTATTTATTAAATTATTAATCTATTATTTTATTCATTTATTGTTTTATTTGTTAAATTAGTTATTTATTATTTTATTCATTTATTGTTTTATTTATTAAATTAGTAATCTACTATTTTATTCATTTATTGCTTTATTTGTTAAATTAGATATTTATTATTTTATCCATTTATTGTTTAATTTGTTAAATTAGTTATTAATTATTTAATTCATTTATTGTTTTATTTGTTGAATTATTTATTTATTATTTTATTCATTTATTGTTTTATTTATTAAATTAGTAATCTATTACACTATCCATTTATTGTTTTATTTGTTAAATTAGTTATTTATTATTTTATTCATTTATTGTTTTTTTATTAAATAATTTATTTGATATTTTTTGTTTATTGTTTTATTTATTAAATTATTAATCTATTATTTTATTCATTTATTGTTTTATTTGTTAAATTAGTAATTTATTATTTTATTCATTTATTGTTTTATTTATTAAATTAGTTATTTAATATTTTATTCATTTATTGTTTTATTTGTTAAATTAGTTATTTATTATTTTATTCATTTATTGTTTTATTTATTAAATTAGTAATCTACTATTTTATTCATTTATTGCTTTATTTGTTAAATTAGATATTTATTATTTTATCCATTTATTGTTTTATTTGTTAAATTAGTTATTAATTATTTAATTCATTTATTGTTTTATTTGTTGAATTATTTATTTATTATTTTATTCATTTATTGTTTTATTTATTAAATTAGTAATCTATTACACTATCCATTTATTGTTTTATTTGTTAAATTAGTTATTTATTATTTTATTCATTTATTGTTTTTTTATTAAATAATTTATTTGATATTTTTTGCTTATTGTTTTATTTATTAAATTATTAATCTATTATTTTATTCATTTATTGTTTTATTTGTTAAATTAGTAATTTATTGTTTTATTTATTAAATTAGCTATTTATTATTTTATTAGTAATTTATTATTTTATTCATTTATTGTTTTATTTATTAAATTAGTTATTTATTATTTTATTCATTTATTGTTTTATTTGTTAAATTAGTTATTTATTATTTTATTCATTTATTGTTTTATTTGTTAAATTAGTGATTTATTATTTTATTCATTTATATTTTTATTTATTAAATTAGTAATCTATTATTTTATTCATTTATTGTTTTATTTGTTAAATTAGTAATTCATTATTTTATTCATTTATTGTTTTATTTATTAAATTAGTTATTTATTATTTTATTCATTTATTGTTTTATTTATTAAATTAGTAATTTTTTATAATATTTTTCATTTATTGTTTTATTTGTTAAATTAGTTGTTTAATATTTTTTATTTATTGTTTCATTTATTAAATTAGTAATCTATAATTTAATCATTTATTGTTTTATTTGTTAAATTAGTTATTTATTATTTTATTCATTTATTGTTTTATTTATTAAATTCGTAATCTATTATTTAATTCATTTATTTTTTTATTTGTTAAATTAGTTATTTAATGTTTTTTATTTATTGTTTTATTTATGAAATTAGTAATCTATTATTTTATTCATTTATTGTTTTATTTGTTAAATTAGCTATTTATTATATTATTCATTAATTGTTTTATTTATTAAATTAGTAATCTATTATTTTATTCATTTATTGTTTTATTTGTTAAAATAGTTATTTAATATTTTTTATTTATTGCTGTATTTATTAAATTAGTAATCTTTTATTTTATTCATTTATTGTTTTATTTGTTAAATTAGTTATTTATTATTTTATTCATTTATTGTTTTATTTATTAAATTAGTAATCTGCTGTTTTATTCATTTATTGTTTTATTTGTTAAATTAGTTATTTATTATTTTATTCATTTATTGTTTTATTTATTAAATTAGTAATCTACTATTTTATTCATTTATTGTTTTATTTGTTAAAATAGCTATTTAATATTTTTTATTTATTGCTGTATTTATTAAATTAGTAATCTATTATTTTATTCATTTATTGTTTTATTTGTTAAATTAGTTATTTAATATTTTTTATTTATTGTTTTATTTATTAAATTAGTAATCTACTATTTTATTCATTTATTGTTTTATTTGTAAAATTAGTTATTTATTATTTTATTCATTTATTGTTTTATTTATTAAATTAGTAATCTACTATTTTATTCATTTATTGGTTTATTTGTTTAATTAGTTATTTATTATTTTATCCATTTATTGTTTTATTTGTTAAATTAGTTATTTATTATTTTATTCATTTATTGTTTTATTTATTAAATTAGTAATTTATTATTTTATTCATTTATTATTTTATTTATTAAATTTGTTATTTATTATTTTATTCATTTATTGTTTTATTTGTTAAATTAGTAATCTACTATTTTATTCATTTATTGTTCTATTTGTTAAATTAGTAATTTATTATTTTATTCATTTATTGTTTTATCTATTAAATTAGTTATTTATTATTTTATTCATTTATTGTTTTATTTGTTAAATTAGTTATTTATTATTTTATTCATTTATTGTTTTTTTTTATTAAATAATTTATTTTATATTTTTTGTTTATTGTTTTATTTATTAAATTATTAATCTATTATTTTATTCATTTATTGCTTTATTTGTTAAATTAGATATTTATTATTTTATCCATTTATTGTTTTATTTGTTAAATTAGTTATTAATTATTTAATTCATTTATTGTTTTATTTGTTGAATTATTTATTTATTATTTTATTCATTTATTGTTTTATTTATTAAATTAGTAATCTATTACACTATCCATTTATTGTTTTATTTGTTAAATTAGTTATTTATTATTTTATTCATTTATTGTTTTTTTATTAAATAATTTATTTCATATTTTTTGTTTATTGTTTTATTTATTAAATTATTAATCTATTATTTTATTCATTTATTGTTTTATTTGTTAAATTAGTAATTTATTATTTTATTTATTAAATTAGTTATTTATTATTTTATTCATTTATTGTTTTATTTGTTAAATTAGTTATTTAATATTTTTTATTTATTGTTTTATTTATTAAATTAGTAATCTACTATTTTATTCGTTTATTGTTTTATTTGTTAAATTAGTTATTTATTATTTTATTCATTTATTGTTTTATTTATTAAATTAGTAATCTACTGTTTTATTTGTTAAATTAGTTATTTATTATTTTATTCATTTATTGTTTTATTTATTAAATTAGTAATCTACTATTTTATTCATTTATTGTTTTATTTGTTAAAATAGTTATTTAATATTTTTTATTTATTGCTGTATTTATTAAATTAGTAATCTTTACTATTTTATTCATTTATTGGTTTATTTGTTTAATTAGTTATTTATTATTTTATCCATTTATTGTTTTATTTATTAAATTAGTAATTTATTATTTTATTCATTTATTATTTTATTTATTAAATTAGTTACTTATTATTTTATTCATTTATTGTTTTATTTGTTAAATTAGTTATTTATTATTTTATCCATTTATTGTTTTACTTGTTAAATTAGTTATTTATTATTTTATTCATTTATTGTGTTTTAATTAAATAAGTTATTTAATATTTTTGTTTATTGTTTTATTTATTAAATTATTAATCTATTATTTTATTCATTTATTGTTTTATTTGTTAAATTAGCTATTTATTATATTATATTTATTAATTGTTTTATTTATTAAATTAGTAATTTATTATTTTATTCATTTATTATTTTATTTGTTAAATTAGATATTTATTATTTTATCCATTTATTGTTTTATTTGTTAAATTAGTTATTAATTATTTTATTCATTTATTGTTTTATTTGTTGAATTATTGATTTATTATTTTATTCATTTATTGTTTTATTTATTAAATTAGTAATCTATTACTTTATCCATTTATTGTTTTATTTGTTAAATTAGTTATTTATTATTTTATTCATTTATTGTTTTATTTATTAAATTAGTAATTTATTATTTTATTCATTTATTGTTTTATTTGTTAAATTAGTTGTTTAATATTTTTTATTTATTGTTTTATTTATTAAATTAGTAATCTATTATTTTATTCATTTATTGTTTTATTTGTTAAATTAGTTATTTATTATTTTATTCATTTATTGTTTTTTTTATTAAATTCATAATCTATTATTTAATTCATTTATTGTTTTATTTGTCAAATTATTTATTTAATGTTTTTTATTTATTGTTTTATTTATTAAATTAGTAATCTATTATTTAATTCATTTATTGTTTCATTTGTCAAATTAGCTATTTATTATATTATTCATTAATTGTTTTATTTATTAAATTAGTAATCTATTATTTTATTTATTTATTGTTTTATTTGTTAAATTAGTTATTTAATATTTTTTATTTATTGCTGTATTTATTAAATTAGTAATCTTTTATTTTATTCATTTATTGTTTTATTTGTTAAATTAGTTATTTAATATTTTTTATTTATTGTTTTATTTATTAAATTAGTAATCTACTATTTTATTCATTTATTGTTTTATTTGTTAAATTAGTTATTTATTATTTTATTCATTTATTGTTTTATTTATTAAATTAGTAATCTACTATTTTATTCATTTATTGTTTTATTTGTTTAATTAGTTATTTATTATTTTATCCATTTATTGTTTTATTTGTTAAATTAGTTATTTATTATTTTATTCATTTATTGTTTTATTTATTAAATTAGTAATTTATTATTTTACTTATTAAATTAGTTATTTATTATTTTATTCATTTATTGTTTTATTTGTTAAATTAGTTATTTATTATTTTATCCATTTATTGTTTTATTTGTTATATTAGTTATTTATTATTTTATTCATTTATTGTGTTTTAATTAAATTAGTTATTTAATATTTTTGTTTATTGTTTTATTTATTAAATTATTAATCTATTATTTTATTAATTTATTGTTTTATTTGTTCAATTAGTAATTTATTATTTTATTTATTTATTATTTTATTTATTAAATAAGTTATTTATTATTTTATTCATTTATTGTTTTTTTTATTAAATTAGTAATCTATTATTTTATTCATTTATTGTTTTATGTGTTTAATTAGTTATTTATTATTTTATCCATTTATTGTTTTATTTGTTAAATTAATTATTTATTATTTTATTCATTTATTGTTTTATTTATTAAATTAGTAATTTATTATTTTATTCATTTATTATTTCATTTATTAAATTAGTTATTTATTATTTTATCCATTTATTGTTTTATTTGTTAAATTAGTTATTTATTATTTTATTCATGTGGGGACGGGTATGAGCGGACGAACGACAAGGAGTGGCAACTCTTATTAGAATTACAACACTGTCATGACTAGGGGAATTGACTAACGAGTGACAGGGAATTGGACGAGTAGGGTTTTTATCGACGAAGACAAGACTAGGGATAGTTAGTTGAAGTTTAGATGTTGGACAGATAACTACATTAATTTATACTTTAAGTTTTTGCATGTAATCCATTTACAATTGAATAAAATTGAACTCTTTTTTTTAATTTAAACAAAAAGAACACTGGTTTCATTAAAATTCTACAATTTGGGGGCTCAACCAGGATCGTGCTGTAGTTTCAAATTGTCCAATCGGGTGTTGTAATTTTCTGAGTGAATTTTACAACTGTAAATAAATTCTGAGTGAATTTTTGAAATTAATTAAAATTTCGGTGCAAAAAGTGATACTGAGAAAATAAGAAAAGGTGAAAAACTAAGTTTTGCTAAAGTTTAAATTTCTGAGTGAATTCTGTACATTTAATTCCAAAACGGAAAATGGACAAAGTGAACTGAGTGCTTGCTAAAACTTCATGAAAATTCTTAAAAAGTAGATCTGTGAAAATTTTGGATCATAAAAAGTAGAAGATTAACGAAAAAGGGAAAGCTGAGTGCTTAAAAAGTGTTGTTTATGAAAACTGTTTTTTTAAAGTGTGCAAACGCAGTATAAAAAAAGCTAATATATGGAAGGAGAACATCAATTTTCAACGAAACATACGACTTATCCATGGCTGAAAACAAAAAACGGTGATTTTTTTTTTAAAAAAGTAACGAAGACGAGTTAATGTAAAATCTCGAGGAAAAAGACTATATGGAAAAACATAAAACGGTAAATTTTTTTTTAAAAAAAAGTAACAAAGACCAGTTAATGTAAAATCTCGACAAAAAAGATTATACGGAAAAAATACAAAAAACGGTGTTTTTTTTTAAAAAAAAAGAAAGAACACAACGATGGCTTAATATAAAAAAGGCGTAACTCAATTTTTCTTAAAATAAAGATTTTTACTTATTTTTGTAGAGAAATGCCAATTGCATATTTCATTTAAATTTCATAGGGCTATATTAGAAAATTTATTGGATCTTTTTATAAAAAATCGCATTAAAACTTTTTTAATGTCTAAAACTCTACGGATTTTATTCAGTTCTTTCTTTCCTCTGTAAACTAATACAAAATCGAGTTACGCCTTTTTTATATTAAGCCATCGACAAATTAATATGAAAACTCGAGAAGTAAGAGTATACAAAAACGGTTATTAAAAAAAAAGTAACGAACACACGTAAATGTAACGAAAATAAGAGTACTAAATAAAGGAAACAAAAGACGGTTATTTTAAAAAGTAGCGAACACAAGTAAAATCGAAAGTGTACGAAAAAAAGATAAAACACTAAGAGAGAGAGAAAGACATAGCCTGTTATGTATGAAAACCAGTGTGTGTAGAAAACATATAAAAAACTGACGAGTATTTTAAAATAAATGTAAACCATGAAGAACAAAAGGCTAGTTTACACTATCACACATTTCATACGTATTCCATAATACTTTGTGAGATGGAAATCTAATGAGTTTTGTTGTGACTGTCAAAAAATCTAATGTAACATTACAGTTTGTAGTCACACTATCACACATGAACATGCTTTTGTTAAAATGCAACCCTGATCCAATGAAAAGTATTAGCGTTTAGAAATTTTTAAAAAAACGATTAAGTCGTATGGGATGTCAAACTTTTTTCGTAATACTTGTGACACATTGCATTCACACTATCACACTTTGTCATATTACTTGAGTTTTTGACATGTATTAATACAAAGTATTATAGTGTAATCTAGCCTTAACCAGCTATAGTTAGTGTGAGTTAGACAAAACTATTACACTTATGAAAAAAATAAATCAAAAGCAAACTGTGTGCGTATTGATAGCGAAGTAAAGAAATTAATACCAGAAAAAAAAGAAATTTTTGTAACAACAGGCTGAGAGTGAAAACCAATTCTATTAAATCATAGTGCTCACTGTAAATTGTTGCTGTAAAAGGCATCTTAGTGACAAGAAGTGAAGTTTTGCCAATAGAAGTTCTGCCTAGCTACTTACGAAGAGAATGAGTTGCGGTTTTTTTTTATTGTTGGAGACAATAGAAGTTAAGTTGTACTTGTATTGTATTTAATTTTTTTTTTTTTTTTGATTTTTTACTATTGAAAAGTGTGTAAACTTATTCCCTTTGGATTTTCTGGAAAGTAAGAAGTAAAGAGAAAATCCAATTGGATAAACGAATGTGTTTTGTTAATGTTTTGAAAATCAAGTTGGAATTTGTTTTGAATTTAACATAAATATAATTTTTGTTGTTTCGAGAATATTTTAAATTGTAACGTGAACTTTTGTATTGTGAATTGAATTTTTGTTTATTTGTATAATTTTTATTTGATCTTTATTTGTCTTACTGTATTTTGGAGAATTATAATTATTTTTTGAAAATTATAATATTTATCGGACAGAATGGACTCAAAGGGGATTTTAGCATTGACTGTGGAGGGGTTAAGGGGGAAGTTGACTGGGTTGGGATTGGCGACGACAGGACTCAAGGGTGAGTTGCAACGGCGGTTATTGGAGCATTTCGGTCTGACTGCGGGTGATTCGGGCTCGGAATACGACGACGTCGCATCGGTTACTGGTAGAGTAGGCACTGTTTATTTTGAAAGGAGTGTATTTACGTTACGAGATATAGAAGATTCTCTAACATCATTCTGTGGCACTGACAATATTGATATAAATAACTGGTTGGAAGAATTTGAGGACAACGCTGAGGCAGTTGCTTGGAATCAGTTGCAAAGATTTATATACGCAAAGCAACTATTGAAGGGTGCAGCTAAAATATTTGTACGTAGTCAGAGTGGAATAAAGAACTGGGGATCTTTAAAAGACGCACTAATAGGAGAATTCGGTTGTAAATTGGCGTCAGTAGATATCCATCGAATGTTAAAGGATCGTAAAAAGAGGAATGGTGAAAGCTTTAGGGAGTACCTTTACATATTGATGGAGATAGGTAAGCCAATAAAATTAGACGAGGAGAGTTTGATTCAATACTTTGTAGTAGTGTGTTTATGCCGGTACAGCGGCACTTTTTCCATACAAAAAGTTGGAGCATGCCTGGATGGGAGTATGTAATCATTAAAAGGATTTTTGTACGTAAATAAAACCATAAAAAAGCTCGAATCAGTTAAAACAGTGATCCCATCCCTGGATGAGCTTTTCAATCTGGCAACTCTGTTTTTATTTTATCTAAGTTTATCTAAGACATAAACCACACGCTTTTTCATATGTTTTAGAAGTATAATTGTTTGCAATCTGTCAATTCTGTTTATCTTAGTCATAAACCAAAATCTCTATTCTATAAGAATTTTGATCTAACAGCATTGATTAATGGTGAAACTTTTCAGTCCGGCAATTCTGTTTTTATTTTCTGTTTATCTAAGACATAAACCACACGCTTTTTCATATGTTTTAGAAGTATAATTGTTTGCAATCTGTCAATTCTGTTTATCTAAGTCATAAGCCAAAAGCTCTATTCTATAAGAATTTTGATCTAACAGCATTGATTAATGGTGAAACTTTTCAGTCCGGCAATTCTGTTTTTATTTTCTGTTTATCTAAGTCATAAGCCAAAACCTTTTTCGTTAATTTCTTATGGTTGTCTGTTTGTCTAAGACATAAACCACTAGCTTTTTCATATGTTTTAGGAGTATACTTGTTTGCAATCTGTCAATTCTGTTTATCTTAGTCATAAACCAAAAGCTATATTCTATAAGAATTTTGATCTAACAGCATTGATAAATGATGAAACTTTTCAGTCCGGCAATTCTGTTTTTATTTTCTGTTTATGTTAGTTGTAAACCCAAAGCTCTATTCGATAAGAATTTTGATCTAACAGCATTGATTAATGATGAAACTTTTCAGTCCGACAATTCTGTTTTTATTTTCTGTTTATCTAAATCATAAGCCAAAAGTTTTATTCTATTCTATAAGAATTCTGATCTAACAGCACTGATTAAAAGTAAAACTTTTCCATATGCTAGTTCCCAATTTATGTCCTATGACCGTCTGTTTATCTAAGTCATAAGCCACAAGCTCTATTCCATAAGCTTTTTGATTTTTTATTCATATATTCATATGTTTATCGAAGTCATATGCCGCGAGCTGTGCTTTATATGTATGTAAGTATATATTTATAAATTTTTAGATAGACAAACATACATGGAGAGCTTGATGAAGGGACGTTGTTTTGCTTGTTGTAATGATCGAGTGTCTATGAAACAAAAAAAAAAATATTTTATTGTGGGTAGATAGATAGATAGACAGACAGACAGACAGCCATAGAGATAGATAGACATACAGATCTTGTAGAAGCAATTAGAAAATATTTCTGATAAGGCTTTTTTTTCTATCTATAAATTATGATTTTATTTAGTTATTAAAAAAATTGTATAGATGCAATTGGTGTTTCTATTTTATTTGGAGTGGATAGGGAAATGTGAAACCATTGTTGATAATTCTATTTTTTTATTTTGAATTATGTGAAGAAAAAATTTTGTAGAACCAATTGGAAAATATTTTTGATAAGGCTTTTTTTTTTGAATTAGGTGATGAAAAAAAATTATTGGATGGACAGAAAAAAGGGGGGGAAAAAATAACTAATTAAATTATGAATTTATTAAGTTATTAAAAATAGACAGACAGACAGACAGCTATAGAGATAGATAGATAGACATACAGAATTGTAGAAGCAATTGAAAAATATTGTTGATAAGACTTCCTTTTTTTTTTTATTTATATTTATTAAATAAAAAATAATTAAAAATCTAAAAAAGTTTTTACGATATATTGTTAATATGTTTATTCTTAGTGATGGACAATAAGTACATAAGTTTACCCTCTAAACTACAAAAAGTTTTCCCCCTGTAACCATCTCATTCTTGGTTAAGTATATAAATTCTGTGAATTATCTATAAAATGTTATCACTCTTGTTTTAAACATTCAACTGTTCAGTTAATTGTGCTCTGTAAAAAAAAAAGAAAAATGTCAAACTTTAATTGTGAAACTTGTGGAAAAGCTTATACTAAAAATTTTAATTTAAATCGTCATATTAGATTATATCATGATAGTCCATACACATCTATAAAGTGTACAACTTGTAATTTACGATTTGCAAGTCGTAAGAACTCCTTACACATACACATTCCAGAAAGCATAAAGAGAATGTGGGGGAATCTTTTAATTATTGCAGTACATGTAAGGAACATATCTCAAAAACAAGGTGGCATTATCATCTAAGAACTAATACTCACAAAATAAAGAACGCTACTCAAATTGATAATAATTTATTCTGTATGAACTCATCATTTAACAACCGTATGAAAACTTATGTTTTGCAAAATAAAGATGAAGAAAATCTTGTTCCTGAAAATTTGTTAAAGGAGAATAAATCACAGATAATTACATTAATAAAAGATTCAATACAAGAACATTTTAATATAAAATTAAAATATTAAACTATTTTGTGAGTATATGCTAGTCAAAGGGGCAGACGACTCATGTACTGTAGACCTTAAATCTCATCAAACAAAAATGATTATTTTTAATTCATCGCTGACAATAGAGGACATTGAACAATGTTATATAGATCAATGTGATGTTCTTATAAGGAAAATGCGTGAGTTTCAGGAACGTGATAGTGGATGGACATTAATAAGAATTAAATTCCTTGAAATTAATATAAACAAATATAAATGCATAAAAGGCTCTCAATATATTCCTCTTCCACAACAAATTAAAATAAAACACGCTTGCATTAACGTACAGAATCACGATGAATACTGCTTTAAATGGGCTATTATTTCAGCACTATATCCACTCGATCGTGATTATACAAAGAGATGTTCAGCATATAAAATAAATAATATTGAAGATGATGTAATCATAATGGATAATGTAATTCTTTTAAACTTTAAGAATCTTAGTTTCCCTCTGGCTGTTAATAAAATTAGCGAGCTTGAAATTAATAATCCACAAATAAGTATAAATGTGTTTGGATTAGAGGATAATAATAATATCTGTGCTCCATATTACTTTACTCAAGAAGAAAAGTTAAACCATATTAACTTGCTGCTTCTAGAAGATGATAACAGATTCCATTACGTATGGATTAAAAATATTTCAAGGTATGTTACTATAAAAATTAAATTAATCAAAAAAAAAAATAATTCTACTTATTGCTATTTTTTTTTTTTTTCTATAATTACAGATTGTTAAGTAGTCAATTAACAAAACACAATCATAAGATATATGTATGCAATGCATGTTTAATTCACTTTCATAATGAGACATCGTTGGAACAACATAAGAAGGAATGTAACAAAATGGTTACTAAAATGCCGGATATAAATAGTAATTTAGTAAGCTTTAAAAATTTTAAAAAGCAAATGGATGTGCCTTTTGTAGTGTACGCTGATTTTGAATGTATTTTGGAATCAGTAAATGTACAGAATTCAAGCAAAGTAAAATCTTTACAAAAACATATTCCATTTGCTTATAGCTATTATATTAAATGCTCGTTTGACGCTAGTTTAGATATATTTAGAGTTTATAGTGGTGATATCTCGCCAAATCATTTTTTTAATAGTTTAGTTAAGGACATTTTAGATATTTATAGGAATTATTTAAGCATAGTTAATATAATGAATTCCTTAACAGAACTTGAACAGAAGAGACAGAAAGAACACACAATCTGTCATATTTGTAACAAATTTTTATCTCTTGAAAATCGAGTAGCTGATCATTGTCATTTAACAGGAAAGTATTGAGGTCCTGCTCACAACAAATGTAATTTAGAATATCAGATTGCAAATTTCATCCCAATCTTTTTTCATAATCTATCGGCATATGATAGTCATTTGTTTATACGAGAACTATCATCTATTGAAGGTGATATAAATATAATTCCGTTAAATAAAGAATTATATATATCCATTTCAAAGAGGATTTCGGTTAATGAAAAAGATACTATTGAATTGCGTTTTCTCGACTCAATTCGATTCATGCCATCTAGTTTAGAGAAACTAGCAAGTTATTTAACCGATGATGATTTAAATATTGTAAAATCAATTTATATGAGTGATCAGGAATTTAGTTTAATGAGACGTAAAGGTGTTTTTCCATATGACTATCTAGATTCTGTTAATCGTCTTCAGGAGACACAACTTCCACCCCGTTCAGTTTTCTTCAATAAACTTTCTAATGAGTCGTGTAGTGAGGATGAATATAGACATGCTGAACAAGTTTGGAATACGTTTCAGTGTAAAACATTAATGGACTATTTACTTTTATATCTAAAAGTAGACGTTCTTTTACTATGTGACATTTTTGAAAGTTTTAGAAAAGTTTGTAAAAACATTTATAATTTAGATCCCTGTCAATATTATACCACCCCTGGTCTATCTTGGGATGCAATGTTGAAAACGACAAACATTGAGTTGGAATTGTTAACCGACATTAATATGTATAACTTTGTTGTGCGGGGTGTTAGGGGAGGTATTGTACAATGCAGTAAACGACATTCTATTGCTAACAATAAATATATAAGTGATTATAACTCTAACAAGGAATCAAATTATCTAATGTATTTAGATGTTAATAATTTATACGGTTATGCAATGTCACAATATCTTCCCTATAAAAATTTTAAATGGATGGAAAATATTGATAATTTTGATGTCACTAATATAAAAGCCGACTCCCCATTAGGTTATATACTAGAAGTAGATTTGGAATATCCATCCGCGTTACACGACTTTCATAATGATTTACCATTTTGTGTGGAAAACAAAAAAATTTAAATAATGAAACAGCCAAAACTAATAGCAGATTTAAATAATAAAACTAACTATGTAATACACTACCGTACATTGCAGCAATGTATTCAACATGGATTAATTCTTAAAAAAATTCATAGAGTTCTTGAATTTAATCAATCAGATTGGCTAAAGATATATATTGATTTGAATAATCATCATCGGACTTTAGCTAAAAACTCTTTTGAACAAAATTTTTTTAAACTTTTAAATAATGCTGTCTATGGAAAGACTATGGAAAATGTTGACAAGAGAAATGACATTAAAATAGTGTGCGAATGGGAGAACAGACGTAAACGGTTAGGAGCTAGAGCTTTAATAGCTAAACATAATTTCCATAGCGCACTTAAAATTAATGACAATATGATGGCTATTGAATTGAGAAGAGTAAGCACTGTATATAACAAACCAATTTATATTGGGTTTTTTCGTTTTAGAACTATCAACATGGAAAATGTATAACTTTCATTATGATTACATGAAACCCAAATATCTTGGTAATATTCGTTTAAACTATATGGATACGGATTCCTTCATATATGATATTAAAACAGATGATCTATACAGAGATATTAAAAATGATATAAATACTCATTTTGATACATCTGCATATCCGATAGATAATGTCTACAATATCCCACTTCTTAATAAAAAAGTCTTAGGGATGATGAAGGATGAGTGTAATGGAAAAATTATTAAGGAATTCATTGGATTAAGGGCTAAAATATATTCAGTAAAAATTGACAAGGTAGGTCAGGAAATTAAAAAAATTAAGGGGGTTAAGCATTGTGTAACTAGTAAATTAAGTATAAATGACTTTAGAAAATGTCTATTAGAAAAGAAATTATATTATGATTCAATGTATATATTTAGATCTAAGGCTCATCAAATATATACTCAACATATAAATAAGTTAACTTTAAGCTATTCAGATGATAAGAGATTTATTAGAGATAATGGTGTTGATACATATGCATGGGGTCATTTTAGAATAAATAACTATCCTGAACTTATGGAAGAGGATAATGACAATCTTCTCAACGTAAATATAGATTTTTAATTAATTTTATGTTTTTTAAATGATAAGATAAATTGTAAATTTAGATAATAAGAAAAAATTGTAAAATAAAAAAAATTTATGAAGGAAATCAAACGTTAAAATGTTATTTTTACTTCAAACCATATATATAAAATATAAATTATAAACACAAGTGATCACAATTAAATGTATTTGTATATGGGGTAATGGGAGTTTTGCGCTAATGTGGGAGAAATTGTTTTAGTTAGCTGTTTAGCTGTTTTAAAAAGCTGTTTAGCTGTTTTAAAAAGCTGTTAAGCTGTTTTAAAAAGCTGTTTAGCTGTTTTAAAAAGCTGTTTAGCTGTTTAAAAAAGCTGTTTAGCTGTTTTTAAAAGCTGTTTAGCTGTTTTAATTAGCTGTTTTAAAAAGCTGTTTAGCTGTTTTAAAAAGCTGTTTAGCTGTTTTAATTAGCTGTTTAGCTGTTTTAAAAAGCTGTTTAGCTGTTTTAAAAAGCTGTTTAGCTGTTTTAAAAAGCTGTTTAGCTGTTTTTAAAAGCTGTTTAGCTATTTTAGGAATCTGTTTCGTTAAAAGTATACAACGAGATATTCCAAGATCTAAAGTTGGTGATGGCATTAGTTTATAATAATAATAATCATGAATCTGATATGAATTCTTAATCATAAACAAATACATGTAAAACACCAATTACTCTAAAACAGTCTGTACATATGCCTGTCTGTATATCTATTCATATAATAATTTTTCATCACCTAATTCAATTGAAAATAGTTAAAATAGTAGAAGTGATGTACTCTGTATAAAGACTAAGGATCAACTAAAAAATAAAATTATTAACTTCAAATGTTTTTATTGATTAATAAGGTTTACTTTATTTAGATATAAATTTAGAAAATTTCTAAGTAAAATTACATTCTTTTCAGCACATATTTGATTGATATTATTATGATTTTTTACAAATATTTATATTAGAATTATTTTTATATAAAGTTTTTATATTCGGACAATTCCAATAATCTAAATTAATTATGCATATATTACTTGAAATTATTAATTTAGCCTTTTCGGTAAAAACAGTTGATTATGCAAGATTCTCACCATTTTTATTACGTATTAGAATCAATTCATGTTTTGCATTCAATAATATTTTTGTTATAGTCTTCAGCGAATCCCAACAACAATTTAAGTGGTACATAAAAATTAAAATAGCCACTTACGAGATCAATATCATTAATTTTATTCCGTCGAGCATTTTACATTCCATTTCTATCTATTGGTTATAATAAAATCAATTTTTTAATAGTACTTGATGTTCCTAAAAGTCTCGTTTGATCAATTTCAACACCATTTACTTCGTAACGGATTTCATCAAATGTATGTGCTGCAGAAGATACTAATTTTGTATTGCTATCATCTTTATCCTTCTACATATATAAAACTTTTCCGACGGTAAATCATACAAGTCTGGATTTTGTATTGTAATACGAATTTTATCGTTATTATTGTAAGATTGTAAATGTGGGGTATACGTATGGTAGGCCTTTTTAATTTTATTTGCATCGGACAAAAAAAAAACTTTGTTTTTAGGTATATTATTCTTGTAAATTGGCAAATAAATGAGATTCTCATTTATTTGACTGGCAAATAAATGAGATTCCTAGGAATTTCATCTATTTGCCAATTTATAAGAATAATATACCTAAAAACAAAGTTTTTTTTTGTCCGATGCAAGTACTATTAAAAAATTGATTTTATTATAACCAATAGATAGAAATGGAATGTAAAATGCTCGACGGAATAAAATTAATGATATTGATCTCGTAAGTGGCTATTTTAATTTTTATGTACCACTTAAATTGTTGTTGGGATTCGCTGAAGACTATAACTAAAATATTATTGAATGCAAAACATGAATTGATTCTAATACGTAATAAAAATGATGAGAATCTTGCATAATCAACTGTTTTACCGAAAAGGCTAAATTAATAATTTCAAGTAATATATGCATAATTAATTTAGATTATTGGAATTGTCCGAATATAAAAACTTTATATAAAAATAATTCTAATATAAATATTTGTAAAAAATCATAATAATATCAATCAAATATGTGCTGAAAGGAATGTAATTTTACTTTGAAATTTTCTAAATTTATATCTAAATAAAGAAAACCTTATTAATCAATAAAAACATTTGAAGTTGATAATTTTATTTTTTATTGATCCTTAGTCTTTATACAGAGTACATCACTTCTACTATTTTAACTATTTTCAATTGAATTAGGTGATGAAAAATTATTATATGAATATATATACGGACAGGCATATGTACAGACTGTTTTAGAGCAATTGGTGTTTTACATGTATTTGTTTATGATTAAGAATTCATATCAGATTCATGATTATTATTATTATAAACTAATGCCATCACCAACTTTAGATCTTGGAACATCTCGTTGTATACTTTTAACGAAACAGATTCCTATAATAGCTAAACAGCTTTTAAAAACAGCTAAACAGCTTTTTAAAACAGCTAAACAGCTTTTTAAAACAGCTAAACAGCTAATTAAAACAGCTAAACAGCTTTTTATAACAGCTAAACAGCTAATTAAAACAGCTAAACAGCTTTTTTAAACAGCTAAACAGCTTTTTAAAACAGCTAAACAGCTTTTTAAAACAGCTTAACAGCTTTTTAAAACAGCTAAACAGCTTTTTAAAACAGCTTAACAGCTTTTTAAAACAGCTAAACAGCTTTTTAAAACAGCTAAACAGCTAACTAAAACAATTTCTCCCACATTAGCTCAAAACTCCCATTACCCCATATACAAATACATTTAATTGTGATCACTTGTGTTTATAATTTATATTTTATAAATATGGTTTGAAATAAAAATAACATTTTAACGTTTGATTTCCTTCATAATTTTTTTTTATTTTACAATTTTTTCTTATTATCTAAATTTACAATTTATCTTATCATTTAAAAAACATAAAATTAATTAAAAATCTATATTTACGTTGAGAAGATTGTCATTATCCTCTTCCATAAGTTCAGGATAGTTATTTATTCTAAAATGACCCCATGCATATGTATCAACAGCATTATCTCTAATAAATCTCTTATCATCTGAATAGCTTAAAGTTAACTTATTTATATGTTGAGTATATATTTGATGAGCCTTAGATCTAAATATATACATTGAATCATAATATAATTTCTTTTCTAATAGACATTTTCTAAAGTCATTTATACTTAATTTACTAGTTACACAATGCTTAACCCCCTTAATTTTTTTAATTTCCTGACTTACCCTGTCAATTTTCACTGAATACATTTTAGCCCTTAATCCAATGAATTCCTTAATAATTTTTCCATTACACTCATCCTTCATCATCCCTAAAACTTTTTTATTAAGAAGTGGGATATTGTAGACATTATCTATCGGATATGCAGATGTATCAAAATGAGTATTTATATCATTTTTAATATATCTGTATAGATCATCTGTTTTAATATCATATATGTATGAAGGAATCCGTATCCATATAGTTTAAACGAATATTACCAAGATATTTGGGTTTCATGTAATCATAATGAAAATTATACATTTTCCATTTTGATAGTTCTAAAACGGAAAAACCCAATATAAATTGGTTTGTTATATACAGTGCTTACTCTTCTCAATTCAATAGCCATCATATTGTCATTAATTTTAAGTGCGCTATGGAAATTATGTTTAGCTATTAAAGCTCTAGCTCCTAACCGTTTACGTCTGTTCTCCCATTCGCACACTATTTTAATGTACTTTCTCTTGTCAACATTTTCCATAGTCTTTCCATAGACAGCATTATTTAAAAGTTTAAAAAAATGTTGTTCAAAAGAGTTTTTAGCTAAAGTCCGATGATGATTATTCAAATCAATATATATCTTTAGCCAATCTGATTGATTAAATTCAAGAACTCTATGAATTTTTTTAAGAATTAATCCATGTTGAATACATTGCTGCAATGTACGGTAGTGTATTACATAGTTAGTTTTATTATTTAAATCTGCTATTAGTTTTGGCTGTTTCATTATTTCAATTTTTTTGTTTTCCACACAAAATGGTAAATCATTATGAAAGTCGTGTAACGCGGATGGATATTCCAAATCTTCTTCTAGTATATAACCTAATGGAGAGTCGTCTTTTATATTAGTGACATCAAAATTATCAATATTTTCCATCCATTTAAAATTTTTATAGGGAAGATATTGTGACATTGCATAACCGTATAAATTATTAACATCTAAATACATTAGATAATTTGATTCCTTGTTAGAGTTATAATCACTTATATATTTATTGTTAGCAATAGAATTTCGTTTACTGCATTGTACAATACCTACCCTAACACCCCGCACAACAAAGTTATACATATTAATGTCGGTTAACAATTCCAACTCAATGTTTGTCGTTTTCAACATTGCATCCCAAGATAGACCAGGGGTGGTATAATATTGACAGGGATCTAAATTATAAATGTTTTTACAAACTTTTCTAAAACTTTCAAAAATGTCACATAGTAAAAGAACGTCTACTTTTAGATATAAAAGTAAATAGTCCATTAATGTTTAACACTGAAACGTATTCCAAACTTGTTCAGCATGTCTATATTCATCCTCACTACACGACTCATTAGAAAGTTTATTGAAGAAAACTGAACGGGGTGGAAGTTGTGTCTTCTGAAGACGATTAACAGAATCTAGATAGTCATATGGAAAAACACCTTTACGTCTCATTAAACTAAATTCCTGATCACTCATATAATTTGATTTTACAATATTTAAATCATCATCGGTTAAATAACTTGCTAGTTTCTCTAAACTAGATGGCATGAATCGAATTGAGTCGAGAAAACGCAATTCAATAGTATCTTTTTCATTAACCGAAATCCTCTTTGAAATGGATATATATAATTCTTTATTTAACGGAATTATATTTATATCACCTTCAATAGATGATAGTTCTCGTATAAACAAATGACTATCATATGCCGATAGATTATGAAAAAAGATTGGGATGAAATTTGCAATCTGATATTCTAAATTACATTTGTTGTGAGCAGGACCTCTATACTTTTCTGTTAAATGACAATGATCAGCTACTCGATTTTCAAAAGATAAAAATTTGTTACAAATATGACAGATTGTGTGTTCTTTCTGTCTCTTCTGTTCAAGTTCTGTTAAGGAATTCATTATATTAACTATGCTTAAATAATTCCTATAAATATCTAAAATGTCCTTAACTAAACTATTAAAAAAATGATTTGGCGAGTTATCACCACTATAAACTCTAAATATATCTAAACTAGCGTCAAACGAGCATTTAATATAATAGCTATAAGCAAATGGAATATGTTTTTGTAAAGATTTTACTTTGCTTGAATTCTGTACATTTACTGATTCCAAAATACATTCAAAATCAGCGTACACTACAAAAGGCACATCCATTTGCTTTTTAAAATTTTTAAAGCTTACTAAATTACTATTTATATCCGGCATTTTAGTAACCATTTTGTTACATTCCTTCTTATGTTGTTCCAACGATGTCTCATTATGAAAGTGAATTAAACATGCATTGCATACATATATCTTATGATTGTGTTTTGTTAATTGACTACTTAACAATCTGTAATTATAGAAAAAAAAAAAAAATAGCAATAAGTAGAATTATTTTTTTTTTTTTTGATTAATTTAATTTTTATAGTAACATACCTTGAAATATTTTTAATCCATACGTAATGGAATCTGTTATCATCTTCTAGAAGCAGCAAGTTAATATGGTTTAACTTTTCTTCTTGAGTAAAGTAATATGGACCAACGATATTATTATTATCCTCTAATCCAAACACATTTATACTTATTTGTGGATTATTTATTTCAAACTCGCTAATTTTATTAACAGCCAGAGGGAAACTAAGATTCTTAAAGTTTAAAAGAATTACATTATCCATTATGATTACATCATCTTCAATATTATTTATTTTATATGCTGAACATCTTTTTGTATAATCACGATCGAGTGGATATAGTGCTGAAATAATAGCCCATTTAAAGCAGTATTCATCGTGATTCTGTACGTTAATGCAAGCGTGTTTTATTTTAATTTGTTGTGGAAGAGGAATATATTGAGAGCCTTTTATGCATTTATATTTGTTTATATAAATTTCAAGGAATTTAATTCTTAGTAATGTCCATCCACTATCACGTTCCTGAAACTCACTCATTTTCCTTATAAGAACATCACATTGATCTATATAACATTGTTCAATGTCCTCTATTGTCAGCGATGAATTAAAAATAATCATTTTTGTTTGATGAGATTTAAGGTCTACAGTACATGAGTCGTCTGCCCCTTTGACTAGCATATACTCACAAAATAGTTCGAAATTTAATTTTATATTAAGATGTTCTTGTATTGAATCTTTTATTAATGTAATTATCTGTGATTTATTCTCCTTTAAAAAATTTTCAGGAACAAGATTTTCTTCATCTTTATTTTGCAAAACATAAGTTTTCATACGGTTGTTAAATGATGAGTTCATACAGAATAAATTATTATCAATTTGAGTAGCGTTCTTTATTTTGTGAGTATTAGTTCTTAGATGATAATGCCACCTTGTTTTTGAGATATGTTCCTTACATGTACTGCAATAATTAAAAGATTCCCCCACATTCTCTTTATGCTTTCTGGAATGTGTATGTGTAAGGAGTTCTTTACGACTTGCAAATCGTAAATTACAAGTTGTACACTTTATAGATGTGTATGGACTATCATGATATAATCTAATATGACGATTTAAATTAAAATTTTTAGTATAAACTTTTCCACAAGTTTCACAATTAAAGTTTGACATTTTTCTTTTTTTTTACAGAGCACAATTAACTGAACAGTTGAATGTTTAAAACAAGAGTGATAACATTTTATAGATAATTCACAGAATTTATATACTTAACCAAGAATGAGATGGTTACAGGGGGAAAACTTTTTGTAGTTTAGGGGGTAAACTTATGTACTTATTGTCCATCACTAAGAATAAACATATTAACAATATATCGTAAAAACTTTTTTAGATTTTTAATTATTTTTTATTTAATAAATATAAATAAAAAAAAAGGAAGTCTTATCAACAATATTTTTCAATTGCTTCTACAATTCTGTATGTCTATCTATCTATCTCTATAGCTGTCTGTCTGTCTGTCTATTTTTAATAACTTAATAAATTCATAATTTAATTAGTTATTTTTTCCCCCCCTTTTTTCTGTCCATCCATTAATTTTTTTTTATCACCTAATTCAAAAAAAAGCCTTATCAAAAATATTTTCCAATTGGTTCTACAAAATTTTTTCTTCACATAATTCAAAATAAAAAAATAGAATTATCAACAATGGTTTCACATTTCCCTATCCACTCCAAATAAAATAGAAACACCAATTACATCTTATTGCTATCCTATAAAATTTAACGACTTTTTTTTTATTACTTTGTTTTTGAAATTTTTTAAAAAAATTTTCAAGAATGGTTTCATTTTTCCCTATCCACTCCAAATAAAATAGAAACACCAATTGCATCTATACAATTTTTTTAATAACTAAATAAAATCATAATTTATAGATAGAAAAAAAAGCCTTATCAGAAATATTTTCTAATTGCTTCTACAAGATCTGTATGTCTATCTATCTCTATGGCAGTCTGTCTGTATGTCTATCTATCTATCTACCCACAATAAAATATTTTTTTTTTTGTTTCATAGACACTCGATCATTACAACAAGCAAAACAACATCCCTTCATCAAGCTCTCCATGTATGTTTGTCTATCTAAAAATTTATAAATATATACTTACATACATATAAAGCACAGCTCGCGGCCTATGACTTCGATAAACATATGAATATATGAATAAAAAATCAAAAAGCTTATGGAATAGAGCTTGTGGCTTATGACTTAGATAAACAGACGGTCATAGGACATAAAATGGGAACTAGCAGATGGAAAAGTTTTACTTTTAATCAGTGCTGTTAGATCAGAATTGTTATAGAATAGAATAAAACTTTTGGCTTATGACTTAGATAAACAGAAAATAAAAACAGAATTGTCGGACTGAAAAGTTTCATCATTAATCAATGCTGTTAGATCAAAATTCTTATAGAATAGAGCTTTGGGTTTACAACTAACATAAACAGAAAATAAAAACAGAATTGCCGGACTGAAAAGTTTCATCATTTATCAATGCTGTTAGATCAAAATTCTTATAGAATATAGCTTTTGGTTTATGACTAAGATAAACAGAATTGACAGATTGCAAACAAGTATACTCCTAAAACATATGAAAAAGCTAGTGGTTTATGTCTTAGACAAACAGACAACCATAAGAAATTAACGAAAAAGGTTTTGGCTTATGACTTAGATAAACAGAAAATAAAAACAGAATTGCCGGACTGAAAAGTTTCACCATTAATCAATGCTGTTAGATCAAAATTCTTATAGAATAGAGCTTTTGGCTTATGACTTAGATAAACAGAATTGACAGATTGCAAACAATTATACTTCTAAAACATATGAAAAAGCGTGTGGTTTATGTCTTAGATAAACAGAAAATAAAAACAGAGTTGCCAGGGATGGGATCACTGTTTTAACTGATTCTAGCTTTTTTATGGTTTTATTGACATACAAAAATCCTTTTAATGATTACATACTCCCATCCAGGCATGCTCCAACTTTTTGTATGGAAAAAGTGCCGCTGTACCGGCATAAACACACTACTCTTTGTGGAGGGCATACCTGATTCAAAATTCGGGAAAAGTATTCTATATCAAGCTAGCAACATCGAGGACTTGAAGAACAAACTTAAAACCGTTATGAAGCATCTCGTTACCTACAGCATCATATATTTCAACTAGAAATATGGCTAAGACAATGGAGGATAATGGTCAATGAGCAAAAATGCGTACATATAACATTCACCCTGCGCCGGGAATCTTGCCCCCCTATTACAATCAATAATCAAATTATTCCTCAACATTCGCATGTAAAATATCTCGGTATACATCTGGATCGGCGATTAACGTGGAAATGCCATATAGAGGCAAAATTAACTCAAATGAAACTAAAAGCCATCCAAATTCATTGGCTTATTGGAAGAAATTCTGTTCTTAGACTCGATTGCAAGCTTCTACTTTACAACTCTATCTTAAAGCCTATCTGGTGCTACGGTATTCAACTATGGGGCACTGCCTCGGCCTCTAATATCGAAAAAATTCAAAGGCGCCAAAATAAACTTCTTCGTATAATCACAGCCGCCCCCTGGTATGTTAAAAACTCAAACATTCATAAGGATCTCAACGTGCCATTAGTAAAAACTATGATTACAAAATATGCAGTAAAATATTTAAAAAGACTTGAACAACTCCCAAATCCTTTAGCTCGAAATATTTTAAATCATGGCGGCCACACTCGCTTAAGGAGAAGAGACACTGCAGCACTTACCCAACTAGATGAGAGATAAACACCTATATAAGTGAACAGAACCCGTGATGAAGAAAATTTTTGTCTGGCACTGGCAGGACATAAATAAAGTATTAGGATAAGATTTGATAAATTATTGTTAGTTCATATTAAATATATGAAGATTCAATAAATAAATAACGAAAAAAAAAAAAAAAATTTATTACAACAGGCGGATATGATTATGAGTCCTGAGGGTACGAAGTTGGTGAAAAAGGGGAAAGAACCGGAGGGCAGCACATTGGAGGATTTGCCTGAACCAATTGATGAGTTTGCGTTATTCTGTTCGACGTTGGTATTTGAGGATAAAGAGCGGGAGTGTGATTTAATTCAACTGTCTAGAGGGAAGGCATCTCACGTTAAAGAATCAATTGCAAATTATAAGCCGAGAAAGGAGAAACCCTCACCAATTACCATGAAGATAATACTTTTTGATGATGTCCCTATTTATCAAAGACCCCGACGATTGTCATACGATGATCAACGTGTTGTAGAGCAACAGGTAAAAGAGTGGCTTTTTGATGGAATAATACGTTCAAGTACATCTGAATATGCTTCACCCATAATAATAATACCCAAGAAGGATGGAACCAAGAGGTTGTGTTGTGATTATCGGAAATTAAATTTAAAGATCATGAGAGACAATTTCCCAATGGTATTGCTAGACGATGTTTTGCACAAATTACAATCGGCTAAGGTCTATACAACGCTGGACCTAAGAAATGGATTTTTCCACGTACCTGTTGAGGAGGAATCTCGGAAATATACTTCGTTTGTAACACATAATGGACAATATGAATTCCTCTATGTACCTTTCGGAATTTCTAATTCTCCCGCGGTCATTAAACGAGGAAGAAGGTATCGAAAAACTGGAGAGAGTATTGAGGGTGGCTCAGGAACATAACCTTAATATTAAGTGGGAAAAGTCTCAGTTTTTAAAGAAGAAGGTAGATTTTTTGGGCTATATTGTGGAAAATTCTACTATCAGGCCATCGGTGGAGAAGACGTCTGCAGTAGAAAACTTTCCAACACCAAAGGATAAGAAGGCGCTTCAGAGGTTTTTGGGTCTAACTTCATACTTTAGAAGATTCGTTTGTAACTTTGCCACAATTGCGAAACCATTGTCGGATTTGTTAAAGGAAGACGTCCAGTTTAAGTTTGGAGATCCACAGATGATTGCGTTTAGTCAGCTGAAATCGGGTTTGATAAATGCGCTCGTTTTAAAGTTATATAATACCAGGGCTGAGACTGAGGTTCATACTGATGCTAGTATGTACGGATGCGGAGGCGTTCTACTTCAAAAGGATGCAGCGGACCAACAGTTCCACCAAGTGGAATATATGAGCCGCAAAACAACAAGCGCGCAGGAAAAATATCACTCATATGAACTTGAAGTGCTGTCAATTATCGAGGCGTTAAAGAAATGGAGAGTTTATTTGATGGGTTTAAAAATTAAAATTGTGACAGACTGTAATGCATTTACCATGACGATTAAGAAGAAAGATGTGCCATTGAGAGTTTCAAGATGGGCTATGTTTCTGCAGGAATTTGACTACGTCATAGAGCACAGATCCGGTGGAAGAATGAGACATGTGGATGCACTAAGCAGAGTTTCTTGTCTCTTAGTGAGGATTCGTTGAAACATAGACTGAAGGCAGCACAGTTACAGGATGAGAGGGTAAATGTTATCAGGCAACTGGTTGAGAAACAGAGTTACGAAGATTTTTATTTGAAGTATGATTTGCTATATAAGGACCCGAATCGTGAACTAATAGTTATCCCAGCTGCTATGGAAGTGGAGATTATTCAAATCGCTCACAGAGAAGGTCATTTTGGCGTGAAAAAAACTAAAGAGCTGGTCGAAAAGGAATTTTATATACATGATATAACGCGAAAGGTGGATAATGTAGTTCGCAGTTGTATGGAGTGTATTATTAATGATGCAAAAGTTGGCAAAGCAGAGGGTTTTTTAAGTCCAATCGATAAATCGGATAAGCCCCTCAAAACTTATCATATTGACCATGTCGGGACTATGGAGATATCTCGGAAGCGGTACAATCATATTCTGGTTGTTGTTGATGCATTTTCGAAATTTGTGTGGTTATATCCTACAAGAAGTACCGGAACGGAGGAGGTAGCTGATAGGACAAAAAGACAGTCCGCAATTTTTGGTAACCCAGAGAGGATAATTTCTGACAGAGGGACGGCCTTCACATCGAATGTATTTAGGGAATATTGCGACCGGCAAAATATTCAGCATTTGTTAATAGCAACTGGTGTTCCGAGGGGTAATGGTTAAGTTGAAAGGATGAATAAGATTGTGGTACCGTTGCTTTCCAAACTATGCGTGAACAATCCTCAACAATGGTATAAACATGTCGATAGGGTACAGCAATGTATAAATAATACCCCACCAAGAAGTACCAAATTTTCACCATTCAGAATACTGACGGGGGTCGAAATGAAAGTGGCAGACCACGTGGATATAAGGAAGTTGATTGAAGACTACACTATTCATGAACTTGACGAGGAGGGAGAAGAAATACGTAGTACTGCTAAGGAGAACATAGCTAAGATTCAAACTGAAAATAGACGGAGTTTTAACAAGAAAAGAACGGCAGCACCTCTTTATGATGTGGATGATCTAGTGGCGATAAAACGCACTCAATTTAGAAGTGGCCTGAAATTGAGGCCAAAATATTTTGGACCTTACAGGGTGGTGCGTGCACTTGGTGATGACCGGTATGAAGTCGAAAAGGTCGGTACTTCTGAAGGTCCTGGTAGGACGAAAACAGTTGCCGAATATATGAAAAGATGGGACTCGCCATTCGGGGCGAATGACCATGCAGGATGGCCGAATGTGGGAACGGGTATTAACGGACGAACGACAAGGAGTGGCAACTCTTATTAGAATTACAACACTGTCATGACAAGGGGAATTGAATAACGAGTGACAGGGAATTGGACGAGTAGGGTTTTTATCGACGAGGACAAGACTAGGGATAGTTAGTTGAAGTTTAGATGTTGGACAGATAACTACATTAATTTATACTTAAAGTTTTAGCACGTAATCCATTTACAATTGAATAAAATTGAACTCTTTTTTTTAATTTAAACAAAAAGAACACTGGTTTCATTAGAATCCTATATTCATTTATTGTGTTTTTATTAAATTAGTTATTTAATTTATTTTATTTATTTGATATTAATGTTATATAAATATAAAATTAATATATATAATAATAGCACTGGCTGCCAGGGCCATCGGCTAGTAGTTATTTAATATTTTTGTTTATTGTTTTATTTATTAAATTATTAATCTATTATTTTATTCATTTATTGTTTTATTTGTTAAGTTAGTAATTTATTATTTTATTCATTTATTGTTTTATTTGTTAAATTAGTTACTTATTATTTTATCCATTTATTGTTTTATTTGTTTAATTAGTTATTTATTATTTTATCCATTTATTGTTTTATTTGTTTAATTAGTTATTTATTATTTTATCCATATATTGTTTTATTTGTTTAATTAGTTATTTATTATTTTATCCATTTATTGTTTTATTTGTTAAATTAGTTATTTCTTATTTTATTCATTTGTTGTTGTATTTATTAAATTAGTAATTTATTATTAGTAATCTATTTTTTTATTCATTTATTGTTTTATTTGTTAAATTAGTTATTTAATATTTTTGTTTATTGTTTTATTTATTAAATTATTAAACTATTATTTTATTCATTTATTGTTTTATTTGTTAAATTAGTAATTTATTATTTTATTCATTTATTGTTTTATTTATTAAATTAGTAATTTATTATTTTATTCATTTATTATTTTATTTATTAAATTAGTTATTAATTATTTTATTCATTTATTGTTTTATTTGTTAAATTAGTTATTTATTATTTTATCCATTTATTGTTTTATTTGTTAAATTAGTTATTTATTATTTTATTCATTTATTGTGTTTTTATTAAATTAGTTATTTAATATTTTTGTTTATTGTTTTATTTATTAAATTATTAATCTATTATTTTATTCATTTATTGTTTTATTTGTTAAATTAGTAATTTATTATTTTATTCATTTATTATTTTATTTATTAAATTAGTTATTTATTATTTTATTTATTTATTGTTTTATTTGTTTAATTAGTTATTTATTATTTTATTCATTTATTGTTTTTTTTATTAAATTAGTAATATATTTTTTTATTCATGTATTGTTTTATTTGTTAAATTAGTTATTTAATATTTTTTATTTATTGCTGTATTTATTAAATTAATAATCTATTATTTTATTCATTTATTGTTTTATTTGTTAAATTAGTTATTTAATATTTTTTATTTATTGTTTTGTTTATTAAATTAGTAATCTAAAATTTTATTCATTTATTGTTTTATTTGTTAAATTAGTTATTTATTATTTTATTCATTTATTGTTTTATTTATTAAATTAGTAATCTACTATTTTATTCATTTATTGTTTTATTTGCTTAATAAGTTATTTATTATTTTATCCATTTATTGTTTTATTTGTTAAATTAGTTATTTATTATTTTATTCATTTATTGTTTTATTTATTAAATTAGTAATTTATTATTTTATTTATTAAATTAGTAATTTATTATTTTATTTATTAAATTAGTTATTTATTATTTTATTCATTTATTGTTTTATTTGTTAAATTAGCTATTATTATTTTATCCATTTATTGTTTCATTTGTTAAATTAGTTATTTATTATTTTATTGTGTTTTTATTAAATTAGTTATTTAATATTTTTGTTTGTTGTTTTATTTATTAAACTAGTAATCTATTATTTTATTCATTTATTGTTTTATTTGTTAAATTAGTAATTTATTATTTTATTCATTTATTGTTTTATTTGTTAAATTAGTAATTTATTATTTTATTCATTTATTGTTTTATTTATTAAATTAGTTATTTAATATTTTTGTTTATTGTTTTATATGTTAAATTAAATTTATTATTTTATTCATTTATTGTTTTATTTGTTAAATTAGTTATTTATTATTTTATTCATTTATTGTTTTATTTGTTAAATTAGTTATTTAATATTTTTTATTTATTGTTTTATTTATTAAATTATTAATCTATTATTTTATTCATTTATTGTTTTATTTATTAAATTAGTTATTTATTATTTTATTCATTTATTGTTTTATTTGTTAAATTAGTAATTTATTATTTTATTCATTTATTGTTCTATTTGTTAAATTAGTTATTTATTATTTTATTAATTTATTGTTTTATTTATTAAATTAGTAATCTATTATTTTATTAATTTATTGTTTTATTTGTAAAATTGACTATTTATTATATTATTCATTAATTGTTTTATTTATTAAATTAGTTATTTATTATTTTATTCATTTATTGTTTTATTTGTTAAATTAGTTATTTATTATTTTATAAATTTATTGTTTTATTTGTTAAATTTGTTATTTAATATTTTTTATTTATTGTTTTATTTATTAAATTAGTAATCTATTATTTTTTTCATTCATTGTTTTATGTGTTAAATTATTAATTTATTATTTTATTCATTTATTGTTTTATTTATTAAATTAGTTATTTATTATTTTATTCATTTATTGTTTTATTTGTTAAATTAGCTATTTATTATATTACTCCTTAATTGTATTATTTATTAAATTAGTTATTTATTATTTTATTCATTTATTGTTTTATTTATTAAATTAGTAATCTATTATTTTATTCATTTATTGTTTTATTTGTTAAATTAGTAATTTATTATTTTATTCATTTATTGTTTTATTTATTAAATTAGTTATTTATTATTTTATTCATTTATTGTTTTATTTGTTAAATTAGTTATTTATTATTTTATTCATTTATTGTTTTCTTTGTTTAATTAGTTATTTAATATTTTTTATTTATTAAATTAGAAATCTACTATTTTATTCATATATTGTTTTATTTGTTTAATAAGTTATTTATTATATTATCCATTTATTGTTTTATTTGTTAAATTAGTTATTTATTATTTTATTCATTTATTGTTTTATTTGTTAAATTAGTGATTAAATATTTTTTGTTTATTGTTTTATTTATTAAATTATTAATCTATTATTTTATTCATTTATTGTTTTATTTGTTAAATTAATAATTTATTATTTTATTCATTTACTGTTTTATTTATTAAATTAGTAATCTATTATTTTATTCATTTATTGTTTTATTTGTTAAATTAGAAATTTATTATTTTATTCATTTATTGTTTTATTTATTAAATTAGTTATTTATTATTTTATTCATTTATTGTTTTATTTGTTAAATTAGTTATTTATTATTTTATTCATTTATTGTTTTATTTGTTAAATTAGTTATTTATTATTTTATTCATTTATTGTTTTATTTATTAAATTAGTAATCTATTATTTTATTCATTTATTGTTTTATTTGTTTAATTAGTTATTTTATTCATTAATTGTTTTATTTATTAAATTAGTTATTTATTATTTTATTCATTTATTGTTTTATTTGTTAAATTAGTTATTTAATATTTTTTATTTATTGTTTTATTTATTAAATTATTAATCTATTATTTTATTCATTTATTGTTTTATTTGTTAAATTAGTTATTTATTATTGTATTCATTTATTGTTTTATTTATTAAATTAGTAATCTAATATTTTATTCATTTATTGTTTTATTTGTTAAATTGATTATTTATTATATTATTCATTAATTGTTTTATTTATTAAATTAGTTATTTATTATTTTATTCATTTATTGTTTTATTTGTTAAATTACTTATTTATTATTTTATAAATTTTTTGTTCTATTTGTTAAATTTGTTATTTAATATTTTTTATTTATTGTTTTATTTATTAAATTAGTAATCTATTATTTTATTCATTTATTGTTTTATTTGTTAAATTTGTAATTTATTATTTTATTTATTTATTGTTTTATTTATTAAATTAGTTATTTATTATTTTATTCATTTATTGTTTTATTTGTTAAATTAGTTATTTAATATTTTTTATTTATTGTTTTATTTATTAAATTATTAATCTATTATTTTATTCATTTATTGTTTTATTTGTTAGATTAGTAATTTATTATTTTATTCATTTATTGTTTTATTTATTAAATTAGTTATTTATTATTTTATTCATTTATTGTTTTTTTTTTTTTTTTGTTAAATTAGTAATATATTATTTTATTTGTTAAATTAGTTATTTATTATTTTATTCATTTATTGTTTTATTTGTTAAATTAGTTATTTAATATTTTTTACTTACTGTTTTATTTATTAAATTATTAATCTACTATTTCATTCATTTATTGTTTTATTTATTAAATTAGTAATCTAATATTTTATTAATATATTGTTTTATTTGTTAAATTGACTATTTATTATATTATTCCTTATTTGTTTTATTTATTAAATTAGTTATTTATTATTTTATTCATTTATTGTTCTATTTGTTAAATTAGATATTTATTATTTTATTTATTTATTGTTTTATTTGTTAAATTAATTATTTAATATTTTTTATTTATTCTTTTATTTATTAAATTAGTAATCTACTATTTTTAATATTTATAGTTTTTGTTGTTAAATTAGTTATTTATTATTTTATTCATTTATTGTTTTATTTATCAAATTAGTAATCTAATATTTTATTAATTTATTGTTTTATTTGTTAAATTAGATATTTATTATTTTTTTCATTTATTGTTTTATTTGTTAAATTAGTGATTTAATATTTCTTGTTTATTGTTTTATTTATTAAATTATTAATATCTATTTTTTTATTCATTTATTGTTTTATTTGTTAAATTAGTAATTTATTATTTTATGCATTTATGTTTTATTTATTTAATTAGTTATTTATTATTTTATTCATTTATTGTTTTATTTATTAAATTAGTAATCTATTATTTAATTCATTTATTGTTTTATTTGTTAAATTAGTTATTTAATGTTTTTTGGTTATTGTTTTATTTATTAAATTAGTAATCTAATATTTTATTAATTTATTGTTTTATTTGTTAAATTAGCTATTTATTAAATTATTCATTAATTGTTTTATTTATTAAATTAGTTATTTTATATATTTATTGTTTTATTTGTTAAATTAGTTATTTATTATTTTATTCATTTATTGTTTTATTTGTTAAATTAGTGATTTAATATTTTTTGTTTATTGTTTTATTTATTAAATTATTAATCTATTATTTTATTCATTTATTGTTTTATTTGTTAAATTAGTAATATATTATTTTATTCATTTATTGTTTTATTTAATAAATTAGTAATCTATTATTTTATTGTTTTATTTGTTAAATTAGTAATTTATTATTTTATTCATTGATTGTTTTATTTATTAAATTAGTTATTTATTATTTTATTCATTTATTGTTTTATTTGTTAAATTAGTTATTTATTATTTTATTCATTTATTGTTTTATTTGTTAAATTAGTTATTTATTATTTTATACATTTATTGTTTTATTTATTAAATTAGAAATCTATTATTTTATTCATTTATTGTTTTATTTGTTATATTAGTAATTTATTATTTTATTCTTTTATTAAATTAGTTATTTATTATTTTATTCATTTATTGTTTTATTTGTTAAATTAGTTATTTAATATTTTTATTTATTGTTTTATTTATTAAATTATTAATCTATTATTTTATTCATTTATTGTTTTATTTGTTAAATTAGTAATTTAATTTTTTATTCATTTATTGTTTTATTTATTAAATTAGTAATTTATTATTTTATTCATTTATTGTTTTATTTATTAAATTAGTTATTTATTATTTTATTCATTTATTGTTTTATTTGTTAAATTAGTAATTTATTATTTTATTCATTTATTGTTTTATTTGTTAAATTAGTTATTTATTTTTTTGTTCATTTATTGTTTTATTTGTTAAATTAGTTATTTAATATTTTTTATTTATTGTTTTATTTATTAAATTATTAATCTATTATTTTATTCATTTATTGTTTTATTTGTTAAATTAGTAATTTATTATTTTATTCATTTATTGTTTTATTTATTAAATTAGTAATTTATTATTTTATTCATTTATTGTTTTATTTATTAAATTAGTTATTTATTATTTTATTCATTAATTGTTTTATTTGTTAAATTAGTAATTTATTATTTTATTCATTTATTTTTTTATTTATTAAATTAGTTATTTATTATTTTATTCATTTATTGTTTTATTTGTTAAATTAGTTATTTATTATTTAATTCATTTATTGTTTTATTTGTTAAATTAGTTATTTATTATTTTATACATTAATTGTTTTATTTATTAAATTAGTAATCTTTTTTTTTCATTTATTGTTTTATTTGTTAAATTAGTAATTTATTATTTTATTCTTTTATTAAATTAGTTATTTATTATTTTATTCATTTATTGTTTTATTTGTTAAATTAGTTATTTAATATTTTTTATTTATTGTTTTATTTATTAAATTATTAATCTATTATTTTATTCATTTATTGTTTTATTTGGTTAATTAGCTATTTATTATATTATTCATTAATTGTTTTATTTATTAAATTAGTTATTTATTATTTTATTCATTTATTGTTTTATTTGTTAAATTAGTTATTTATTATTTTATAAATTTATTGTTTTATTTGCTAAATTTGTTATTTATTGTTTTATATATTAATTTAGTAATCTGCTATTTTATTAATTTATT
This sequence comes from Pollenia amentaria, assembly GCA_943735925.1. Lineage (NCBI taxonomy): Eukaryota > Metazoa > Arthropoda > Insecta > Diptera > Polleniidae > Pollenia > Pollenia amentaria. The sequence goes on from OX031010.1 coordinate 90,855,073, forward strand.
GTTTTTTTAGTTAAATTAGTAATTTATTATTTTATTCATTTATTCTTTAATTTAATAAATTAGTAATCTATTATTTTATTCATTTATTGTTTTATTTGGTTAATTAGCTATTTATTATATTATTCATTAATTGTTTTATTTATTAAATTAGTTATTTATTATTTTATTCATTTATTGTTTTATTTGTTAAATTAGTTATTTATTATTTTATTCATTTATTGTTCTATTTGGTTAATTATTTATTTATTCATTTATTGGTTTATTTATTAAATTAGTAATCTAATATTTTATTAATTTATTGTTTTATTTGGTTAATTAGCTATTTATTATATTATTCATTAATTGTTTTATTTATTAAATTAGTTATTTATTATTTTATTCATTTATTGTTTTATTTGTTTATTTGTTAAATTTGTTATTTAATATTTTTTATTTATTGTTTTATTTATTAAATTAGTAATCTATTATTTTATTCATTTATTGTTTTATTTGTTAAGTTAGCTATTTATTATATTATTCCTTAATTGTTTTATTTATTAAATTAGTTACTTATTATTTTATTCATTTATTGTTTTATTTGTTAAATAAGTTATTTAATATTTTTTATTTATTGTTTTATTTATTAAATTAGTAATCTACTATTTTATTAATTTATTATTTTATTTGTTAAATTAGTTATTTATTATTTTATTCATTTATTGTTTTATTTATTAAATTAGTAATCTAATATTTTATTAATTTATTGTTTTATTTGTTAAATTAGTAATTTATTATTTTATTCATTTATTGTTTTATTTATAAAATTAGTTATTTAATATTTTATTCATTTATTGTTTTATTTATTAAATTAGTAATCTAATATTTTATTAATTTATTGTTTTATTTGTTAAATTAGTAATTTATTATTTTATTCATTTATTGTTTTATTTATTAAATTAGTTATTTATTATTTTATTCATTTATTGTTTTATTTATTAAATTAGTAATCCATTATTTTATTCATTTATTGTTTTATTTGTTAAATTAGTAATTTATTTTTTTATTCATTTATTGTTTTATTTATTAAATTAGTTATTTATTATTTTATTCATTTATTGTTTTATTTGTTAAATTAGTTATTTAATATTTTTTATTTATTAAATTATTAATCTACTATTTTATTCATTTATTGTTTTATTTGTTTAATAAGTTATTTATTATTTTATTCATTTATTGTTTTATTTGTTAAATTAGTTATTTATTATTTTATTCATTTATTGTTTTATTTGTTAAATTAGTGATTTAATATTTTTTGTTTTTTGTTTTATTTATTAAATTATTAATCTATTATTTTATTCATTTATTGTTTTATTTGTTAAATTAGTAATTTATTATTTTATTCATTTATTTATTAAATTAGTAATCTATTATTTTATTCATTTATTGTTTTATTTGTTAAATTAGTAATTTATTATTTTATTCATTGATTGTTTTATTTATTAAATTAGTTATTTATTATTTTGTTCATTTATTGTTTTATTTGATAATTTAGTTATTTATTATTTTATTCATTTATTGTTTTATTTGTTAAATTAGTTATTTATTATTTTATACATTTATTGTTTTATTTATTAAATTAGTAATCTATTATTTTATTCATTTATTGTTTTATTTGTTAAATTAGTAATTTATTATTTTATTCATTTATTGTTTTATTTATTAAATTAGTTATTTATTATTTTATTCATTTATTGTTTTATTTATTAAATTAGTTATTTATTATTTTATTCATTTATTATTTTATTCATTTATTGTTTTATTTGTTAAATTAGTTATTTATTATTTTATAAATTTATTGTTTTATTTGTTAAATTTGTTATTTAATATTTTTTCTTTATTGTTTTATTTATTAAATTAGTAATCTACTATTTTATTCATTTATTGTTCTATTTGTTAAATTATTTATTTATTCATTTATTGGTTTATTTATTAAATTAGTAATCTAATATTTTATTAATTATTGTTTTATTTGGTTAATTAGCTATTTATTATATTATTCATTAATTGTTTTATTTATTAAATTAGTTATTTATGATTTTATTCATTTATTGTTTTATTTGTTAAATTAGTTATTTATTATTTTATAAATTTATTGTTTTATTTGTTAAATTTGTTATATAATATTTTTTATTTATTGTTTTATTTATAAAATTAGTAATCTATTATATTATTCATTTATTGTTTTATTTGTTAAACTAGTAATTTATTATTTTATTCATTGATTGTTTTATTTATTAAATTAGTTATTTATTATTTTATTCATTTATTGTTTTATTTGTTAATTTAGTTATTTATTATTTTATTCATTTATTGTTTTATTTGTTAAATTAGTTATTTATTATTTTATACATTTATTGTTTTATTTATTAAATTAGTAATCTATTATTTTATTCATTTATTGTTTTATTTGTGAAATTAGTAATTTATTATTTTATTCATTTATTGTTTTATTTATTAAATTAGTTATTTATTATTTTATTAATTTATTGTTTTATTTATTAAATTAGTTATTTATTATTTTATTCATTTATTGTTTTATTTGTTAAATTAGTTATTTATTATTTTATAAATTTATTGTTTTATTTGTTAAATTTGTTATGTAATATTTTTTATTTATTGTTTTATTTATTAAATTAGTAATCTACTATTTTATTCATTTATTGTTCTATTTGTTAAATTATTTATTTATTCATTTATTGGTTTATTTATTAAATTAGTTACTTATTATTTTATTCATTTACTGTTTTATTTGTTAAATTAGTTATTTAATATTTTTTATTTATTGTTTTATTTATTAAATTAGTAATCTACTATTTTATTAATTTATTATTTTATTTGTTAAATTAGTTATTTATTATTTTATTCATTTATTGTTTTATTTATTAAATTAGTAATCTAATATTTTATTAATTTATTGTTTTATTTGTTAAATTAGTAATTTATTATTTTATTCATTTATTGTTTTATTTATAAAATTAGTTATTTATTATTTTATTCATTTATTGTTTTATTTATTAAATTAGTAATCTAATATTTTAATAATTTATTGTTTTATTTGTTAAATTAGTAATTTATTATTTTATTCATTTATTGTTTTATTTATTAAATTAGTTATTTATTATTTTATTCATTTATTGTTTTATTTATTAAATTAGTAATCCATTATTTTAGTAATTTATTGTTTTATTTGTTAAATTAGTAATTTATTTTTTTATTCATTTATTGTTTTATTTATTAAATTAGTTATTTATTATTTTATTCATTTATTGTTTTATTTGTTAAATTAGTTATTTAATATTTTTAATTTATTAAATTAGTAATCTACTATTTTATTCATTTATTGTTTATTTGTTTAATAAGTTATTTATTATTTTATCCATTTATTGTTTTATTTGTTAAATTAGTTATTTATTATTTTATTCATTTATTGTTTTATTTGTTAAATTAGTGATTTAATATTTTTTGTTTATTGTTTTATTTATTAAATTATTAATCTATTATTTTATTCATTTATTGTTTTATTTGTTAAATTAGTAATTTATTATTTTATTCATTTATTGTTTTATTTATTAAATTAGTTATTTATTATTTTATTCATTTATTGTTTTATTTGATAATTTAGTTATTTATTATTTTATTCATTTATTGTTTTATTTGTTAAATTAGTTATTTATTATTTTATACATTTATTGTTTTATTTATTAAATTAGTAATCTATTATTTTATTGTTTTATTTGTTAAATTAGTAATTTATTATTTTATTCATTTATTGTTTTATTTATTAAATTAGTTATTTATTATTTATTCATTTATTGTTTTATTTGCTAAATTAGATATTTAATATTTTTTATTTATTGTTTTATTTATTAAATTATTAATCTATTATTTTATTCATTTATTGTTTTATTTGTTAAATTAGTAATTTATTATTTTATTCATTTATTGTTTTATTTATTAAATTAGTTATTTATTATTTTATTCATTTATTGTTTTATTTGTTAAATTAGTAATTTATTATTTTATTTATTTATTGTTTTATTTGTTAAATTAGTTATTTATTTTTTTGTTCATTTATTGTTCTATTTGTTAAATTATTTATTTATTCATTTATTGGTATATTTATTAAATTAGTAATCTAATATTTTATTAATTTATGGTTTTATTTGTTAAATTGACTATTTATTATATTATTTATTAATTGTTTTATTTATTAAATTAGTTATTTATTATTTTATTCACTTATTGTTTTATTTGTTAAATTAGTTATTTATTATTTTATAAATTTATTGTTCCATTTGTTGGATTTGTTATTTAATATTTGTTATTTATTGTTTTATTTATTAAATTAGTAATCTATTATTTTATTCATTTATTGTTTTATTTGTTAAATTTGTAATTTATTATTTTATTTATTTATTGTTTTATTTATTAAGTTAGTTATTTATTATTTTATTCACTTATTGTTTTATTTGTTAAATTAGTTATTTAGTATTTTTTATTTATTGTTTTATTTATTAAATTATTAATCTATTATTTTATTCATTTATTGTTTTATTTTTTAAATGAGTAATTTATTATTTTATTCATTTTTTGTTTTATTTATTAAATTAGTTATTTATTATTTTATTCATTTATTGTTTTATTTATTAAATTAGTAATCTACTATTTTATTCATTTATTGTTCTATTTGTTAAATTAGTTATTTATTATTTTATTCATTTATTGTTTTTTTTATTAAATTAGTAATCTAATATTTTATTAATTAATTGTTTTATTTGTTAAATTGACTATTTATTATATTATTCATTAATTGTTTTATTTATTAAATTATTAATCTACTATTTCATTCATTTATTGTTTTATTTGTTGAATTAGTTATTTATTATTTTATTCATTTATTGTTTTATTTATTAAATTAGTAATCTAATATTTTATTAATTTATTGTTTTATTTGTTAAATTGACTATATATTATATTATTCATTATTTGTTTTATTTATTAAATTAGTTATTTATTATTTTATTCATTTATTGTTTTATTTGTTAAATTAGATATTTATTATTTTATTCATTTATTGTTTTATATGTTAAATTAGTTATTTAATATTCTTTATTTATTGTTTTATTTATTAAATTAGTAATCTACTATTTTATTAATTTATTGTTTTATTTGTTAAATTAGTTATTTATTATTTTATTCATTTATTGTTTTATTTATCATATTAGTAATTTAATATTTTATTAATTTATTGTTTTATTTGTTAAATTAGCTATTTATTATATTATTCATTAATTGTTTTATTTATTAAATTAGTTATTTATTATTTTATTCATTTATTGTTTTATTTGTTAAATTAGATATTTATTATTTTATTCATTTATTGTTTTATTTGTTAAATTAGTGATTTAATATTTCTTGTTTATTGTTTTATTTATTAAATTAATAATATCTATTTTTTTATTCATTTATTGTTTTATTTGTTAAATTAGTAATTTATTATTTTATTCATTTATTTTTTATTTATTTAATTAGGTGTTTATTATTTTATTCATTTATTGTTTTATTTATTAAATTAGTAATCTATTATTAAATTCATTTATTGTTTTATTTGTTAAATTAGTTATTTAATGTTTTTGGTTTATTGTTTTATTTATTAAATTAGTAATCTAATATTTTATTAATTTATTGTTTTATTTGTTAAATTAGCTATTTATTATATTATTCATTAATTGTTTTATTTATTAAATTAGTTATTTGTTATTTTATTCATTTATTGCTTAATTTGTTAAATTAGTTATTTAATATTTTTTATTTATTGTTTTACTTATTAAATTAGTAATCTACTATTTTATTCATTTATTGTTTTATTTGTTAAACTAGTTATATATTATTTTATTTATTTATTGTTTTATTTATTATATTAGTAATCTATTATTTAATTTGTTAAATTAGTTATTTAATGTTTTTTGTTTATTGTTTTATTTATTAAACTAGTAATCTAATATTTTATTAATTTATTGTTTTATTTGTTAAATTAGCTATTTATTATATTACTCATTAATTTTTTTATTTATTAAATTAGTTATTTATTATTTTATTCTTTTATTGTTTTATTTGTTAAATTAGTAATTTAATATTTTTTATTTATTGTTCTATTAATTAAATTAGTAATCTACTATTTTATTCATATATTGTTTTATTTGTTAAATTAGTTATTTAATATTTTTAATTTATTGTTTTATTTATTAAATTAGTAATCTACTATTTTATTCATTTATTGTTTTATTTGTTAAATTAGTTTTTTATTATTTTATTCATTGATTGTTTTATTTATTAAATTAGTAATCTATTATTTAATTCATTTATTGCTTTATTTGTTAAATTAGCTATTTAATGTTTTTTGTTTATTGTTTTATTTATTAAATTAGTAATCTACTATTTTATTCATTTATTGTTTTATTTGTTAAATTAGTTATTTATTATTTTATTCATTTATTGTTTTATTTATTAAATTAGTAATCTATTATTTAATTCATTTATTGCTTTATTTGTTAAATTAGTTATTTAATGTTTTTTGTTTATTGTTTTATTTATTAAATTAGTTATTTAATGTTTTTTGTTTATTGTTTTATTTATTAAATTAGTTATTTATTATTTTATTCATTTATTGTTTTATTTGTTAAATTATTTATTTATTATTTTATTCATTTATTGTTTTATTTATTAAATTAGTAATCTATTATTTAATTCATTTATTGTTTTATTTGTTAAATTAGTTATTTAATGTTTTTTGTTTATTGTTTTATTTATTAAATTAGTAATCTAATATTTTATTAATTTATTGTTTTATTTGTTAAATTAGATATTTATTATATTATTCATTAATTGTTTTATTTATTAAATTAGTTATTTATTATTTTATTCATTTATTGTTTTATTTATTAAATTAGTTATTTATTATTTTATTCATTTATTGTGTTATTTATTAAATTAGTAATCTATTATTTAATTCATTTATTGTTTTATTTGTTAAATTAGTTATTTAATGTTTTTTGTTTATTGTTTTATTTATTAAATTAGTAATCTAATATTTTATTAATTTATTGTTTTATTTGTTAAATTAGCTATTTATTATATTATTCATTAATTGTTTTATTTATTAAAATAGGTTTTTATTATTTTATTCATTTATTGTTTTATTTATTAAATTAGTTATTTATTATTTTATTCATTTATTGTTTTATTTATTAAATTAGTAATCTACTATTATATTCATTTATTGTTCTATTTGTTAAATTAGTTATTTATTATTTTATTCATTTATTGTTTTATTTATTAAATTAGTAATCTAATATTTTATTAATTAATTGTTTTATTTGTTAAATTGACTATTTATTATATTATTCATTAATTGTCTTATTTATTAAATTATTAATCTACTATTTCATTCATTTATTGTTTTATTTGTTGAATTAGTTATTTATTATTTTATTCATTTATTGTTTTATTTATTAAATTAGTAATCTAATATTTTATTAATTTATTGTTTTATTTGTTAAATTGACTATTTATTATATTATGCATTATTTGTTTTATTTATTAAATTAGTTATTTATTATTTTATTCATTTATTGTTTTATTTGTTAAATTAGATATTTATTATTTTATTCATTTATTGTTTTATTTGTTAAATTAGTTATTTAATATTTTTTATTTATTGTTTTATTTATTAAATTATTAACCTATTATTTTATTCATTTATTGTTTTATTTTTTAAATTAGTAATTTATTATTTTATTCATTTATTGTTTTATTTATTAAATTAGTTATTTATTATTTTATTCATTTATTGTTTTATTTATTAAATTAGTAATCTACTATTTTATTCATTTATTGTTCTATTTGTTAAATTAGTTATTTATTATTTTATTCATTTATTGTTTTATTTATTAAATTAGTAATCTAATATTTTATTAATTATTTGTTTTATTTGTTAAATTGACTATTTATTATATTATTCATTAATTGTTTTATTTATTAAATTATTAATCTACTATTTCATTCATTTATTGTTTTATTTGTTGAATGAGTTATTTATTATTTTATTCATTTATTGTTTTATTTATCATATTAGTAATTAAATATTTTATTCATTTATTGTTTTATTTGTTAAATTAGTTATTTAATATTTTTTATTTATTGTTTTATTTATTAAATTAGTAATCTACTATTTTATTAATTTATTGTTTTATTTGTTAAATTAGTTATTTATTATTTTATTCATTTATTGTTTTATTTATCATATTAGTAATTTAATATTTTATTAATTTATTGTTTTATTTGTTAAATTAGCTATTTATTATATTATTCATTAATTGTTTTATTTATTAAATTAGTTATTTATTATTTTATTCATTTATTGTTTTATTTGTTAAATTAGATATTTATTATTTTATTCATTTATTGTTTTATTTGTTAAATTAGTGATTTAATATTTCTTGTTATTGTTTTATTTATTAAATTATTAATATCTATTTTTTTATTCATTTATTGTTTTATTTGTTAAATTAGTAATTTATTATTTTATTCATTTATGTTTTATTTATTTAATTAGGTGTTTATTATTTTATTCATTTATTGTTTTATTTATTAAATTAGTAATCTATTATTTAATTCATTTATTGTTTTATTTGTTAAATTAGTTATTTAATGTTTTTTGTTTATTGTTTTATTTATTAAATTAGTAATCTTATATTTTATTAATTTATTGTTTTATTTGTTAAGTTAGCTATTTATTATATTATTCATTAATTGTTTTATTTATTAAATTAGTTATTTGTTTTTTTATTCATTTATTGCTTAATTTGTTAAATAAGTTATTTAATATTTTTTATTTATTGTTTTACTTATTAAATTAGTAATCTACTATTTTATTCATTTATTGTTTTATTTGTTAAATTAGTTATTTATTATTTTATTCATTTATTGTTTTATTTATTAAATTAGTAATATATTATTTAATTCATTTATTGTTTTATTTGTTAAATTAGTTATGTAATGTTTTTTATTAATTGTTTTATTTATTAAACTAGTAATCTAATATTTTATTAATTTATTGTTTTATTTGTTAAATTAGCTATTTATTATATTACTCATTAATTTTTTTATTTATTAAATTAGTTATTTATTATTTTATTCTTATATTGTTTTATTTCTTAAATTAGTAATTTAATATTTTTTATTTATTGTTCTATTTATTAAATTAGTAATCTACTATTTTATTCATATATTGTTTTATTTGTTAAATTAGTTATTTAATATTTTTTATTTATTGTTTTATTTATTAAATTAGAAATCTACTATTTTATTCATTTATTGTTTTATTTGTTAAATTAGTTTTTTATTATTTTATTCATTTATTGTTTTATTTATTAAATTAGTAATCTATTATTTAATTCATTTATTGTTTTATTTGTTAAATTAGTTATTTAATGTTTTTTGTTTATTGTTTTATTTATTAAATTAGTAATCTACTATTTTATTCATTTATTGTTTTATTTGTTAAATTAGTTATTTATTATTTTATTCATTTATTGTTTTATTTATTAAATTAGTAATCTATTATTTAATTCATTTATTGCTTTATTTGTTAAATTAGTTATTTAATGTTTTTTGTTTTATTTATTAAATTAATTGTCTACTATTTTATTCATTTATTGTTTTATTTGTTAAATTATTTATTTATTATTTTATTCATTTATTGTTTTATTTATTAAATTAGTAATCTATTATTTAATTCATTTATTGCTTTATTTGTTAAATTAGTTATTTATTATTTTATTCATTTATTGTTTTATTTATTAAATTAGTAATCTATTATTTAATTCATTTATTGCTTTATTTGTTAAATTAGTTATTTAATGTTTTTTGTTTATTGTTTTATTTATTAAATTAGTAATCTACTATTTTATTCATTTATTGTTTTATTTGTTAAATTAGTTATTTATTATTTTATTCATTTATTGTTTTATTTATTAAATTAGTAATCTATTATTTAATTCATTTATTGCTTTATTTGTTAAATTAGTTATTTATTATTTTATTCATTTATTGTTTTATTTATTAAATTAGTAATCTATTATTTAATTCATTTATTGTTTTATTTGTTAAATTAGTTATTTAATGTTTTTTGTTTATTGTTTTATTTATTAAATTAGTAATCTAATATTTTATTAATTTATTGTTTTATTTGTTAAATTAGCTTTTTATTATATTACTCATTAATTTTTTTATTTATTATTTTATTCTTTTATTGTTTTATTTGTTAAATTAGTAATTTAATATTTTTTATTTATTGTTCTATTTATTAAATTATTAATCTACTATTTTATTCATATATTGTTTTATTTGTTAAATTAGTTATTTAATATTTTTTATTTATTGTTTTATTTATTAAATTAGTAATCTACTATTTTATTCATTTATTGTTTTATTTGTTAAATTAGTTTGTTATTATTTTATTCATTTATTGTTTTATTTATTAAATTAGTAATCTATTATTTAATTCATTTATTGATTTATTTGTTAAATTAGTTATTTAATGTTTTTTCTTTATTGTTTTATTTATTAAATTAGTAATCTACTATTTTATTCATTTATTGTTTGATTTGTTAAATTAGTTATTTATTATTTTATTCATTTATTGTTTTATTTATTAAATTAGTAATCTATTATTTAATTCATTTATTGCTTTATTTGTTAAATTAGTTATTTAAAGTTTTTTGTTTATTGTTTTATTTATTAAATTAGTAATCTACTATTTTATTCATTTATTGTTTTATTTGTTAAATTAGTTATTTATTATTTTATTAATTTTTTGTTTTATTTAATAAATTAGTAATCTATTATTTAATTCATTTATTGCTTTATTTGTTAAATTAGTTATTTAATGTTTTTTGTTTATTGTGTTATTTATTAAATTAGTAATCTAATATTTTATTAATTTATTGTTTTTTTTGTTAAATTAGCTATTTATTATATTATTCATTAATTGTTTTATTTATTAAATTAGTTATTTATTATTTTATTAATTTATTGTTTTATTTGTTAAATTAGTTATTTATTATTTTATTCATTTATTGTTTTATTTATTAAATTAGTAATCTATTATTTAATTCATTTATTGTTTTATTTGTAAAATTAGTTATTTAATGTTTTTTGTTTATTGTCTTATTTATTAAATTAGTAATCTAATATTTTATTAATTTATTGTTTTATTTGTTAAATTAGCTATTTATTATATTATTCATTAATTGTTTTATTTATTAAATTAGTTATTTATTATTTTATTCATTTATTGTTTTATTTCTTAAATTAGATATTTATTATTTTATTCATTTATTGTTTTATTTATTAAATTAGTAATCTATTATTTAATTCATTTATTGTTTTATTTGTTAAATTAGCTATTTAATATTTTTTATTTATTGTTTTACTTATTAAATTAGTAATCTACTATTTTATTCATTTATTGTTTTATTTGTTAGATTAGTTATTTATTATTTTATTCATTTATTGTTTTATTTATTAAATTAGTAATATATTATTTAATTCATTTATTGTTTTATTTGTTAAATTAGTTATTTAATGTTTTTTATTAATTGTTTTATTTATTAAACTAGTAATCTAATATTTTATTAATTTATTGTTTTATTTGTTAAATTAGCTATTTATTATATTACTCATTAATTTTTTTATTTATTAAATTAGTTATTTATTATTTTATTCTTATATTGTTTTATTTCTTAAATTAGTAATTTAATATTTTTTATTTATTGTTCTATTTATTAAATTAGTAATCTACTATTTTATTCATTTATTGTTTTATTTGTTAAATTAGTTTTTTATTATTTTATTCATTTATTGTTTTATTTATTAAATTAGTAATCTATTATTTAATTCATTTATTGTTTTATTTGTTAAATTAGTTATTTAATGTTTTTTGTTTATTGTTTTATTTATTAAATTAGTAATCTACTATTTTATTCATTTATTGTTTTATTTGTTAAATTAGTTATTTATTATTTTATTCATTTATTGTTTTATTTATTAAATTAGTAATCTATTATTTAATTCATTTATTGCTTTATTTGTTAAATTAGTTATTTAATGTTTTTTGTTTTATTTATTAAATTAGTTGTCTACTATTTTATTCATTTATTGTTTTATTTGTTAAATTATTTATTTATTATTTTATTCATTTATTGTTTTATTTATTAAATTAGTAATCTATTATTTAATTCATTTATTGCTTTATTTGTTAAATTAGTTATTTAATGTTTTTTGTTTATTGTTTTTTTTATTAAATTAGTAATCTACTATTTTATTCATTTATTGTTTTATTTGTTAAATTAGTTATTTATTATTTTATTCATTTATTGTTTTATTTATTAAATTAGTAATCTATTATTTAATTCATTTATTGCTTTATTTGTTAAATTAGTTATTTATTATTTTATTCATTTATTGTTTTATTTATTAAATTAGTAATCTATTATTTAATTCATTTATTGTTTTATTTGTTAAATTAGTTATTTAATGTTTTTTGTTTATTGTTTTATTTATTAAATTAGTAATCTAATATTTTATTAATTTATTGTTTTATTTGTTAAATTAGCTTTTTATTATATTACTCATTAATTTTTTTATTTATTATTTTATTCTTTTATTGTTTTATTTGTTAAATTAGTAATTTAATATTTTTTATTTATTGTTCTATTTATTAAATTATTAATCTACTATTTTATTCATATATTGTTTTATTTGTTAAATTAGTTATTTAATATTTTTTATTTATTGTTTTATTTATTAAATTAGTAATCTACTATTTTATTCATTTATTGTTTTATTTGTTAAATTAGTTTTTTATTATTTTATTCATTTATTGTTTTATTTATTAAATTAGTAATCTATTATTTAATTCATTTATTGATTTATTTGTTAAATTAGTTATTTAATGTTTTTTCTTTATTGTTTTATTTATTAAATTAGTAATCTACTATTTTATTCATTTATTGTTTGATTTGTTAAATTAGTTATTTATTATTTTATTCATTTATTGTTTTATTTATTAAATTAGTAATCTATTATTTAATTCATTTATTGCTTTATTTGTTAAATTAGTTATTTAAAGTTTTTTGTTTATTGTTTTATTTATTAAATTAGTAATCTACTATTTTATTCATTTATTGTTTTATTTGTTAAATTAGTTATTTATTATTTTATTAATTTTTTGTTTTATTTAATAAATTAGTAATCTATTATTTAATTCATTTATTGCTTTATTTGTTAAATTAGTTATTTAATGTTTTTTGTTTATTGTGTTATTTATTAAATTAGTAATCTAATATTTTATTAATTTATTGTTTTTTTTTGTTAAATTAGCTATTTATTATATTATTCATTAATTGTTTTATTTATTAAATTAGTTATTTATTATTTTATTCATTTATTGTTTTATTTGTTAAATTAGTTATTTATTATTTTATTCATTTATTGTTTTATTTATTAAATTAGTAATCTATTATTTAATTCATTTATTGTTTTATTTGTAAAATTAGTTATTTAATGTTTTTTGTTTATTGTCTTATTTATTAAATTAGTAATCTAATATTTTATTAATTTATTGTTTTATTTGTTAAATTAGCTATTTATTATATTATTCATTAATTGTTTTATTTATTAAATTAGTTATTTATTATTTTATTCATTTATTGTTTTATTTCTTAAATTAGATATTTATTATTTTATTCATTTATTGTTTTATTTACTAAATTAGTAATCTATTATTTAATTCATTTATTGTTTTATTTGTTAAATTAGTTATTTAATGTTTTTTGTTTATTGTTTTATTTATTAAATTAGTGATCTAATATTTTATTAATTTATTTGTTAAATTAGCTATTTATTATATTATTCATTAATTGTTTTATTTATTAAATTAATTATTTATTATTTTATTCATTTATTGTTTTATTTGTTAAATTAGTTATTTTTTTAGTATTTTATTCATTTATTGTTTTATTTATTAAATTAGTAATCTACTATTTAATTCATTTATTGTTTTATTTGTTAAATAAGTTATTTAATGTTTTTTGTTTATTGTTTTATTTATTAAATTAGTAATCTAATATTTTATTAATTTATTGTTTTATTTGTTAAATTAGCTATTTATTGTATTATTCATTAATTGTTTTATTTATTAAATTTGTTATTTATTATTTTATTCATTTATTGTTTTATTTGTTAAATTAGTTATTTATTATTTTATTAATTAAATAAGTAATCTAATATTTTATTAATTTATTGTTTTATTTGTTAAATTAGCTATTTATTATATTACTCATTAATTGTTTTATTTATTAAATTAGTTATTTATTATTTTATTCATTTATTGTTTTATTTGTTAAATTAGTTATTTATTATTTTATTCATTTATTGTTTTATTTATTAAATTAGTAATCTATTATTTTATTCATTTATTGTTTTATTTGTTAAATTAGTTATTTAATGTTTTTTGTTTATTGTTTTATTTATAAAATTAGTAATCTACTATTTTATTCATTTATTGTTTTATTTGTTAAATTAGTTATTTATTATTTTATTCATTTATTGTTTTATTTATTAAATAAGTAATCTACTATTTTATTCATTTATTGTATAAAATAACTTATTTGTTAAATTAGTTATTTAATGTTTTTTGTTTATTGTTTTATTTATTAAATTAGTAATCTAATATTTTATTAATTTATTGTTTTATTTGTTAAATTAGCTATTTATTATATTAATTATTAATTGTTTTATTTATTAAATTAGTTATTTATTATTTTATTCATTTATTGTTTTATTTGTTAAATTAGTTATTTATTATTTTATTCATTTATTGTTTTATTTATTAAATTAGTAATCTATTATTTAAGTCATTTATTGTTTTATTTGTTAAATTAGTTATTTAATGTTTTTTGTTTATTGTTTTATTTATTAAATTAGTAATCTAATATTTTATTAATTTATTGTTTTATTTGTTAAATTAACTATTTATTGTATTATTCATTAATTGTTTTATTTATTAAATTAGTTATTTATTATTTTATTCATTTATTGTTTTATTTGTTAAATTAGTTATTTGTTATTTTATGCATATATTGTTTTATTTATTAAATTAGTAATCTAATATTTTATTAATTTATTGTTTTATTTGTTAAATTAGCTATTTATTATATTACTCATTAATTGTTTTATTTATTAAATTAGTTATTTATTATTTTATTCATTTATTGTTTTATTTGTTAAATTAGTTATTTAATATTTTTTATTTATTGTTCTATTTATTAAATTAGTAATCTACTATTTTATTCATTTATTGTTTTATTTGTTATATTAGTTATTTAATATTTTTTATCTATTGTTTTATTTATTAAATTATTAATCTATTATTTTATTCATTTATTGTTTTATTTGTTAAATTAGTAATTTAGTATTTTATTCATTTATTGTTTTATTTATTAAATTAGTTATTTATTATTTTATTCATTTATTGTTTTATTTGTTAAATTAGTAATTTATTATTTTATTCATTTATTGTTTTATTTGTTAAATTAGTAATTTATTATTTTATTCATTTATTGTTTTATTTATTAAATTAGTAATCTAATATTTTATTAATTTATTGTTTTATTTGTTAAATTAGCTATTTAATATTTTTTATTTATAAAATTATTAATCTATTATTTTATTCATTTATTGTATTATTTGTTAAATTAGTAATTTAGTATTTTATTCATTTAGTTTTTTATTTGTTAAATTAGTAATTTATTATTTTATTCATTTATTGTTTTATTTATTAAATAAGTTATTTATTATTTTATTCATTTATTGTTTTATTTGTTAAATTAGTTATTTATTATTTTATTCATATATTGTTTTATTTATTAAATTAGTAATCTAATATTTTATTAATTTATTGTTTTATTTGTTAAATTAGCTATTTATTATATTACTCATTAATTGTTTTATTTATTAAATTAGTTATTTATTATTTTATTCATTTATTGTTTTATTTGTTAAATTAGTTATTTAATATTTTTTATTTATTGTTCTATTTATTAAATTAGTAATCTACTATTTTATTCATTTATTGTTTTATTTGTTAAATTAGTTATTTAATATTTTTTATTTATTGTTTTATTTATTAAATTATTAATCTATTATTTTATTCATTTATTGTTTTATTTGTTAAATTAGTAATTTAGTATTTTATTCATTTATTGTTTTATTTATTAAATTAGTTATTTATTATTTTATTCATTTATTGTTTTATTTATTAAATTAGTTATTTATTATTTTATTCATATATTGTTTTATTTGTTAAATTAGTTATTTAATATTTTTTATTTATTGTTTTATTTATTAAATTATTAATCTATTATTTTATTCATTTATTGTTTTATTTGTTAAATTAGTAATTTAGTATTTTATTCATTTATTGTTTTATTTATTAAATTAGTTATTTATTATTTTATTAATTTATTGTTTTATTTGTTAAATTTGTAATTTATTATTTTATTCATTTATTGTTTTATTTATTAAATAAGTTATTTATTATTTTATTCATTTATTGCTTTATTTATTAAATTAGTAATCTATTATTTAATTCATTTATTGTTTTACTTGTTAAATTAGTTATTTAATGTTTTTTGTTTATTGTTTTATTTATTAAATTAGTAATCTAATATTTTATTAATTTATTGTTTTATTTGTTAAATTAGTACATTAGTATTTTATTCATTTATTGTTTTATTTATTAAATTAGTTATTTATTATTTTATTCATTTATTGTTTTATTTATTAAATTATTAATCTATTATTTTATTCATTTATTGTTTTATTTGTTAAATTAGTAATTTAGTATTTTATTCATTTATTGTTTTATTTATTAAATTAGTTATTTATTATTTTATTCATTTATTGTTTTATTTGTTAAATTAGTAATTTATTATTTTATTCATTTATTGTTTTATTTATTAAATAAGTTATTTATTATTTTATTCATTTATTGCTTTATTTATTAAATTAGTAATCTATTATTTAATTCATTTATTGTTTTATTTGTTAAATTAGTTATTTAATATTTTTTATTTATTGTTTTATTTATTAAATTATTAATCTATTATTTTATTCATTTATTGTTTTATTTGTTAAATTAGTAATTTAGTATTTTATTCATTTATTGTTTTATTTATTAAATTAGTTATTTATTATTTTATTCATTTATTGTTTTATTTGTTAAATTAGTAATTTATTATTTTATTCATGTATTGTTTTATTTATTAAATAAGTTATTTATTATTTTATTCATTTATTGTTTTATTTGTTAAATTAGTTATTTATTATTTTATTCATATATTGTTTTATTTATTAAATTAGTAATCTAATATTTTATTAATTTATTGTTTTATTTGTTAAATTAGCTATTTATTATATTACTCATTAATTGTTTTATTTATTAAATTAGTTATTTATTATTTTATTCATTTATTGTTTTATTTGTTAAATTAGTTATTTAATATTTTTTATTTATTGTTCTATTTATTAAATTAGTAATCTACTATTTTATTCATTTATTGTTTTATTTGTTAAATTAGTTATTTAATATTTTTTATTTATTGTTTTATTTATTAAATTATTAATCTATTATTTTATTCATTTATTGTTTTATTTATTAAATTAGTAATTTAGTATTTTATTCATTTATTGTTTTATTTATTAAATTAGTTATTTATTATTTTATTCATTTATTGTTTTATTTATTAAATTAGTTATTTATTATTTTATTCATTTATTGTTTTATTTGTTAAATTAGTTATTTAATATTTTTTATTTATTGTTTTTTTTATTAAATTATTAATCTATTATTTTATTCATTTATTGTTTTATTTGTTAAATTAGTAATTTAGTATTTTATTCATTTATTGTTTTATTTATTAAATTAGTTATTTATTATTTTATTCATTTATTGTTTTATTTGTTAAATTAGTAATTTATTATTTTATTCATTTATTGTTTTATTTATTAAATAAGTTATTTATTATTTTATTCATTTATTGTTTTATTTGTTAACTTAGTTATTTATTATTTTATTCATTTATTGTTTTATTTGTTAAATTAGTTATTGATTATTTTATTCATTTATTGTTTTATTTATTAAATTAGTAATCTATTATTTAATTCATTTATTGTTCTATTTGTTAAATTAGTTATTTATTATTTTATTCATTTATTGTTTTATTTATTAAATTAGTAATCTAATATTTTATTAATTTATTGTTTTATTTGTTAAATTGATTATTTATTATATTATTCATTAATTGTTTTATTTATTAAATTATTAATCTACTATTTCATTCATTTATTGTTTTATTTGTTGAATTAGTTATTTATTATTTTATTCATTTGTTGTTTTATTTATTAAATTAGTAACCTAATATTTTATTAATTTATTGTTTTATTTGTTAAATTGATTATTTATTATATTATTCATTATTTGTTTTATTTATTAAATTAGTTATTTATTATTTAATTCATTTATTGTTTTATTTGTTAAATTAGATATTTATTATTTTATTCATTTATTGTTTTATTTGTTAAATTAGTTATTTAATATTTTTTATTTATTGTGTTATTTATTAAATTAGTAATCTACTATTTTATTAATTTATTGTTTTATTTGTTAAATTAGTTATTTATTATTTTATTCATTTATTGTTTTATTTATCAAATTAGTAATCTAATATTTTATTAATTTATTGTTTTATTTGTTAAATTAGCTATTTATTATATTATTCTTTAATTGTTTTATTTATTAAACTAGTTATTTATTATTTTATTCATTTATTGTTTTATTTGTTAAATTAGTTATTTATTATTTTATTCATTTATTGTTTTATTTATCAATATAGTAATCTAATATTTTATTCATTTATTGTTTTATTTGTTAAATTAGTTATTTATTATTTTATTCATTTATTGTTTTATTTATTAAATAAGTAATCTACTATTTTATTCATTTATTGTATAAAATAACTTATTTGTTAAATTAGTTATTTAATGTTTTTTGTTTATTGTTTTATTTATTAAATTAGTAATCTAATATTTTATTAATTTATTGTTTTATTTGTTAAATTAGCAATTTATTATATTATTCATTAATTGTTTTATTTATTTAATTAGTTATTTATTATTTTATTCATTTATTGTTTTATTTGTTAAATTAGTTATTTAATATTTTTTATTTATTGTTCTATTTATTCAATTAGTAATCTACTATTTTGTTCATTTATTGTTTTATTTGTTAAATTAGTTATTTAATATTTTTTATTTATTGTTTTATTTATTAAATTATTAATCTATTATTTTATTCATTTATTGTTTTATTTATTAAATTAGTAATTTAGTATTTTATTCATTTATTGTTTTATTTATTAAATTAGTTATTTATTATTTTATTCATTTATTGTTTTATTTATTAAATTAGTTATTTATTATTTTATTCATTTATTATTTTATTTATTAAATAAGTTATTTATTATTTTATTCATTTATTGTTTTATTTATTAAATTAGTAATCTATTATTTAATTCATTTATTGTTTTATTTGTTAAATTAGTTATTTAATGTTTTTTGTTTATTGTTTTATTTATTAAATTAGTAATCTAATATTTTATTAATTTATTGTTTAATTTGTTAAATTAGCTATTTATTATATTATTCATTAATTGTTTTATTTATTAAATTAGTTATTTATTATTTTATTCATTTATTGTTTAATTTGTTAAATTAGTTATTTAATATTTTTTATTTATTGTTTTATTTATCAAATTAGTAATCTATTATTTTATTTGTTAAATTAGTAATTTATTATTTTATTCATTTATTTTTTTATTTATTAAATTAGTAATCTACTATTTTATTCATTTATTGTTCTATTTGTTAAATTAGTTATTTATTATTTTATTCATTTATTGTTTTATTTATTAAATTAGTAATCTAATATTTTATTAATTTATTGTTTTATTTGTTAAATTGATTATTTATTATATTATTCATTAATTGTTTTATTTATTAAATTATTAATCTACTATTTCATTCATTTATTGTTTTATTTGTTGAATTAGTTATTTATTATTTTATTCATTTGTTGTTTTATTTATTAAATTAGTAATCTAATATTTTATTAATTTATTGTTTTATTTGTTAAATTGATTATTTATTATATTATTTATTATTTGTTTTTTTTATTAAATTAGTTATTTATTATTAAATTCATTTATTGTTTTATTTGTTAAATTAGATATTTATTATTTTATTCATTTATTGTTTTATTTGTTAAATTAGTTATTTAATATTTTTTATTTATTGTGTTATTTATTAAATTAGTAATCTACTATTTTATTAATTTATTGTTTTATTTGTTAAATTAGTTATTTATTATTTTATTCATTTATTGTTTTATTTATCAAATTAGTAATCTAATATTTTATTAATTTATTGTTTTATTTGTTAAATTAGCTATTTATTATATTATTCATTAATTGTTTTATTTATTAAATTAGTTATTTATTATTTTATTCATTTATTGTTTTATTTGTTAAATTAGTTATTTATTATTTTATTCATTTATTGTTTTATTTATCAATATAGTAATCTAATATTTTATTAATTTATTGTTTTATTTGTTAAATTAGCTATTTATTATATTATTCATTAATTGTTTTATTTATTAAATTAGTTATTTATTATTTTATTCATTTATGGTTTTATTTGTTAAATTAGATATTTATTATTTTATTCATTTATTGTTTTATTTGTTAAATTAGTGATTTAATATTTCTTGTTTTATTTATTAAATTATTAATATCTATTTTTTTATTGATTTATTGTTTTATTTGTTAAATTAGTAATATATTATTTTATTCATTTATGTTTTATTTATTTAATTAGTTATTTATTATTTTATTCATTTATTGTTTTATTTATTAAATTAGTAATCTATTATTTAATTCATTTATTGTTTTATTTGTTAAATTAGTTATTTAATGTTTTTTGTTTATTGTTTTATTTATTAAATTAGTAATCTAATATTTTATTAATTTATTGTTTTTTTTGTTAAATGAGCTATTTATTATATTATTCATTAATTGTTTTATTTATTAAATTAGTTATTTATTATTTTATGCATTTATTGTTTAATATGTTAAATTAGTTATTTAATATTTTTTATTTGTTGTTTTACTTATTAAATTAGTAATCTACTATTTTATTCATTTATTGTTTTATTTGTTAAATTAGTTATTTATTATTTTATTCATTTATTGTTTTATTTATTAAATTAGTAATCTATTATTTAATTCATTTATTGTTTTATTTGTTAAATTAGTTATTTAATGTTTTTTGTTTATTGTTTTATTTATTAAATTAGTAATCTAATATTTTATTAATTTATTGTTTTATTTGTTAAATTAGCTATTTATTATATTACTCATTAATTTTTTTATTTATTAAATTAGTTATTTATTATTTTATTCTTTTATTGTTTTATTTGTTAAATTAGTAATTTAATATTTTTTATTTATTGTTCTATTTATTAAATTAGTAATCTACTATTTTATTCATATATTGTTTTATTTGTTAAATTAGTTATTTAATATTTTTTATTTATTGTTTTATTTGTTAAATTAGTTTTTTTTTATTTTATTCATTTATTGTTTTATTTGTTAAATTAGTTATTTATTATTTTATTCATTTATTGTTTTATTTATTAAATTAGTAATCTATTATTTAATTCATATATTGTTTTACTTGTTAAATTAGTTATTTTTATGTTTTTTGTTTATTGTTTTATTTATTAAATTAGTAATCTAATATTTTATTAATTTATTGTTTTATTTGTTAAATTAGCTATTTATTTTATTATTCATTAATTGTTTTATTTATTAAATTAGTTATTTATTATTTTATTCATTTATTGTTTTATTTGTAAAATTAGTTATTTATTATTTTAATCATTTATTGTTTTATTTATTAAATTAGTAATCTATTATTTAATTAATTTATTGCTTTATTTGTTAAATTAGTTATTTAATGTTTTTTGTTTATTGTTTTATTTATTAAATTAGTAATCTACTATTTTATTCATTTATTGTTTTATTTGTTAAATTAGTTATTTATTATTTTATTCATTTATTGTTTTATTTAGTAAATAAGTAATCTACTATTTTATTCATTTATTGTATAAAATAACTTATTTGTTAAATTAGTTATTTAATGTTTTTTGTTTATTGTTTTATTTATTAAATTAGTAATCTAATATTTTATTAATTCATTGTTTTATTTGTTAAATTAGCTATTTATTATATTATTCATTGATTGTTTTATTTATTAAATTAGTTATTTATTATTTTATTCATTTATTGTTTTATTTGTTAAATTAGTTATTTATTATTTTATTCATTTATTGTTTTATTTATTAAATTAGTAATCTATTATTTAATTCATATATTGTTTTACTTGTTAAATTAGTTATTTAATGTTTTTTGTTTATTGTTTTATTTATTAAATTAGTAATCTAATATTTTATTAATTCATTGTTTTATTTGTTAAATTAGCTATTTATTGTATTATTCATTAATTGTTTTATTTATTAAATTAGTTATTTATTGTTTTATTCATATATTGATTTATTTATTAAATTAGTTATTTATTATTTTATTCATTTATTGTTTTATTTGTTAAATTAGTAATTTATTATTTTATTCATTTATTGTTTTATTTATTAAATAAGTTATTTATTATTTTATTCATTTATTGTTTTATTTGTTAAATTAGAAATTTATTATTTTATTCATTTATTGTTCTATTTATTAAATTAGTAATCTACTATTTTATTCATTTATTGTTTTATTTGTTAAATTAGTTATTTAATATTTTTTATCTATTGTTTTATTTATTAAATTATTAATCTATTATTTTATTCATTTATTGTTTTATTTGTTAAATTAGTAATTTAGTATTTTATTCATTTATTGTTTTATTTATTAAATTAGTTATTTATTATTTTATTCATTTATTGTTTTATTTATTAAATTAGTAATCTATTATTTAATTCATTTATTGTATAAAATAACTTATTTGTTAAATTATTTATTTAATGTTTTTTGTTTATTGTTTTATTTATTAAATTAGTAATCTAATATTTTATTAATTCATTGTTTTATTTATTAAATTAGTTATTTATTATTTTATTCATTTATTGTTTTATTTGTTAAATTAGTTATTTATTATTTTATTCATTTATTGTTTTATTTATTAAATAAGTAATCTACTATTTTATTCATTTATTGTATAAAATAACTTATTTGTTAAATTAGTTATTTAATGTTTTTTGTTTATTGTTTTATTTATTAAATTAGTAATCTAATATTTTATTAACTCATTGTTTTATTTGTTAAATTAGCTATTTATTATATTATTCATTAATTGTTTTATTTATTAAATTAGTTATTTATTATTTTATTCATTTATTGTTTTATTTGTTAAATTAGTTATTTATTATTTTATTCATTCATTGTTTTATTTATTAAATTAGTAATCTATTATTTAATTCATATATTGTTTTACTTGTTAAATTAGTTATTTAATGTTTTTTGTTTATTGTTTTATTTATTAAATTAGTAATCTACTATTTTATTAATTTATTGTTTTATTTGTTAAATTAGCTATTTATTATATTACTCATTAATTGTTTTATTTATTAGTTATTTATTATTTTATTCATTTATTGTTTTATTTGTTAAATTAGTTATTTAATATTTTTTATTTATTGTTCTATTTATTTAATTATAATCTACTATTTTATTCATTTATTGTTTTATTTGTTAAATTAGTTATTTAATATTTTTTATCTATTGCTTTATTTATTAAATTATTAATCTATTATTTTATTCATTTATTGTTTTATTTGTTAAATTTGTAATTTATTATTTTATTTATTTATTGTTTTATTTATTAAATTAGTTATTTATTATTTTATTCATTTATTGTTTTATTTGTTAAATTAGTTATTTAATATTTTTTATTTTTTGTTTTATTTATTAAATTATTAATCTATTATTTTATTCATTTATTGTTTTATTTTTTAAATTAGTAATTTATTATTTTATTCATTTATTGTTTTATTTATTAAATTAGTAATCTATTATTTAATTCATTTATTGTTTTATTTATTAAATTAGTAATCTATTATTTAATTCATTTATTGTTTTATTTGTTAAATTAGTTATTTATTATTTTATTCATTTATTGTTTTATTTATTGAATTAGTAATCTAATATTTTATTAATTTATTGTTTTATTTGTTAAATTGACTATTTATTATATTATTCATTAATTGTTTTATTTATTAAATTATTAATCTACTATTTCATTCATTTATTGTTTTATTTGTTGAATTAGTTATTTATTATTTTATTCATTTATTGTTTTATTTATTAAATTAGTAATCTAATATTTTATGAATTTATTGTTTTATTTGTTACATTGACTATTTATTATATTATTCATTATTTGTTTTATTTATTAAATTAGTTATTTAATATTTTTTATTTATTGTTTTATTTATTAAATTAGTAATCTACTATTTTATTCATTTATTGTTTTATTTGTTAAATTAGTTATTTATTATTTTATTCATTTATTGTTTTATTTATTAAATTAGTAATCTATTATTTAATTCATTTATTGTTTTATTTGTTAAATTAGTTATTTATTATTTTATTCATTTATTGTTTTATTTATTTAATTAGTAATCTATTATTTAATTCATTTATTGTTTTATTTGTTAAATTAGTTATTTATTATTTTATTCATTTATTGTTTTATTTATTAAATTAGTAATCTTTTATTTAATTCATTTATTGTTTTATTTGTTAAATTAGTTATTTATTATTTTATTCATTTATTGTTTTATTTATTAAATTAGTAATCTATTATTTAATTCATTTATTGTTTTATTTGTTAAATTAGTTATTTATTATTTTATTCATTTATTGTTTTACTTATTAAATTAGTAATCTATTATTTAATTCATTTATTGTTTTGTTTGTTAAATTAGTTATTTAATGTTTTTTGTTTATTGTTTTATTTATTAAATTAGTAATCTACTATTTTATTCATTTATTGTTTTATTTGTTAAATTAGTTATTTATTATTTTATTCATTTATTGTTTTATTTATTAAATTAGTAATCTATTATTTTATTCATTTATTGTTTTATTTGTTAAATTAGTTATTTAATGTTTTTTGTTTATTGTTTTATTTATTAAATTAGTAATCTAATATTTTATTAATTTATTGTTTTATTTGTTAAATTAGCTATTTATTATATTACTCATTAATTGTTTTATTTATTAGTTATTTATTATTTTATTCATTTATTGTTTTATTTGTTAAATTAGTTATTTAATATTTTTTATTTATTGTTCTATTTATTAAATTGTAATCTACTATTTTATTCATTTATTGTATAAAATAACTTATTTGTTAAATTAGTTATTTAATGTTTTTTGTTTATTGTTTTATTTATTAAATTAGTAATCTAATATTTTATTAATTTATTGTTTTATTTGTTAAATTAGCTATTTATTATATTATTCTTTTATTGTTTTATTTATTAAATTAGTAATCTATTATTTAATTCATTTATTGTTTTATTTGTTAAATTAGTTATTTAATGTTTTATGTTTATTGTTTTATTTATTAAATTAGTAATCTAATATTTTATTAATTTATTGTTTTATTTGTTAAATTAGCTATTTATTATATTACTCATTAATTGTTTTATTTATTAGTTATTTATTATTTTATTCATTTATTGTTTTATTTGTTAAATTAGTTATTTAATATTTTTTATTTATTGTTCTATTTATTAAATTATAATCTACTATTTTATTCATTTATTGTTTTATTTGTTAAATTAGTTATTTAATATTTTTTATCTATTGCTTTATTTATTAAATTATTAATCTATTATTTTATTCATTTATTGTTTTATTTGTTAAATTTGTAATTTATTATTTTATTTATTTATTGTTTTATTTATTAAATTAGTTATTTATTATTTTATTCATTTATTGTTTTATTTGTTAAATTAGTTATTTAATATTTTTTATTTTTTGTTTTATTTATTAAATTATTAATCTATTATTTTATTCATTTATTGTTTTATTTTTTAAATTAGTAATTTATTATTTTATTCATTTATTGTTTTATTTATTAAATTAGTTATTTATTATTTTATTCATTTATTGTTTTATTTATTAAATTAGTAATCTACTATTTTATTCATTTATTGTTCTATTTGTTAAATTAGTTATTTATTATTTTATTCATTTATTGTTTTATTTATTGAATTAGTAATCGAATATTTTATTAATTTATTGTTTTATTTGTTAAATTGACTATTTATTATATTATTCATTAATTGTTTTATTTATTAAATTATTAATCTACTATTTCATTCATTTATTGTTTTATTTGTTGAATTAGTTATTTATTATTTTATTCATTTATTGTTTTATTTATTAAATTAGTAATCTAATATTTTATTAATTTATTGTTTTATTTGTTAAATTGACTATTTATTATATTATTCATTATTTGTTTTATTTATTAAATTAGTTATTTAATATTTTTTATTTATTGTTTTATTTATTAAATTAGTAATCTATTATTTAATTCATTTATTGTTTTATTTGTTAAATTAGTTATTTATTATTTTATTCATTTATTGTTTTATTTATTAAATTAGTAATCTATTATTTAATTCATTTATTGTTTTATTTGTTAAATTAGTTATTTATTATTTTATTCATTTATTGTTTTATTTATTGAATTAGTAATCTAATATTTTATTAATTTATTGTTTTATTTGTTAAATTGACTATTTATTATATTATTCATTAATTGTTTTATTTATTAAATTATTAATCTACTATTTCATTCATTTATTGTTTTATTTGTTGAATTAGTTATTTATTATTTTATTCATTTATTGTTTTATTTATTAAATTAGTAATCTAATATTTTATTAATTTATTGTTTTATTTGTTAAATTGACTATTTATTATATTATTCATTATTTGTTTTATTTATTAAATTAGTTATTTAATATTTTTTATTTATTGTTTTATTTATTAAATTAGTAATCTACTATTTTATTCATTTATTGTTTTATTTGTTAAATTAGTTATTTATTATTTTATTCATTTATTGTTTTATTTATTAAATTAGTAATCTATTATTTAATTCATTTATTGTTTTATTTGTTAAATTAGTTATTTATTATTTTATTCATTTATTGTTTTATTTATTTAATTAGTAATCTATTATTTAATTCATTTATTGTTTTATTTGTTAAATTAGTTATTTATTATTTTATTCATTTATTGTTTTATTTATTAAATTAGTAATCTATTATTTAATTCATTTATTGTTTTATTTGTTAAATTAGTTATTTATTATTTTATTCATTTATTGTTTTATTTATTAAATTAGTAATCTATTATTTAATTCATTTATTGTTTTATTTGTTAAATTAGTTATTTATTATTTTATTCATTTATTGTTTTACTTATTAAATTAGTAATCTATTATTTAATTCATTTATTGTTTTGTTTGTTAAATTAGTTATTTAATGTTTTTTGTTTATTGTTTTATTTATTAAATTAGTAATCTACTATTTTATTCATTTATTGTTTTATTTGTTAAATTAGTTATTTATTATTTTATTCATTTATTGTTTTATTTATTAAATTAGTAATCTATTATTTAATTCATTTATTGTTTTATTTGTTAAATTAGTTATTTAATGTTTTTTGTTTATTGTTTTATTTATTAAATTAGTAATCTAATATTTTATTAATTTATTGTTTTATTTGTTAAATTAGCTATTTATTATATTACTCATTAATTGTTTTATTTATTAGTTATTTATTATTTTATTCATTTATTGTTTTATTTGTTAAATTAGTTATTTAATATTTTTTATTTATTGTTCTATTTATTAAATTGTAATCTACTGTTTTATTCATTTATTGTATAAAATAACTTATTTGTTAAATTAGTTATTTAATGTTTTTTGTTTATTGTTTTATTTATTAAATTAGTAATCTAATATTTTATTAATTTATTGTTTTATTTGTTAAATTAGCTATTTATTATATTATTCTTTTATTGTTTTATTTATTAAATTAGTAATCTATTATTTAATTCATTTATTGTTTTATTTGTTAAATTAGTTATTTAATGTTTTATGTTTATTGTTTTATTTATTAAATTAGTAATCTAATATTTTATTAATTTATTGTTTTATTTGTTAAATTAGCTATTTATTATATTACTCATTAATTGTTTTATTTATTAGTTATTTATTATTTTATTCATTTATTGTTTTATTTGTTAAATTAGTTATTTAATATTTTTTA
Source organism: Pollenia amentaria (assembly GCA_943735925.1). Classification (NCBI taxonomy): domain Eukaryota; kingdom Metazoa; phylum Arthropoda; class Insecta; order Diptera; family Polleniidae; genus Pollenia; species Pollenia amentaria. Next base: position 90,883,707 of record OX031010.1, read on the forward strand.
TTTATTGTTCTATTTATTTAATTATAATCTACTATTTTATTCATTTATTGTTTTATTTGTTAAATTAGTTATTTAATATTTTTTATCTATTGCTTTATTTATTAAATTATTAATCTATTATTTTATTCATTTATTGTTTTATTTGTTAAATTTGTAATTTATTATTTTATTTATTTATTGTTTTATTTATTAAATTAGTTATTTATTATTTTATTCATTTATTGTTTTATTTGTTAAATTAGTTATTTAATATTTTTTATTTTTTGTTTTATTTATTAAATTATTAATCTATTATTTTATTCATTTATTGTTTTATTTTTTAAATTAGTAATTTATTATTTTATTCATTTATTGTTTTATTTATTAAATTAGTTATTTATTATTTTATTCATTTATTGTTTTATTTATTAAATTAGTAATCTACTATTTTATTCATTTATTGTTCTATTTGTTTAATTAGTTATTTATTATTTTATTCATTTATTGTTTTATTTATTGAATTAGTAATCGAATATTTTATTAATTTATTGTTTTATTTGTTAAATTGACTATTTATTATATTATTCATTAATTGTTTTATTTATTAAATTATTAATCTACTATTTCATTCATTTATTGTTTTATTTGTTGAATTAGTTATTTATTATTTTATTCATTTATTGTTTTATTTATTAAATTAGTAATCTAATATTTTATTAATTTATTGTTTTATTTGTTAAATTGACTATTTATTATATTATTCATTATTTGTTTTATTTATTAAATTAGTTATTTAATATTTTTTATTTATTGTTTTATTTATTAAATTAGTAATCTATTATTTAATTCATTTATTGTTTTATTTGTTAAATTAGTTATTTATTATTTTATTCATTTATTGTTTTATTTATTAAATTAGTAATCTATTATTTAATTCATTTATTGTTTTATTTGTTAAATTAGTTATTTATTATTTTATTCATTTATTGTTTTATTTATTAAATTAGTAATCTATTATTTAATTCATTTATTGTTTTATTTGTTAAATTAGTTATTTAATGTTTTTTGTTTATTGTTTTATTTATTAAATTAGTAATCTACTATTTTATTCATTTATTGTTTTATTTGTTAAATTAGTTATTTATTATTTTATTAATTTATTGTTTTATTTATTAAATTAGTAATCTATTATTTAATTCATTTATTGTTTTATTTGTTAAATTAGTTATTTAATGTTTTTTGTTTATTGTTTTATTTATTAAATTAGTAATCTAATATTTTATTAATTTATTGTTTTATTTGTTAAATTAGCTATTTATTATATTATTCAATTATTGTTTTATTTATTAAATTAGTTATTTATTATTTTATTCATTTATTGTTTTATTTGTTAAATTAGTTATTTATTATTTTATACATTTATTGTTTTATTTATTAAATTAGTAATCTATTATTTAATTCATTTATTGTTTTATTTGTTAAATTAGTTATTTAATGTTTTTTGTTTATTGTTTTATTTATTAAATTAGTAATCTAATATTTTATTAATTTATTGTTTTATTTGTTAAATTAGCTATTTATTATATTACTCATTAATTGTTTTATTTATTAGTTATTTATTATTTTATTCATTTATTGTTTTATTTATTAAATTAGTTATTTATTATTTTATTCATTTATTGTTTTATTTGTTAAATTAGTTATTTATTATTTTATACATTTATTGTTTTTTTTAGTAAATTAGTAATCTATTATTTAATTCATTTATTGTTTTATTTGTTAAATTAGTTATTTAATGTTTTTTGTTTATTGTTTAATTTATTATATTAGTAATATAATATTTTATTAATTTATTGTTTTATTTGTTAAATTAGCTATTTATTATATTACTCATTAATTGTTTTATTTATTAGTTATTTATTATTTTATTCATTTATTGTTTTATTTATTAAATTAGTTATTTATTATTTTATTCATTTATTGTTTTATTTGTTAAATTAGTTATTTATTATTTTATACATTTATTGTTTTATTTATTAAATTAGTAATCTATTATTTAATTCATTTATTGTTTTATTTGTTAAATTAGTTATTTAATGTTTTTTATTTATTTATTAAATTAGTAATCTAATATTTTATTAATTTATTGTTTTATTTGTTAAATTAGATATTTATTATATTACTCATTAATTGTTTTATTTATTAGTTATTTATTATTTTATTCATTTATTTGTTAAATTAGTTATTTAATATTTTTTATTTATTGTTCTATTTATTAAATTGTAATCTACTATTTTATTCATTTATTGTATAAAATAACTTATTTGTTAAATTAGTTATTTAATGTTTTTTGTTTATTGTTTTATTTATTAAATTAGTAATCTAATATTTTATTAATTTATTGTTTTATTTGTTAAATTAGCTATTTATTATATTACTCAATAATTGTTTTATTTATTAGTTATTTATTATTTTATTCATTTATTGTTTTATTTGTTAAATTAGTTATTTAATATTTTTTATTTATTGTTCTATTTATTAAATTGTAATCTACTATTTTATTCATTTATTGTATAAAATAACTTATTTGTTAAATTAGTTATTTAATGTTTTTTGTTTATTGTTTTATTTATTAAATTTGTAATCTAATATTTTATTAATTTATTGTTTTAGTTGTTAAATTATCTATTTATTATATTACTCAATAATTGTTTTATTTATTAGTTATTTATTATTTTATTCATTTATTGTTTTATTTGTTAAATTAGTTATTTATTATTTTATACATTTATTGTTTTATTTATTAAATTAGTAATCTATTATTTAATTCATTTATTGTTTTATTTGTTAAATTAGTTATTTAATGTTTTTTGTTTATTGTTTTATTTATTAAATTAGTAATCTAATATTTTATTAATTTATTGTTTTATTTGTTAAATTAGCTATTTATTATATTACTCATTAATTGTTTTATTTATTAGTTATTTATTATTTTATTCATTTATTGTTTTATTTATTAAATTAGTTATTTATTATTTTATTCATTTATTGTTTTATTTGTTAAATTAGTTATTTATTATTTTATACATTTATTGTTTTATTTATTAAATTAGTAATCTATTATTTAATTCATTTATTGCTTTATTTGTTAAATTAGTTATTTAATGTTTTTTGTTTATTGTTTTATTTATTAAATTAGTAATCTAATATTTTATTAATTTATTGTTTTATTTGTTAAATTAGCTATTTATTATATTACTCATTAATTGTTTTATTTATTAGTTATTTATTATTTTATTCATTTATTGTTTTATTTATTAAATTAGTTATTTATTATTTTATTCATTTATTGTTTTATTTGTTAAATTAGTTATTTATTATTTTATACATTTATTGTTTTATTTATTAAATTAGTAATCTATTATTTAATTCATTTATTGTTTTATTTGTTAAATTAGTTATTTAATGTTTTTTGTTTATTGTTTTATTTATTAAATTAGTAATATAATATTTTATTAATTTATTGTTTTATTTGTTAAATTAGCTATTTATTATATTACTCATTAATTGTTTTATTTATTAGTTATTTATTATTTTATTCATTTATTGTTTTATTTATTAAATTAGTTATTTATTATTTTATTCATTTATTGTTTTATTTGTTAAATTAGTTATTTATTATTTTATACATTTATTGTTTTATTTATTAAATTAGTAATCTATTATTTAATTCATTTATTGTTTTATTTGTTAAATTAGTTATTTAATGTTTTTTGTTTATTGTTTTATTTATTAAATTAGTAATCTAATATTTTATTAATTTATTGTTTTATTTGTTAAATTAGCTATTTATTATATTTCTCATTAATTGTTTTATTTATTAGTTATTTATTATTTTATTCATTTATTGTTTTATTTATTAAATTAGTTATTTATTATTTTATTCATTTATTGTTTTATTTGTTAAATTATTTATTTCTTATTTTATACATTTATTGTTTTATTTATTAAATTAGTAATCTATTATTTAATTCATTTATTGTTTTATTTGTTATATTAGTTATTTAATGTTTTTTGTTTATTGTTTTATTTATTAAATTAGTAATCTAATATTTTATTAATTTATTGTTTTATTTGTTAAATTAGCTATTCTACTAATCTACTATTTTATTCATTTATTGTATAAAATAACTTATTTGTTAAATTAGTTATTTAATGTTTTTTGTTTATTGTTTTATTTATTAAATTAGTAATCTAATATTTTATTAATTTATTGTTTTATTTGTTAAATTAGCTATTTATTATATTACTCAATAATTGTTTTATTTATTAGTTATTTATTATTTTATTCATTTATTGTTTTATTTGTTAAATTAGCTATTTAATATTTTTTATTTATTGTTCTATTTATTAAATTATAATCTACTATTTTATTCATTTATTGTATAAAATAACTTATTTGTTAAATTAGTTATTAATGTTTTTTGTTTATTGTTTTATTTATTAAATTAGTAATCTAATATTTTATTAATTTATTGTTTTATTTGTTAAATTATCTATTTATTATATTATTCATTTATTGTTTTATTTATTAAATTAGTTATTTATTATTTTATTCATTTATTGTTTTATTTGTTAAATTAGTTATTTATTATTTTATTCATTTATTGTTTGATTTATTAAATTAGTAATCTATTATTTAATTCATTTATTGTTTTATTTGTTAAATTAGTTATTTAATGTTTTTTGTTTATTGTTTTATTTATTAAATTAGTAATCTAATATTTTATTAATTTATTGTTTTATTTGTTAAATTAGCTATTTATTATATTACTCATTAATTGTTTTATTTATTAGTTATTTATTATTTTATTCATTTATTGTTTTATTTGTTAAATTAGTTATTTAATATTTTTTATTTATTAAATTAGTAATCTATTATTTTATTCATTTATTGTTTTATTTGTTAAATTTGTAATTTATTATTTTATTTATTTATTGTTTTATTTATTAAATTAGTTATTTATTATTTTATTCATTTATTGTTTTATTTGTTAAATTAGTTATTTAATATTTTTTATTTTTTGCTTTATTTATTAAATTATTAATCTATTATTTTATTCATTTACTGTTTTATTTTTTAAATTAGTAATTTATTATTTTATTCATTTATTGTTTTATTTATTAAATTAGTTATTTATTATTTTATTCATTTATTGTTTTATTTATTAAATTAGTAATCTACTATTTTATTCATTTATTGTTCTATTTGTTAAATTAGTTATTTATTATTTTATTCATTTATTGTTTTATTTATTGAATTAGTAATCTAATATTTTATTAATTTATTGTTTTATTTGTTAAATTGAATATTTATTATATTATTCATTAATTGTTTTATTTATTAAATTATTAATCTACTATTTCATTCATTTATTGTTTTATTTGTTGAATTAGTTATTTATTATTTTATTCATTTATTGTTTTATTTATTAAATTAGTAATCTAATATTTTATTAATTTATTGTTTTATTTGTTAAATTGACTATTTATTATATTATTCATTATTTGTTTTATTTATTAAATTAGTTATTTAATATTTTTTATTTATTGTTTTATTTATTAAATTAGTTATTTATTATTTTATTCATTTATTGTTTTATTTATTAAATTAGTAATCTATTATTTAATTCATTTATTGTTTTATTTGTTAAATTAGTTATTTATTATTTTATTCATTTATTGTTTTATTTATTTAATTAGTAATCTATTATTTAGTTCATTTATTGTTTTATTTGTTAAATTAGTTATTTATTATTTTATTCATTTATTGTTTTATTTATTAAATTAGTAATCTATTATTTAATTCATTTATTGTTTTATTTGTTAAATTAGTTATTTATTATTTTATTCATTTATTGTTTTATTTATTAAATTAGTAATCTAATATTTTATTAATTTATTGTTTTATTTGTTAAATTGACTATTTATTATATTATTCATTATTTGTTTTATTTATTAAATTAGTTATTTAATATTTTTTATTTATTGTTTTATTTATTAAATTAGTTATTTATTATTTTATTCATTTATTGTTTTATTTATTAAATTAGTAATCTATTATTTAATTCATTTATTGTTTTATTTGTTGAATTAGTTATTTATTATTTTATTCATTTATTGTTTTATTTATTAAATTAGTAATCTAATATTTTATTAATTTATTGTTTTATTTGTTAAATTGACTATTTATTATATTATTCATTATTTGTTTTATTTATTAAATTAGTTATTTAATATTTTTTATTTATTGTTTTATTTATTAAATTAGTTATTTATTATTTTATTCATTTATTGTTTTATTTATTAAATTAGTAATCTATTATTTAATTCATATATTGTTTTATTTGTTAAATTAGTTATTTATTATTTTATTCATTTATTGTTTTATTTATTTAATTAGTAATCTATTATTTAGTTCATTTATTGTTTTATTTGTTAAATTAGTTATTTATTATTTTATTCATTTATTGTTTTATTTATTAAATTAGTAATCTATTATTTAATTCATTTATTGTTTTATTTGTTAAATTAGTTATTTATTATTTTATTCATTTATTGTTTTATTTATTAAATTAGTAATCTATTATTTAATTCATTTATTGTTTTATTTGTTAAATTAGTTATTTATTATTTTATTCATTTATTGTTTTACTTATTAAATTAGTAATCTATTATTTAATTCATTTATTGTTTTATTTGTTAAATTAGTTATTTAATGTTTTTTGTTTATTGTTTTATTTATTAAATTAGTAATCTACTATTTTATTCATTTATTGTTTTATTTGTTAAATTAGTTATTTATTATTTTATTCATTTATTGTTTTATTTATTAAATTAGTAATCTATTATTTAATTCATTTATTGTTTTATTTGTTAAATTAGTTATTTAATGTTTTTTGTTTATTGTTTTATTTATTAAATTAGTAATCTAATATTTTATTAATTTATTGTTTTATTTGTTAAATTAGCTATTTATTATATTATTTATTTATTGTTTTATTTATTAAATTAGTTATTTATTATTTTATTCATTTATTGTTTTATTTGTTAAATTAGTTATTTATTATTTTATTCATTTATTGTTTTATTTATTAAATTAGTAATCTATTATTTAATTCATTTATTGTTTTATTTGTTAAATTAGTTATTTAATGTTTTTTGTTTATTGTTTTATTTATTAAATTAGTAATCTAATATTTTATTAATTTATTGTTTTATTTGTTAAATTAGCTATTTATTATATTACTCATTAATTGTTTTATTTATTAGTTATTTATTATTTTATTCACTTATTGTTTTATTTGTTAAATTAGTTATTTAATATTTTTTATTTATTGTTCTATTTATTTAATTGTAATCTACTATTTTATTCATTTATTGTATAAAATAACTTATTTGTTAAATTAGTTATTTAATGTTTTTTGTTTTATTTATTAAATTAGTAATCTAATATTTTATTAATTTATTGTTTTATTTGTTAAATTAGCTATTTATTATATTACTCATTAATTGTTTTATTTATTAGTTATTTATTATTTTATTCATTTATTGTTTTATTTGTTAAATTAGTTATTTAATATTTTTTATTTATTGTTCTATTTATTAAATTATAATCTACTATTTTATTCATTTATTGTATAAAATAACTTATTTGTTAAATTAGTTATTTAATGTTTTTTGTTTATTGTTTTATTTATTAAATTAGTAATCTAATATTTTATTAATTTATTGTTTTATTTGTTAAATTAGCTATTTATTATATTATTCATTTATTGTTTTATTTGTTAAATTAGTTATTTATTATTTTATTCATTTATTGTTTTTTTTATTAAATTAGTAATCTATTATTTAATTTATTTATTGTTTTATTTATTAAATTAGTAATCTATTATTTAATTCATTTATTGTTTTATTTGTTAAATTAGTTATTTAATGTTTTTTGTTTATTGTTTTATTTATTAAATTAGTAATCTAATATTTTATTAATTTATTGTTTTATTTGTTAAATTAGCTATTTATTATATTACTCATTAATTGTTTTATTTATTAGTTATTTATTATTTTATTCATTTATTGTTTTATTTGTTAAATTAGTTATTTAATATTTTTTATTTATTGTTCTATTTATTAAATTGTAATCTACTATTTTATTCATTTATTGTATAAAATAACTTATTTGTTAAATTAGTTATTTAATGTTTTTTGTTTATTGTTTTATTTATTAAATTAGTAATCTAATATTTTATTAATTTATTGTTTTATTTGTTAAATTAGCTATTTATTATATTACTCATTAATTGTTTTATTTATTAGTTATTTATTATTTTATTCATTTATTGTTTTATTTGTTAAATTAGTTATTTAATATTTTTTATTTATTGTTCTATTTATTAAATTATAATCTACTATTTTATTCATTTATTGTATAAAATAACTTATTTGTTAAATTAGTTATTTAATGTTTTTTGTTTATTGTTTTATTTATTAAATTAGTAATCTAATATTTTATTAATTTATTGTTTTATTTGTTAAATTAGCTTTTTATTATATTATTCATTTATTGTTTTATTTATTAAATTAGTTATTTATTATTTTATTCATTTATTGTTTTATTTGTTAAATTAGTTATTTATTATTTTATTCATTTATTGTTTTATTTATTAAATTTGTAATCTATTATTTAATTCATTTATTGTTTTATTTGTTAAATTAGTTATTTAATGTTTTTTGTTTATTGTTTATTTATTAAATTAGTAATCTAATATTTTATTAATTTATTGTTTTATTTGTTAAATTAGCTATTTATTATATTACTCATTAATTGTTTTATTTATTAGTTATTTATTATTTTATTCATTTATTGTTTTATTTGTTATATTAGTTATTTAATATTTTTTATTTATTGTTCTATTTATTAAATTATTAATCTATTATTTTATTCATTTATTGTCTTATTTGTTAAATTAGTAATTTAGTATTTTATTCATTTATTGTTTTATTTATTAAATTAGTTATTTATTATTTTATTCATTTATTGTTTTATTTGTTAAATTAGTAATTTATTATTTTATTCATTTATTGTTTTATTTATTAAATAAGGTATTTATTATTTTATTCATTTATTGTTTTATTTGTTAAATTAGTAATTTATTATTTTATTTATTAAATTAGTAATCTAATATTTTATTAATTTATTGTTTTATTTGTTAAATTAGCTATTTAATATTTTTTATTTATGGTTTTATTTATTAAATTATTAATCTATTATTTTATTCATTTATTGTTTTATTTGTTAAATTAGTAATATAGTATTTTATTCATTTATTGATTTATTTATTAAATTAGTAATTTATTATTTTATTCATTTATTGTTTTATTTATTAAATAAGTTATTTATTATTTTATTCATTTATTGTTTTATTTGTTAAATTAGTTATTTATTATTTTATTCATATATTGTTTTATTTATTAAATTAGTAATCTAATATTTTATTAATTTATTGTTTTATTTGTTAAATTAGCTATTTATTATATTACTCATTAATTGTTTTATTTATAAAATTAGTTATTTATTATTTTATTCATTTATTGTTTTATTTGTTAAATTAGCTATTTAATATTTTTTATTTATTGTTCTATTTATTAAATTAGTAATCTACTATTTTATTCATTTATTGTTTTATTTGTTAAATTAGTTATTTAATATTTTTTATTTATTGTTTTATTTATTAAATTATTAATCTATTATTTTATTCATTTATTGTTTTATTTGTTAAATTAGTTATTTAATATTTTTTATTTATTGTTCTATTTATTAAATTATAATCTACTATTTTATTCATTTATTGTATAAAATAACTTATTTGTTAAATTAGTTATTTAATGTTTTTTGTTTATTGTTTTATTTATTAAATTAGTAATCTAATATTTTATTAATTTATTGTTTTATTTGTTAAATTAGCTATTTATTATATTATTCATTTATTGTTTTATTTATTAAATTAGTTATTTATTATTTTATTCATTTATTGTTTTATTTGTTAAATTAGTTATTTATTATTTTATTCATTTATTGTTTTATTTATTAAATTAGTAATCTATTATTTAATTCATTTATTGTTTTATTTGTTAAATTAGTTATTTAATGTTTTTTGTTTATTGTTTTATTTATTAAATTAGTAATCTAATATTTTATTAATTTATTGTTTTATTTGTTAAATTAGCTATTTATTATATTACTCATTAATTGTTTTATTTATTAGTTATTTATTATTTTATTCATTTATTGTTTTATTTGTTAAATTAGTTATTTAATATTTTTTATTTATTGTTCTATTTATTAAATTATAATCTACTATTTTATTCATTTATTGTTTTATTTGTTAAATTAGTTATTTAATATTTTTTATCTATTGTTTTATTTATTAAATTATTAATCTATTATTTTATTCATTTATTGTTTTATTTGTTAAATTAGTAATTTAGTATTTTATTCATTTATTGTTTTATTTATTAAATTAGTTATTTATTATTTTATTCATTTATTGTTTTATTTGTTAAATTAGTAATTTATTATTTTATTCATTTATTGTTTTATTTATTAAATAAGTTATTTATTATTTTATTCATTTATTGTTTTATTTGTTAAATTAGTAATTTATTATTTTATTTATTAAATTAGTAATCTAATATTTTATTAATTTATTGTTTTATTTGTTAAATTAGCTATTTAATATTTTTTATTTATGGTTTTATTTATTAAATTATTAATCTATTATTTTATTCATTTATTGTTTTATTTATTAAATTAGTAATTTATTATTTTATTCATTTATTGTTTTATTTATTAAATAAGTTATTTATTATTTTATTCATTTATTGTTTTATTTGTTAAATTAGTAATTTATTATTTTATTTATTAAATTAGTAATCTAATATTTTATTAATTTATTGTTTTATTTGTTAAATTAGCTATTTAATATTTTTTATTTATGGTTTTATTTATTAAATTATTAATCTATTATTTTATTCATTTATTGATTTATTTATTAAATTAGTAATTTATTATTTTATTCATTTATTGTTTTATTTATTAAATAAGTTATTTATTATTTTATTCATTTATTGTTTTATTTGTTAAATTAGTTATTTATAATTTTATTCATATATTGTTTTATTTATTAAATTAGTAATCTAATATTTTATTAATTTATTGTTTTATTTGTTAAATTAGCTATTTATTATATTACTCATTAATTGTTTTATTTATAAAATTAGTTATTTATTATTTTATTCATTTATTGTTTTATTTGTTAAATTAGCTATTTAATATTTTTTATTTATTGTTCTATTTATTAAATTAGTAATCTACTATTTTATTCATTTATTGTTTTATTTGTTAAATTAGTTATTTAATATTTTTTATTTATTGTTTTATTTATTAAATTATTAATCTATTATTTTATTCATTTATTGTTTTATTTGTTAAATTAGTAATTTAGTATTTTATTCATTTATTGTTTTATTTATTAAATTAGTTATTTATTATTTTATTCATTTATTGTTTTATTTTTTAAACTAGTTATTTATTATTTTATTCATTTATTGTTTTATTTGTTAAATTAGTTATTTAATATTTTTTATTTATTGTTTTATTTATTAAATTATTAATCTATTATTTTATTCATTTATTGTTTTAATTGTTAAATTAGTAATTTAGTATTTTATTCATTTATTGTTTTATTTATTAAACTAGTTATTTATTATTTTATTCATTAATTGTTTTATTTATAAAATTAGTTATTTATTATTTTATTCATTTATTGTTTTATTTGTTAAATTAGCTATTTAATATTTTTTATTTATGGTTTTATTTATTAAATTATTAATCTATTATTTTATTCATTTATTGTTTTATTTGTTAAATTAGTAATTTAGTATTTTATTCATTTATTGATTTATTTATTAAATTAGTAATTTATTATTTTATTCATTTATTGTTTTATTTATTAAATATGTTATTTATTATTTTATTCATTTTTGTTTTATTTGTTAAATTAGTTATTTATTATTTTATTCATTTATTGTTTTATTTGTTAAATTAGTTATTTAATGTTTTTTATTTATTGTTCTATTTATTAAATTAGTAATCTACTATTTTATTCATTTATTGTTTTATTTGTTAAATTAGTTATTTAATATTTTTTATTTATTGTTTTATTTATTAAATTATTAATCTATTATTTTATTCATTTATTGTTTTATTTGTTAAATTAGTAATTTAGTATTTTATTCATTTATTGTTTTATTTATTAAATTAGTTATTTATTATTTTATTCATTTATTGTTTTATTTATTAAATTAGTTATTTATTATTTTATTCATTTATTGTTTTATTTGTTAAATTAGTTATTTAATATTTTTTATTTATTGTTTTATTTATTAAATTATTAATCTATTATTTTATTCATTTATTGTTTTATTTGTTAAATTAGTAATTTAGTATTTTATTCATTTATTGTTTTATTTTTTAAATTAGTTATTTATTATTTTATTCATTTATTGTTTTATTTGTTAAATTAGTAATTTATTATTTTATTCATTTATTGTTTTATTTATTAAATAAGTTATTTATTATTTTATTCATTTATTGTTTTATTTGTTAAATTAGTAATTTATTATTTTATTCATTTATTGTTTTATTTGTTAAATTAGTAATTTAGTATTTTATTCATTTATTGTTTTATTTGTTAAATTAGTTATTTATTATTTTATTCATTTATTGTTTTATTTGTTAAATTAGTTATTTAATGTTTTTTGTTTATTGTTTTATTTATTAAATTAGTAATCTAATATTATATTAATTTATTGTTTTATTTGTTAAATTAGCTATTTATTATATTATTCATTAATTGTTTTATTTATTAAATTAGTTATTTATTATTTTATTCATTTATTGTTTTGTTTGTTAAATTAGTTATTTATTATTTTATTCATTTATTGTTTTATTTGTTAAATCAGTAATTTATTATTTTATTCATTTATTGTCCTATTTGTTAAATTAGTTATTTATTATTTTATTCGTTTATTGTTTTATTTATTAAATTAGTAATCTAATATTTTATTAATTTATTGTTTTATTTGTTAAATTAGTAATTTATTATTTTATTAATTTATTGTTTTATTTATTAAATTAGTTATTTATTATTTTATTAATTTATTGTTTTATTTATTAAATTAGTAATCTATTATTTTATTCATTTATTTGTTAAATTAGAAATTTATTATTTTATTCATTTATTGTTTTATTTATTAAATTAGTTATTTATTATTTTATTCATTTATTGTTTTATTTGTTAAATTAGTTATTTAATATTTTTTATCTATTGTTTTATTTATTAAATTATTAATCTATTATTTTATTCATTTATTGTTTTATTTGTTAAATTAGTAATTTAGTATTTTATTCATTTATTGTTTTATTTATTAAATTAGTTATTTATTATTTTATTCATTTATTGTTTTATTTGTTAAATTAGTAATTTATTATTTTATTCATTTATTGTTTTATTTATTAAATAAGTTATTTATTATTTTATTCATTTATTGTTTTATTTGTTAAATTAGTAATTTATTATTTTATTTATTAAATTAGTAATCTAATATTTTATTAATTTATTGTTTTATTTGTTAAATTAGCTATTTAATATTTTTTATTTATGGTTTTATTTATTAAATTATTAATCTATTATTTTATTCATTTATTGTTTTATTTGTTAAATTAGTAATTTAGTATTTTATTCATTTATTGATTTATTTATTAAATTAGTAATTTATTATTTTATTCATTTATTGTTTTATTTATTAAATAAGTTATTTATTATTTTATTCATTTATTGTTTTATTTGTTAAATTAGTTATTTATAATTTTATTCATATATTGTTTTATTTATTAAATTAGTAATCTAATATTTTATTAATTTATTGTTTTATTTGTTAAATTAGCTATTTATTATATTACTCATTAATTGTTTTATTTATAAAATTAGTTATTTATTATTTTATTCATTTATTGTTTTATTTGTTAAATTAGCTATTTAATATTTTTTATTTATTGTACTATTTATTAAATTATTAATCTATTATTTTATTCATTTATTGTTTTATTTGTTAAATTAGTAATTTAGTATTTTATTCATTTATTGTTTTATTTATTAAATTAGTTATTTATTATTTTATTCATTTATTGTTTTATTTGTTAAATTAGTTATTTAATATTTTTTATTTATTGTTTTATTTATTAAATTATTAATCTATTATTTTATTCATTTATTGTTTTATTTGTTAAATTAGTAATTTAGTATTTTATTCATTTATTGTTTTATTTATTAAATTAGTTATTTATTATTTTATTCATTTATTGTTTTATTTATTAAATTAGTTATTTATTATTTTATTCATTTATTGTTTTATTTGTTAAATTAGTTATTTAATATTTTTTATTTATTGTTTTATTTATTAAATTAGTAATCTATTATTTTATTCATTTATTTGTTAAATTAGAAATTTATTATTTTATTCATTTATTGTTTTATTTATTAAATTAGTTATTTATTATTTTATTCATTTATTGTTTTATTTGTTAAATTAGTTATTTAATATTTTTTATCTATTGTTTTATTTATTAAATTATTAATCTATTATTTTATTCATTTATTGTTTTATTTGTTAAATTAGTAATTTAGTATTTTATTCATTTATTGTTTTATTTATTAAATTAGTTATTTATTATTTTATTCATTTATTGTTTTATTTGTTAAATTAGTAATTTATTATTTTATTCATTTATTGTTTTATTTATTAAATAAGTTATTTATTATTTTATTCATTTATTGTTTTATTTGTTAAATTAGTAATTTATTATTTTATTTATTAAATTAGTAATCTAATATTTTATTAATTTATTGTTTTATTTGTTAAATTAGTTATTTAATATTTTTTATCTATTGTTTTATTTATTAAATTATTAATCTATTATTTTATTCATTTATTGTTTTATTTGTTAAATTAGTTATTTAATATTTTTTATTTATTGTTTTATTTATTAAATTATTAATCTATTATTTTATTCATTTATTGTTTTATTTGTTAAATTAGTTATTTAATATTTTTTATCTATTGTTTTATTTATTAAATTAGTTATTTATTATTTTATTCATTTATTGTTTTATTTGTTAAATTAGTTATTTAATATTTTTTATCTATTGTTTTATTTATTAAATTATTAATCTATTATTTTATTCATTTATTGTTTTATTTGTTAAATTAGTAATTTATTATTTTATTTATTAAATTAGTAATCTAATATTTTATTAATTTATTGTTTTATTTGTTAAATTAGTTATTTAATATTTTTTATCTATTGTTTTATTTATTAAATTATTAATCTATTATTTTATTCATTTATTGTTTTATTTGTTAAATTAGTTATTTAATATTTTTTATCTATTGTTTTATTTATTAAATTATTAATCTATTATTTTATTCATTTATTGTTTTATTTGTTAAATTAGTTATTTAATATTTTTTATCTATTGTTTTATTTATTAAATTAGTTATTTATTATTTTATTCATTTATTGTTTTATTTGTTAAATTAGTTATTTAATATTTTTTATCTATTGTTTTATTTATTAAATTATTAATCTATTATTTTATTCATTTATTGTTTTATTTGTTAAATTAGTAATTTAGTATTTTATTCATTTATTGTTTTATTTGTTAAATTAGTTATTTAATATTTTTTATCTATTGTTTTATTTATTAAATTAGTAATTTATTATTTTATTCATTTATTGTTTTATTTATTAAATAAGTTATTTATTATTTTATTCATTTATTGTTTTATTTGTTAAATTAGTAATTTATTATTTTATTTATTAAATTAGTAATCTAATATTTTATTAATTTATTGTTTTATTTGTTAAATTAGTTATTTAATATTTTTTATCTATTGTTTTATTTATTAAATTATTAATCTATTATTTTATTCATTTATTGTTTTATTTGTTAAATTAGTTATTTAATATTTTTTATCTATTGTTTTATTTATTAAATTATTAATCTATTATTTTATTCATTTATTGTTTTATTTGTTAAATTAGTTATTTAATATTTTTTATCTATTGTTTTATTTATTAAATTAGTTATTTATTATTTTATTCATTTATTGTTTTATTTGTTAAATTAGTTATTTAATATTTTTTATCTATTGTTTTATTTATTAAATTATTAATCTATTATTTTATTCATTTATTGTTTTATTTGTTAAATTAGTAATTTATTATTTTATTTATTAAATTAGTAATCTAATATTTTATTAATTTATTGTTTTATTTGTTAAATTAGTTATTTAATATTTTGTATCTATTGTTTTATTTATTAAATTATTAATCTATTATTTTATTCATTTATTGTTTTATTTGTTAAATTAGTTATTAAATATTTTTTATCTATTGTTTTATTTATTAAATTATTAATCTATTATTTTATTCATTTATTGTTTTATTTGTTAAATTAGTTATTTAATATTTTTTATCTATTGTTTTATTTATTAAATTAGTTATTTATTATTTTATTCATTTATTGTTTTATTTGTTAAATTAGTTATTTAATATTTTTTATCTATTGTTTTATTTATTAAATTATTAATCTATTATTTTATTCATTTATTGTTTTATTTGTTAAATTAGTAATTTAGTATTTTATTCATTTATTGTTTTATTTATTAAATTAGTTATTTATTATTTTATTCATTTATTGTTTTATTAGTTAAATTAGTAATTTATTATTTTATTCATTTATTGTTTTATTTATTAAATAAGTTATTTATTATTTTATTCATTTATTGTTTTATTTGTTAAATTAGTAATTTATTATTTTATTTATTAAATTAGTAATCTAATATTTTATTAATTTATTGTTTTATTTGTTAAATTAGCTATTTAATATTTTTTATTTATGGTTTTATTTATTAAATTATTAATCTATTATTTTATTCATTTATTGTTTTATTTGTTAAATTAGTAATTTAGTATTTTATTCATTTATTGATTTATTTATTAAATTAGTAATTTATTATTTTATTCATTTATTGTTTTATTTATTAAATAAGTTATTTATTATTTTATTCATTTATTGTTTTATTTGTTAAATTAGCTATTTATTATATTACTCATTAATTGTTTTATTTAGAAAATTAGTTATTTATTATTTTATTCATTTATTGTTTTATTTGTTAAATTAGCTATTTAATATTTTTTATTTATTGTTCTATTTATTAAATTATTAATCTATTATTTTATTCATTTATTGTTTTATTTGTTAAATTAGTAATTTAGTATTTTATTCATTTATTGTTTTATTTATTAAATTAGTTATTTATTATTTTATTCATTTATTGTTTTATTTGTTAAATTAGTTATTTAATATTTTTTATTTATTGTTTTATTTATTAAATTATTAATCTATTATTTTATTCATTTATTGTTTTATTTGTTAAATTAGTAATTTAGTATTTTATTCATTTATTGTTTTATTTATTAAATTAGTTATTTATTATTTTATTCATTTATTGTTTTATTTATTAAATTAGTTATTTATTATTTTATTCATTTATTGTTTTATTTGTTAAATTAGTTATTTAATATTTTTAATTTATTGTTTTATTTATTAAATTAGTAATCTATTATTTTATTCATTTATTTGTTAAATTAGAAATTTATTATTTTATTCATTTATTGTTTTATTTATTAAATTAGTTATTTATTATTTTATTCATTTATTGTTTTATTAGTTAAATTAGTTATTTAATATTTTTTATCTATTGTTTTATTTATTAAATTATTAATCTATTATTTTATTCATTTATTGTTTTATTTGTTAAATTAGTAATTTAGTATTTTATTCATTTATTGTTTTATTTATTAAATTAGTTATTTATTATTTTATTCATTTATTGTTTTATTTGTTAAATTAGTAATTTATTATTTTATTCATTTATTGTTTTATTTATTAAATAAGTTATTTATTATTTTATTCATTTATTGTTTTATTTGTTAAATTAGTAATTTATTATTTTATTTATTAAATTAGTAATCTAATATTTTATTAATTTATTGTTTTATTTGTTAAATTAGCTATTTAATATTTTTTATTTATGGTTTTATTTATTAAATTATTAATCTATTATTTTATTCATTTATTGTTTTATTTGTTAAATTAGTAATTTAGTATTTTATTCATTTATTGATTTATTTATTAAATTAGTAATTTATTATTTTATTCATTTATTGTTTTATTTATTAAATAAGTTATTTATTATTTTATTCATTTATTGTTTTATTTGTTAAATTAGTTATTTATAATTTTATTCATATATTGTTTTATTTATTAAATTAGTAATCTAATATTTTATTAATTTATTGTTTTATTTGTTAAATTAGCTATTTATTATATTACTCATTAATTGTTTTATTTATAAAATTAGTTATTTATTATTTTATTCATTTATTGTTTTATTTGTTAAATTAGCTATTTAATATTTTTTATTTATTGTTCTATTTATTAAATTATTAATCTATTATTTTATTCATTTATTGTTTTATTTGTTAAATTAGTAATTTAGTATTTTATTCATTTATTGTTTTATTTATTAAATTAGTTATTTATTATTTTATTCATTTATTGTTTTATTTGTTAAATTAGTTATTTAATATTTTTTATTTATTGTTTTATTTATTAAATTATTAATCTATTATTTTATTTATTTATTGTTTTATTTGTTAAATTAGTAATTTAGTATTTTATTCATTTATTGTTTTATTTATTAAATTAGTTATTTATTATTTTATTCATTTATTGTTTTATTTATTAAATTAGTTATTTATTATTTTATTCATTTATTGTTTTATTTGTTAAATTAGTTATTTAATATTTTTTATTTATTGTTTTATTTATTAAATTATTAATCTATTATTTTATTCATTTATTGTTTTATTTGTTAAATTAGTAATTAAGTATTTTATTCATTTATTGTTTTATTTTTTAAATTAGTTATTTATTATTTTATTCATTTATTGTTTTATTTGTTAAATTAGTAATTTATTATTTTATTCATTTATTGTTTTATTTATTAAATAAGTTATTTATTATTTTATTCATTTATTGTTTTATTTGTTAAATTAGTAATTTATTATTTTATTCATTTATTGTTTTATTTGTTAAATTAGTAATTTAGTATTTTATTCATTTATTGTTTTATTTGTTAAATTAGTTATTTATTATTTTATTCATTTATTGTTTTATTTGTTAAATTAGATATTTAATGTTTTTTGTTTATTGTTTTATTTATTAAATTAGTAATCTAATATTATATTAATTTATTGTTTTATTTGTTAAATTAGCTATTTATTATATTATTCATTAATTGTTTTATTTATTAAATTAGTTATTTATTATTTTATTCATTTATTGTTTTGTTTGTTAAATTAGTTATTTATTATTTTATTCATTTATTGTTTTATTTGTTAAATCAGTAATTTATTATTTTATTCATTTAGTGTCCTATTTGTTAAATTAGTTATTTATTATTTTATTCGTTTATTGTTTTATTTATTAAATTAGTAATCTAATATTTTATTAATTTATTGTTTTATTTGTTAAATTAGTAATTTATTATTTTATTAATTTATTGTTTTATTTATTAAATTAGTTATTTATTATTTTATTCATTTATTGTTTTATTTATTAAATTAGTAATCTATTATTTTATTCATTTATTTGTTAAATTAGAAATTTATTATTTTATTCATTTATTGTTTTATTTATTAAATTAGTTATTTATTATTTTATTCATTTATTGTTTTATTTGTTAAATTAGTTATTTAATATTTTTTATCTATTGTTTTATTTATTAAATTATTAATCTATTATTTTATTCATTTATTGTTTTATTTGTTAAATTAGTAATTTAGTATTTTATTCATTTATTGTTTTATTTATTAAATTAGTTATTTATTATTTTATTCATTTATTGTTTTATTTGTTAAATTAGTAATTTATTATTTTATTCATTTATTGTTTTATTTATTAAATAAGTTATTTATTATTTTATTCATTTATTGTTTTATTTGTTAAATTAGTAATTTATTATTTTATTTATTAAATTAGTAATCTAATATTTTATTAATTTATTGTTTTATTTGTTAAATTAGCTATTTAATATTTTTTATTTATGGTTTTATTTATTAAATTATTAATCTATTATTTTATTCATTTATTGTTTTATTTGTTAAATTAGTAATTTAGTATTTTATTCATTTATTGATTTATTTATTAAATTAGTAATTTATTATTTTATTCATTTATTGTTTTATTTATTAAATAAGTTATTTATTATTTTATTCATTTATTGTTTTATTTGTTAAATTAGTTATTTATAATTTTATTCATATATTGTTTTATTTATTAAATTAGTAATCTAATATTTTATTAATTTATTGTTTTATTTGTTAAATTAGCTATTTATTATATTACTCATTAATTGTTTTATTTATAAAATTAGTTATTTATTATTTTATTCATTTATTGTTTTATTTGTTAAATTAGCTATTTAATATTTTTTATTTATTGTTCTATTTATTAAATTAGTAATCTACTATTTTATTCATTTATTGTTTTATTTGTTAAATTAGTTATTTAATATTTTTTATTTATTGTTTTATTTATTAAATTATTAATCTATTATTTTATTCATTTATTGTTTTATTTGTTAAATTAGTAATTTAGTATTTTATTCATTTATTGTTTTATTTATTAAATTAGTTATTTATTATTTTATTCATTTATTGTTTTATTTATTAAATTAGTTATTTATTATTTTATTCATTTATTGTTTTATTTGTTAAATTAGTTATTTAATATTTTTTATTTATTGTTTTATTTATTAAATTATTAATCTATTATTTTATTCATTTATTGTTTTATTTGTTAAATTAGTAATTTAGTATTTTATTCATTTATTGTTTTATTTATTAAATTAGTTATTTATTATTTTATTCATTAATTGTTTTATTTATAAAATTAGTTATTTATTATTTTATTCATTTATTGTTTTATTTGTGAAATTAGCTATTTAATATTTTTTATTTATGGTTTTATTTATTAAATTATTAATCTATTATTTTATTCATTTATTGTTTTATTTGTTAAATTAGTAATTTAGTATTTTATTCATTTATTGATTTATTTATTAAATTAGTAATTTATTATTTTATTCATTTATTGTTTTATTTATTAAATAAGTTATTTATTATTTTATTCATTTATTGTTTTATTTGTTAAATTAGTTATTTATTATTTTATTCATATATTGTTTTATTTATTAAATTAGTAATCTAATATTTTATTAATTTATTGTTTTATTTGTTAAATAAGCTATTTATTATATGACTCATTAATTGTTTTATTTATAAAATTAGATATTTATTATTTTATTCATTTATTGTTTTATTTGTTAAATTAGCTATTTAATATTTTTTATTTATTGTTCTATTTATTAAATTAGTAATCTACTATTTTATTCATTTATTGTTTTATTTGTTAAATTAGTTATTTATAATTTTTTATCTATTGTTTTATTTATTAAATTATTAATCTATTATTTTATTCATTTATTGTTTTATTTGTTAAATTAGTAATTTAGTATTTTATTCATTTATTGTTTTATTTATTAAATTAGTTATTTATTATTTTATTCATTTATTGTTTTATTTGTTAAATTAGTAATTTATTATTTTATTCATTTATTGTTTTATTTATTAAATAAGTTATTTATTATTTTATTCATTTATTGTTTTATTTGTTAAATTAGTAATTTATTATTTTATTTATTAAATTAGTAATCTAATATTTTATTAATTTATTGTTTTATTTGTTAAATTAGCTATTTAATATTTTTTATTTATGGTTTTATTTATTAAATTATTAATCTATTATTTTATTCATTTATTGTTTTATTTGTTAAATTAGTAATTTAGTATTTTATTCATTTATTGATTTATTTATTAAATTAGTAATTTATTATTTTATTCATTTATTGTTTTATTTATTAAATAAGTTATTTATTATTTTATTCATTTATTGTATTATTTGTTAAATTAGTTATTTATAATTTTATTCATATATTGTTTTATTTATTAAATTAGTAATCTAATATTTTATTAATTTATTGTTTTATTTGTTAAATTAGCTATTTATTATATTACTCATTAATTGTTTTATTTATAAAATTAGTTATTTATTATTTTATTCATTTATTGTTTTATTTGTTAAATTAGCTATTTAATATTTTTTATTTATTGTTCTATTTATTAAATTAGTAATCTACTATTTTATTCATTTATTGTTTTATTTGTTAAATTAGTTATTTAATATTTTTTATTTATTGTTTTATTTATTAAATTATTAATCTATTATTTTATTCATTTATTGTTTTATTTGTTAAATTAGTAATTTAGTATTTTATTTATTTATTGTTTTATTTATTAAATTAGTTATTTATTATTTTATTCATTTATTGTTTTATTTATTAAATTAGTTATTTATTATTTTATTCATTTATTGTTTTATTTGTTAAATTAGTTATTTAATATTTTTTATTTATTGTTTTATTTATTAAATTATTAATCTATTATTTTATTCATTTATTGTTTTATTTGTTAAATTAGTAATTTAGTATTTTATTCATTTATTGTTTTATTTATTAAATTAGTTATTTATTATTTTATTCATTAATTGTTTTATTTATAAAATTAGTTATTTATTATTTTATTCATTTATTGTTTTATTTGTTAAATTAGCTATTTAATATTTTTTATTTATGGTTTTATTTATTAAATTATTAATCTATTATTTTATTCATTTATTGTTTTATTTGTTAAATTAGTAATTTAGTATTTTATTCATTTATTGTTTTATTTATTAAATTATTAATCTATTGTTTAATTCATTTATTGTTTTATTTGTTTAATAAGCTATTTAATGTTTTTTGTTTATTGTTTTATTTATTAAATTAGTAATCTTCTATTTTATTCATTCATTGTTTTATTTGTTAAATTAGTTATTTATTATTTTATTCATTTATTGTTTTATTTATTTAATTTGCAATCTATTATTTAATTCATTTATTGTTTTATTTGTTAAATTAGTTATTTAATGTTTTTTGTTTATTGTTTTATTTATTAAATTAGTAATCTAATATTATATTAATTTATTGTTTTATTTGTTAAATCAGCTATTTATTATATTATTCATTAATTGTCTTATTTATTAAATTAGTTATTTATTATTTTATTCATTTATTGTTTTATTTGTTAAAATTAGTTATTTATTATTTTATTCATTTATTGTTTTATTTGTTAAATCAGTAATTTATTATTTTATTCATTTATTGTTCTATTTGTTAAATTAGTTATTTATTATTTTATTCATTTATTGTTTTATTTATTAAATTAGTAATCTAATATTTTATTAATTTATTGTTTTATTTGTTAAATTAGTAATTTATTATTTTATTAATTTATTGTTTTATTTATTAAATTAGTTATTTATTATTTTATTCATTTATTGTTTTATTTATTAAATTAGTAATCTATTATTTTATTCATTTATTTGTTAAATTAGTAATTTATTATTTTATTCATTTATTGTTTTATTTATTAAATTAGTAATCTAATACTTTATTAATTTATTGTTTTATTTGTTAAATTAGTTATTTATTATTTTATTCATTTATTGTTTTATTTGTTAAATTAGTGATTTAATATTTTTTTTTTATTGTTTTATTTATTAAATTATTAATCTATTATTTTATTCATTTATTGTTTTATTTGTTAAATTAGTAATTTATTATTTTATTCATTTATTATTTTATTTATTAAATTAGGAATCTATTATTTTATTCATTTATTGTTTTAATTGTTAAATTAGTAATTTATTATTTTATTCAATTATTGTTTTATTTGTTAATTTAGTTATTTATTATTTTATTCATTTATTGTTTTATTTGTTAAATTAGTTATTTAATATTTTTTATTTATTAAATTAGTAATCTACTATTTTATTCATTTATTGTTCTATTTGTTAAATTAGTTATTTATTATTTTATTCATTTATTGTTTTATTTATTAAATTAGTAATCTAATATTTTATTAATTTATTGTTTTATTTGTTAAATTGACTATTTATTATATTATTCATTAATTGTTTTATTTATTAAATTAGTTAGTTATTATTTTATTCATTTATTGTTTTATTTGTTAAATTAGTTATTTATTATTTTATACATTTATTGTTTTATTTGTTAAATTTGTTATATAATATTTTTTATTTATTGTTTTATTTATTAAATTAGTAATCTTTTATTTTATTCATTTATTTTATTTATTGTTTTATTTGTTAAATTAGTTATTTATTATTTTATTCATTTATTGTTTTATTTGTTAAATTAGTTATTTATTATTTTATTCATTTATTGTATTATTTATCAAATTAGTAATCTAATATTTAATTAATTTATTGTTTTATTTTTTAAATTAGCTATTTATTATATTATTCATTAATTGTTTTATTTATTAAATTAGTTATTTATTATTTTATTCATTTATTGTTTTATTTGTTAAATTAGACATTTATTATTTTATTCATTTATTGTTTTATTTGTTAAATTAGTGATTTAATATTTCTTGTTTTATTTATTAAATTATTAATATCTATTTTTTTATTCATTTATTGTTTTATTTGCTAAATTAGTAATTTATTATTTTATTCATTTATTGTTGTATTTATTTAATTAGTTATTTATTATTTATTCACATATTGTTTTATTTATTAAATTAGTAATCTATTATTTAATTCATTTATTGTTTTATTTGTTTAATTAGTTATTTAATGTTTTTTGTTTATTGTTTTATTTATTAAATTAGTAATCTAATATTTTATTAATTTATTATTTTATTTGTTAAATTAGCTATTTATTATATTATTCATTAATTGTTTTATTTATTAAATTAGTTATTTATTATTTTATTCATTTATTGTTTTATTTGTTAAATTAGTTATTTAATTTTTTTTATAAATTGTTTTATTTATTAAATTAGTAATCCACTATTTTATTCATTTATTGTTTTAATGTTAAATTAGTTATTTATTATTTTACTCATTTATTGTTTTATTTATTAAATTATTAATCTACTATTTTATACATTAATTGTTTTATTTGTTAAATTAGTTATTTAATGTTTTTTGTTTATTGTTTTATTTATTAAATTAGTAATCTAATATTTTATTAATTTATTGTTTTATTTGTTAAATTAGCTATTTATTATATTATTCATTAATTGTTTTATTTATTAAATTAGTTATTTATTATTTTATTCATTTATTGTTTTATTTGTTAAATTAGTTATTGATTATTTTATTCATTTATTGTTTTATTTATTAAATTAGTAATCTATTATTTAATTCATTTATTGTTTTATTTGTTAAATTAGTTATTTAATGTTTTTTGTTTATTGTTTTATTTATTAAATTAGTAATCTAATATTTGATTAATTTATTGTTTTATTTGTTAAATTAGCTATTTATTATATTATTCATTAATTGTTTTATTTATTAAATTAGTTATTTATTATATTATTCATTTATTGTTTTATTTGTTAAATTAGTTATTTATTATTTTATTCATTTATTGTTTTATTTTTTAAATTAGTAATCTATTATTTAATTTATTTATGGTTTTATTTGTTAAATTATTTATTTAATGTTTTTTGCTTATTGTTTTATTTATTAAATTAGTAATCTAATATTTTATTAATTTTTTGTTTTATTTGTTTTTTATTATTTTATTTATTTATTGTTTAATTTGTTTAATTAGTTATTTATTATTTTATTCATTTATTGTTTAATTTGTTAAATTAGTTTTTTTATTATTTTATTCATTTATTGTTTTATTTATTAAATTAGTAATCTATTATTTAATTAATTTATTGTTTTATTTGTTAAATTAGTTATTTAATGTTTTTTGTTTATTGTTTTATTTATTAAATTAGTAATCTAATATTTTATTACTTTTTTGTTTTATTTGTTAAATTAGCTATTTATTATATTACTCATTAATTGTTTTATTTATTAAATTAGTTATTTATTATTTTTTCCTTTTCTAGTTTTATTTGTTAAATTAGTAATTTAATATTTTTTATTTATTGTTATATTTATTAAATTAGTAATCTACTATTTTATTCATATATTGTTTTATTTGTTAAATTAGTTATTTAATATTTTTTATTTATTGTTTTATTTATTAAATTAGTAATCTACTATATTATTCATTTATTGTTTTATTTGTTAAATTAGTTTTTTATTATTTTATTCATTTATTGTTTTATTTATTAAATTTTTATTCTATTATTTAATTCATTTATTGTTTTATTTGTTAAATTAGTTATTTAATGTTTTTTGTTTATTGTTTTATTTATTAAATTAGTAATCTAATATTTTATTACTTTTTTGTTTTATTTGTTAAAGTAGCTATTTATTATATTACTCATTAATTGTTTTATTTATTAAATTAGTTATTTATTATTTTTTCCTTTTCTAGTTTTATTTGTTAAATTAGTAATTTAATATTTTTTATTTATTGTTTTATTTATTAAATTAGTAATCTACTATTTTATTCATTTATTGTTTTATTTGTTAAATTAGTTATTTAATGTTTTTTATTTATTGTTTTATTTATTAAATTAGTAATCTAATATTTTATTAATTTATTGTTTTATTTGTTAAATTAGCTATTTATTATATTATTCATTAATTGTTTTATTTATTAAATTAGTTATTTATTATTTTATTCATTTATTGTTTTATTTGTTAAATTAGTTATTTATTATTTTATTCATTTATTGTTTTATTTATTAAATTAGTAATCTATTATTTAATTCATTTATTGTTTTATTTGTTAAATTAGTTATTTAATGTTTTTTGTTTACTGTTTTATTTATTAAAATAGTAATCTAATATTTTATTAATTTATTGTTTTATTTGTTAAATTAGTTATTTATTATATTATTCATTAATTGTTTTATTTATTAAATTAGTTATTTATTATTTTATTCATTTATTGCTTTTTTTGTTAAATTAGTTATTTATTATTTTATTCATTTATTGTTTTATTTATTAAATTATTAATCTATTATTTAATTCATTTATTGTTTTATTTTTTAAATTAGTTATTTAATGTTTTTTGTTTATTGTTTTATTTATTAAATTAGTAATCTAATATTTTATTAATTTATTGTTTTATTTGTTAAATTAGCTACTTATTATATTACTCATTACTTGTTTTATTTATTAAATTAGTTATTTATTATTTCATTCATTTATTTGTTAAATTAGTTATTTAATATTTTTTATTTATTATTCTATTTATTAAATTAGTTATTTAATATTTTTTATTTATTGTTTTATTTATTAAATTAGTAATCTATTATTTAATTCATTTATTATTTTATTTGTTAAATTAGTTATTTAATGTTTTTTGTTTATTGTTTTATTTATTAAATTAGTAATCTATTATTTAATTCATTTATTATTTTATTTGTTAAATTAGTTATTTAATGTTTTTTGTTTATTGTTTTATTTATTAAATTAGTAATCTACTATTTTATTCATTTATTGTTTTATTTGTTAAATTAGTTATTTAATGTTTTTTGTTTATTGTTTTATTTATTAAATTAGTAATCTAATATTTTATTAATTTATTGTTTTATTTGTTAAATTAGCTATTTATTATATTATTCATTAATTGTTTTATTTATTATTTTATTCATTTATTGTTTTATTTGTTAAATTAGTTATTTATTATTTTATTCATTTATTGTTTTATTTATTAAATTAGTAATCTATTCTTTAATTCATTTATTGTTTTATTTGTTAAATTAGTTATTTAATGTTTTTTGTTTACTGTTTTATTTATTAAATTAGTAATCTAATATTTTATTAATTTATTGTTTTATTTGTTAAATTAGCTATTTATTATATTATTCATTAATTGTTTTATTTATTATTTTATTCATTTATTGTTTTATTTGTTAAATTAGTTATTTATTATTTTATTCATTTATTGTTTTATTTATTAAATTAGTAATCTATTATTTAATTCATTTATTGTTTTATTTGTTAAATTAGTTATTTAATATTTTTTATTTATTGTTTTATTTATTAAATTAGTAATCTATTATTTAATTCATTTATTATTTTATTTGTTAAATTAGTTATTTAATGTTTTTTGTTTATTGTTTTATTTATTAAATTAGTAATCTACTATTTTATTCATTTATTGTTTTATTTGTTAAATGAGTTATTTAATGTTTTTTGTTTATTGTTTTATTTATTAAATTAGTAATCTAATATTTTATTAATTTATTGTTTTATTTGTTAAATTAGCTATTTATTATATTATTCATTAATTGTTTTATTTATTATTTTATTCATTTATTGTTTTATTTGTTAAATTAGTTATTTATTATTTTATTCATTTATTGTTTTATTTATTAAATTAGTAATCTATTCTTTAATTCATTTATTGTTTTATTTGTTAAATTAGTTATTTAATGTTTTTTGTTTACTGTTTTATTTATTAAATTAGTAATCTAATATTTTATTAATTTATTGTTTTATTTGTTAAATTAGCTATTTATTATATTATTCATTAATTGTTTTATTTATTATTTTATTCATTTATTGTTTTATTTGTTAAATTAGTTATTTATTATTTTATTCATTTATTGTTTTATTTATTAAATTAGTAATCTATTATTTAATTCATTTATTGTTTTATTTGTTAAATTAGTTATTTAATGTTTTTTGTTTACTGTTTTATTTATTAAATTAGTAATCTAATATTTTATTAATTTATTGTTATATTTGTTAAATTAGCTATTTATTATATTACTCATTAATTGTTTTATTTATTAAATTAGTTATTTATTATTTTATTCATTTATTTGTTAAATTAGTTATTTAATATTTTTTATTTATTGTTCTATTTATTAAATTAGTAATCTACTATTTTATTCATTTGTTGTTTTATTTGTTAAATTAGTTATTTAATATTTTTTATTTATTGTTTTATTTATTAAATTAATAATCTTTTATTTAATTCATTTATTGTTTTATTTGTTAAATTAGTTATTTAATGTTTTTTGTTTATTGTTTTATTTATTAAATTAGTAATCTAATATTTTATTAATTTATTGTTTTATTTGTTAAATTAGCTATTTATTATATTACTCATTAATTGTTTTATTTATTAAATTAGTTATTTATTATTTTATTCATTTATTTGTTAAATTAGTTATTTAATATTTTTTGTTTATTGTTCTATTTTTTAAATTAGTAATCTAATATTTTATTAATTTATTGTTTTGTTTATTAAATTAGTTATTTATTATTTTATTCATTTATTGCTTTTTTTGTTAAATTAGTTATTTATTATTTTATTCATTTATTGTTTTATTTATTAAATTAATAATCAATTATTTAATTCATTTATTGTTTTATTTGTTAAATTAGTTATTTAATGTTTTTTGTTTATTGTTTTATTTATTAAATTAGTAATCTAATATTTTATTAATTAATTGTTTTATTTGTTAAATAAGCTATTTATGATATTACTCATTAATTGTTTTATTTATTAAATTAGTTATTTATTATTTAATTCATTTAATTGTTAAATTAGTTATTTAATATTTTTTATTTATTGTTCTATTTATTAAATTAGTAATCTACTATTTTATTCATTTATTGTTTTATTTGTTAAATTAGTTATTTATTATTTGATTCATTTATTGTTTTATTTATTAAATTAGTAATATATTATTTATTTCATTTATTGTTTTATTTGTTAAATTAGTTATTTAATGTTTTTTGTTTATTGTTTTATTTATTAAATTAGTAATCTACTATTTTACTCAATTATTGTTTTATTTGTTAAATTAGTTATTTATTATTTTCTTCATTTATTGTTTTATTTATTAAATTAGTAATCTATTATTTAATTCATTTATTGTTTAATTTGTTAAATTAGTTATTTAATGTTTTTTGTTTATTGTTTTATTTATTAAATTAGTAATCTAATATTTTATTAATTTATTGTTTTATTTGTTAAATTAGCTATTTATTATTTTATTCATTTATTGTTTTATTTATTAAATTAGTAATCTACTATTTTATTCATTTATTGTTTTATTTGTTAAATTAGTTATTTATTATTTTATTCATTTATTGTTTTATTTCTTAAATTAGTAATCTATTATTTAATTCATTTATTGTTTTATTTGTTAAATTAGTTTTTTAATGTTTTTTGTTTATTGTTTTATTTATTAAATTAGTAATCTACTTATTTTATTCATTTATTGTTTTATTTGTTAAATTAGTTATTTATTATTATATTAATTTATTGTTTTATTTATTAAATTAGTAATCTATTATTTAATTCATTTATTGTTTTATTTGTTAAATTATTTTATTAAATTTTTAAATTTATTAAATTAGTAATCTAATATTTTATTAATTTATTGTTTTATTTGTTAAATTAGCTATTTATTATATTATTCATTAATTGTTTTATTTATTAAATTAGTTATTTATTAGTTTATTCATTTATTGTTTTATTTGTTAAATTAGTTAAATAATATTTTTTATTTATTGTTTTATTTATTAAATTAGTAATCTACTATTTTACTCATTTATTGTTTTATTTGTTAAATTAGTTATTTATTATTTTATTCATTTATTGTTTTATTTATTAAATTAGTAATCTATTATTTAATTCATTTATTGTTTTATTTGTTAAATTAGTTATTTAATGTGTTTTGTTTATTGTTTTATTTAGTAAATTAGTAATCTAATATTTTATTAATTTATTGTTTTATTTGTTAAATTAGCTATTTATTATATTATTCATTAATTGTCTTATTTATAAAATTAGTTATTTAATATTTTATTCATTTATTGTTTTATTTGTTAAATTAGTTATTTATTATTTTATTCATTTATTGTTTTATTTATTAAATTAGTAATCTATTATTTAATTCATTTATTGTTTTATTTGTTAAATTAATTATTTAATGTTTTTTGTTTATTGTTTTATTTATTAAATGAGTAATCTAATATTATATTAATTTTTATTTTATTTGTTAAATTAGCTATTTATTATATTATTCATTAATTGTCTTATTTATTAAATTAGTTATTTAATATTTTATTCATTTATTGTTTTATTTGTTAAATTAGTTATTTATTATTTTATTCATTTATTGTTTTATTTATTAAATTAGTAATCTATTATTTAATTCATTTATTGTTTTATTTGTTAAATTAGTTATTTAATGTTTTTTGTTTATTGTTTTATTGATTAAATTAGTAATCTAATATTTTATTAATTTATTGTTTTATTTGTTAAATTAGCTATTTATTATATTATTCCTTAATTGTTTTATTTATTAAATTAGTTATTTATTATTTTATTCATTTATTGTTTTATTTGTTAAATTAGTTATTTAATATTTTTATTTATTGTTTTATTTATTTAATTAGTAATCTACTATTTTATTCATTTATTGTTTTATTTGTTTAATTAGTTATTTATTATTTAATTCATTTATTGTTTTATTTGTTAAATTAGTTCTTTAATGTTTTATGTTTATTGTTTTATTTATTAAATTAGTAATCTAATAATTTATTAATTTATTGTTTTATTTGTTAAATTAGCTATTTATTATATTATTCATTAATTGTCTTATTTATTAAATTAGCTATTTATTATTTTATTCATTTATTGTTTTATTTGTTAAATTAGTTATTTATTATTTTATTCATTTATTGTTTTATTTATTAAATTAGTAATCTATTATTTAATTCATTTATTGTTTTATTTGTTAAATTAGTTATTTAATGTTTTTTGTTTATTGTTTTATTTATTAAATTGGTAATCTAATATTATATTAATTTATTGTTATATTTGTTAAATTAGCTATTTATTATATTACTCATTAATTGTTTTATTTATTAAATTAGTTATTTATTATTTTATTCATTTATTGTTTTATTTGTTAAATTAGTTATTTAATATTTTTTATTTATTGTCCTATTTATTAAAATTGTAATCTACTATTTTATTCATTTATTGTTTTATTTGTTAAATTAGTTATTTAATATTTTTTATTTATTGTTTTATTTATTAAATTAGTAATATACTATTTTATTCATTTATTGTTTTATT
Organism: Pollenia amentaria; assembly: GCA_943735925.1. Classification (NCBI taxonomy): domain Eukaryota; kingdom Metazoa; phylum Arthropoda; class Insecta; order Diptera; family Polleniidae; genus Pollenia; species Pollenia amentaria. The sequence goes on from OX031010.1 coordinate 90,916,146, forward strand.
TGTTAAATTAGTTATTTAATGTTTTTTGCTTATTGTTTTATTTATTAAATTAGTAATCTAATATTTTATTAATTTATTGTTTTATTTGTTAAATTAGCTATTTATTATATTACTCATTAATTGTTTTATTTATTAAATTAGTTATTTATTATTTTATTCATTTATTGTTTTATTTCTTAAATTAGTTTTTTAATATTTTTTATTTATTGTTCTATTTGTTAAATTAGTAATCTACTATTTTATTCATTTATTGTTTTATTTGTTAAATTAGTCATTTAATATTTTTTATTTATTGTTTTATTTATTAAATTAGTTATATACTATTTTATTCATTTATTGTTTTATTTGTTAAATTAGTTATTTAATGTTTTTTGCTTATTGTTTTATTTATTAAATTAGTAATCTAATATTTTATTAATTTATTGTTTTATTTGTTAAATTAGCTATTTATTATATTATTCCTTAATTGTTTTATTTATTAAATTAGTTATTTATTATTTTATTCATTTATTGTTTTATTTGTTAAATTAGTTTTTTAATATTTCCAAATAAATTTAACAGATCACTAGCCTTAAAAGATAATACTTTTCTAATACATACACTCACAATATTCTGTACGTAAAATTAACTGAAATTGTAATATAAAATAAATAAATATTCAGTTAAAAACCGGTCTACTTATTTTTCATTTATATTTAACGAAAAGTTTATTTAATTTTTACTGTGAAATATTCAACTGCGAATTCCGTAAAAACAAATAAATTTTCAGTTATTTTATATAATTCAACTATCGAAAAAATAACCCACGAATTCCGTAAAAACAAATGAATTTTCAGTTACTTTATTAAAATTAACTGTCAAAAAATAACTGACAAATTCCGTAAAAACAAATGAATATTCAGTTATTTTATGTAATTCAGTAATTTTATATAATAGAGGTTTTGCTCGAATTTCTAAAAAATACCAGACACCTGTCTGCTTGTTTTTCTAATGAGAGAGAGAGAGAGAATATTTATTTTTATTCACTTACCCCGTTATACATGTTGGTTTTACTTTTGTTGTACTGACCACTTTGTTTACAGAAGAACTCTCAATTATAAGACACCAGCAGCATGCCCGATATGGTATTGGCAATTATTTTGCTTTAAAAATTTGATGTATATAACTAAATAATTTGAACAAATAGAATATGGGAATTTTCTATACAAAACAAGCAAATCGTTTTTACTTTTACTTTTTGCCACATATCTATAAATAGATAAGTATAATATAATTTTTTGGTAGTAAATTATATAAAATAACTGAACATTCATTTGTTTTTACGAAATTTGTCGGTTATTTTTTTGATAGTTGAATTGTATAAAATAACTGAAAATTCATTTGTTTTTACGGAATTCGAAGTTGAATTTTTGACAGTAAAAATTAAATGAACTTTTCGTTAAAAATAAATGAAAAATAAGTAGATCGGGTTTTAAGTAAATTTACAGTTGTTTTATATTTAATTTTCATTTAATTTTACATACAGAATACTTTAACTTAATCAACTGACAATATTAAATGCAACCGAAAATCCGTATTAATGTGCACTTAGTTTTTTGATTAAATGTTAGAATCAGTTAAAAATAAATTTGCTTGGAATTTTAAATGTTTATTTATTTAAAAATGACTGAACGGAATACTTCTTGAATAACTTCTTTGAAAGAAACTACGTAAAATAAAGGATAACTGCATCCAAAATATTGTAAACAACAAAGAACCAAAGAGGAAATAAAAATATAACCTGGATTGCTAATATTTAAGAATTTTAAAAGCAAAATCGAAACTAATTGTAACACCACTGTAAACTTTGGCAAAATTAAAACATTCTTAATTAAATTCGAAAACTGCAATGTAAAAACAGAACACAGATCCTATGAAAATTATAAAATTAATGTTAAAGAAATGTTTGTTATAGAAAGGTTCATGTTAAAAATTAAAGAAAATAATGAATCCCTTCCAAACTTACACTTAGATCCACTAAAATTTAACGACACAATAATACGGATAAACAGAAAACTATTAAGTAATCATATACTAAATATCAGTAGTAATGTAAGTGCCTTGGTTGTCATTGTATCTATTATTATCCTAATCTACAAAAGAATGAACAAGAGAATTTACATATTATCTTCGTCGGAGCCTCGAACTAACGGTGGGGGAGTTACAGCCACACCAATGTTCACAATATAAAAACATACAAACATTGACATTGTTAAATTAGTTATTTATTATTTTATTCATTTATTGTTTTATTTATTAAATTAATAATCAATTATTTAATTCATTTATTGTTTTATTTGTTAAATTAGTTATTTAATGTTTTTTGTTTATTGTTTTATTTATTAAATTAGTAATCTAATATTTTATTAATTAATTGTTTTATTTGTTAAATAAGCTATTTATTATATTACTCATTAATTGTTTTATTTATTAAATTAGTTATTTATTATTTAATTCATTTAATTGTTAAATTAGTTATTTAATATTTTTTATTTATTGTTCTATTTATTAAATTAGTAATCTACTATTTTATTCATTTATTGTTTTATTTGTTAAATTAGTTATTTATTATTTTATTCATTTATTGTTTTATTTATTAAATTAGTAATATATTATTTAATTCATTTATTGTTTTATTTGTTAAATTAGTTATTTAATGTTTTTTGTTTATTGTTTTATTTATTAAATTAGTAATCTACTATTTTACTCAATTATTGTTTTATTTGTTAAATTAGTTATTTATTATTTTCTTCATTTATTGTTTTATTTATTAAATTAGTAATCTATTATTTAATTAATTTATTGTTTAATTTGTTAAATTAGTTATTTAATGTTTTTTGTTTATTGTTTTATTTATTAAATTAGTAATCTAATATTTTATTAATTTATTGTTTTATTTGTTAAATTAGCTATTTATTATTTTATTCATTTATTGTTTTATTTATTAAATTAGTAATCTACTATTTTATTCATTTATTGTTTTATTTGTTAAATTAGTTATTTATTATTTTATTCATTTATTGTTTTATTTCTTAAATTAGTAATCTATTATTTAATTCATTTATTGTTTTATTTGTTAAATTAGATTTTTAATGTTTTTTGTTTATTGTTTTATTTATTAAATTAGTAATCTACTTATTTTATTCATTTATTGTTTTATTTGTTAAATTAGTTATTTATTATTATATTAATTTATTGTTTTATTTATTAAATTAGTAATCTATTATTTAATTCATTTATTGTTTTATTTGTTAAATTATTTTATTAAATTTTTAAATTTATTAAATTAGTAATCTAATATTTTATTAATTTATTGTTTTATTTGTTAAATTAGCTATTTATTATATTATTCATTAATTGTTTTATTTATTAAACTAGTTATTTATTAGTTTATTCATTTATTGTTTTATTTGTTAAATTAGTTAAATAATATTTTTTATTTATTGTTTTATTTATTAAATTAGTAATCTACTATTTTACTCATTTATTGTTTTATTTGTTAAATTAGTTATTTATTATTTTATTCATTTATTGTTTTATTTATTAAATTAGTAATCTATTATTTAATTCATTTATTGTTTTATTTGTTAAATTAGTTATTTAATGTGTTTTGTTTATTGTTTTATTTAGTAAATTAGTAATCTAATATTTTATTAATTTATTGTTTTATTTGTTAAATTAGCTATTTATTATATTATTCATTAATTGTCTTATTTATTAAATTAGTTATTTAATATTTTATTCATTTATTGTTTTATTTGTTAAATTAGTTATTTATTATTTTATTCATTTATTGTTTTATTTATTAAATTAGTAATCTATTATTTAATTCATTTATTGTTTTATTTGTTAAATTAATTATTTAATGTTTTTTGTTTATTGTTTTATTTATTAAATTAGTAATCTAATATTATATTAATTTTTGTTTTATTTGTTAAATTAGCTATTTATTATATTATTCATTAATTGTCTTATTTATTAAATTAGTTATTTAATATTTTATTCATTTATTGTTTTATTTGTTAAATTACACAGTACAACATTTTTCAGTTAATTGATTGCCAACTCAATTCTGTGAACTGTATGTGAAATTAGACCCAAAAAGAAGAATTTCTGCATCATTCGTTTTGTCTTCTTACCTGCGATTTGAAGTTAGTATCGATTTGAAGTTAGTACTATCGTATAGGGGAATTTATCACGTTTTAGGCCCTGTTGTTTGACATAGCTCGAAAACCCCTAGCCCAATTTAGATGAAATAAATTTTAAAAAATTAAGAATTACAATTCCCTTAATCTGTTCATATATTGTTTTCCTATACAAGTAACACTTTCGAAGTTAAAAATGAATGTATGAAGGGAAAAAATTATTTTTTGCCTAAAAATTTAAATTTTTTTTTTTTAAAATACATAAAAAATGCAAAATGGAAAAAGTTTCAAGTCTAGTTATTTTTTCGCAAAGTCACATAACCTATGAGCAAAATGAGACAAAGATCATAAAAATCGATGCACGCGTTTCGCTTTTATTCGCAATTGAGTAAATGTATGAATTTCAAAAATTTGCTCGAGATATGCACAACATTATTTGGAGAAAACATTGACACCTTTTTCATGATTCTGAGAATTAAAAAAAAAGGAATAAACAAAAGGTTATTTGATTTTTATGATTGCGGTAATAAATGTACGTGGACAATTAAACGGAAAGTGGACCTTTTTATTATTTGGGTTTTTCCGGTGGCTACCTATATGATTTTTTTACAGAAATTGCACCCACATTTAAGGGTGGTCATTATTTGGAAAGTTTTGCACAGTTTGAAACGTACAAGTGCTGAATCAGGTATATAGCCAGCCGCCCTTAAAATATGCGCCCATTTATAAGTACCTGGCAGTAAAATATTCAAAAATACGTAGTATTTATAGGTGTGCATTGATCGATTTTTGGCATTCAGCCAGTGCCGACGAACGCGAACAGTAAAAGTGATTTTTCTCCAGTTTTTTAAAAGTGAATAACAACAAAACATAAAATATATCAATATGGAAAACAACAAGTGCCCATATTTGGATGAATATTGTTACGTTTGTGGTCATATCGTCCGAAAAATACAGAAAAAAGATCGAAAAAATTTGTTTACTGAGCAATTCAAAACCGCGTATTGTAATTATTTCGATGAAGCAGATTTAAGTAGTGCAAATTTTACGCCGAACACAGTGTGCAACAGTTGTTATACTACCCTTCTAAAATGGATTCACGGAAAAAGTAGAAAGTTATCTTTTATGAAGCCAGTAATTTGGGTGGAAGACACAACTGGACATGATGAATCCAGGTGCCATGCATAAATTTTCGTCTTGGATTAAACAGACAACAATTGAAAACAAAAGTATACACTGCTGCATTTACTGCCACACTTCCAGTGCAACGCCCTGCTGATACCGATGCACCTAAACCTCCGAGTGCGGATACTGTGTCCCTGCTAGCCGAAACCGTTTTCACCAATCCGACCGATTTGGATGATGCTGATTGGATACCCGATATTGAAAATAGTGCACCACAACCGCTACCACAAATCGAAATGGATTACATTGTGGCCAAGCTGGGACTATCACAACACGACTCCGAATGGCTGACATCATTTTGAAGAGAAGAAAACTCACACAGCAAAATGTCAGCGCAACATCATACCGACATGAATATGAACAACCTACGAAGAAAACAAGATCATCAGAACCACAAGCGTCAACTTCTACAAGGATGGATATTGCCAATAATTGAAAAAATGTTCTAAATTTTGTTTTTATGCATATTATAATTGCGTATTAATTGCATATTATTTTATTTTCATTAAGTTTTTATAAATAAAGTTTTTTTTGCATGATAATTTTTTAATTTATATTTTTATTTTAAGGGTGGTGGCTATAACTGATTTTTGAAATTCATACCTTTACTCAATTGCGAATAAAAGCGAAACGCGTGCATCGATTTTTATGATCTTTGTCTCATTTTGCTCATAGGTTATGTGACTTTGCGAAAAAATAACTAGACTTGAAACTTTTTTCCATTTTGGATTTTTTATGTATTTTTAAAAAAAAAAATTTAAATTTTTAGGCAAAAAATAATTTTTTCCCTTCATGCATTCATTTTTAACTTCGAAAGTGTTACTTGTATAGGAAAACAATATATGAACAGATTAAGGGAATTGTAATTCTTAATTTTTTAAAATTTATTTCAACTAAATTGGGCTAGGGGTTGTCGAGCTATGTCAAACAACAGGGCCTAAAACGTGATAAATTCCCCTATACGATAGTACTAACTTCAAATCGATACTAACTTCAAATCGCAGGTAAGAAGACAAAACGAATGATGCAGAAATTCTTCTTTTTGGGTCTAATTTCACATACAGTTCACAGAATTGAGTTGGCAAATCATGTGTTGTACTGTGTTAGTTATTTATTATTTTATTCATTTATTGTTTTATTTATTAAATTAGTAATCTATTATTTAATTCATTTATTGTTTTATTTGTTAAATTAGTTATTTAATGTTTTTTGTTTATTGTTTTATTGATTAAATTAGTAATCTAATATTTTATTAATTTATGGTTTTATTTGTTAAATTAGCTATTTATTATATTATTCCTTAATTGTTTTATTTATTAAATTAGTTATTTATTATTTTATTCATTTATTGTTTTATTTGTTAAATTAGTTATTTAATATTTTTATTTCTTGTTTTATTTATTTAATTAGTAATCTACTATTTTATTCATTTATTGTTTTATTTGTTTAATTAGTTATTTATTATTTAATTCATTTATTGTTTTATTTGTTAAATTAGTTCTTTGATGTTTTATGTTTATTGTTTTATTTATTAAATTAGTAATCTAATATTTTATTAATTTATTGTTTTATTTGTTAAATTAGCTATTTATTATATTATTCATTAATTGTCTTATTTATTAAATTAGCTATTTATTATTTTATTCATTTATTGTTTTATTTGTTAAATTAGTAATTTATTATTTTATTCATTTATTGTTTTATTTATTAAATTAGTAATCTATTATTTAATTCATTTATTGTTTTATTTGTTAAATTAGTTATTTAATGTTTTTTGTTTATTGTTTTATTTATTAAATTGGTAATCTAATATTATATTAATTTATTGTTATATTTGTTAAATTAGCTATTTATTATATTACTCATTAATTGTTTTATTTATTAAATTAGTTATTTATTATTTTATTCATTTATTGTTTTATTTGTTAAATTAGTTATTTAATATTTTTTATTTATTGTTCTATTTATTAAATTAGTAATCTACTATTTTATTCATTTATTGTTTTATTTGTTAAATTAGTTATTTAATATTTCTTATTTATTGTTTTATTTATTAAATTAGTAATATACTATTTTATTCATTTATTGTTTTATTTGTTAAATTAGTTATTTAATGTTTTTTGCTTATTGTTTTATTTATTAAATTAGTAATCTAATATTTTATTAATTTATTGTTTTATTTGTTAAATTAGCTATTTATTATATTACTCATTAATTGTTTTATTTATTAAATTAGTTATTTATTATTTTATTCATTTATTGTTTTATTTGTTAAATTAGTTTTTTAATATTTTTTATTTATTGTTCTATTTGTTAAATTAGTAATCTACTAATTTATTCATTTATTGTTTTATTTGTTAAATTAGTTATTTAATATTTTTTATTTATTGTTTTATTTATTAAATTAGTTATATACTATTTTATTCATTTATTGTTTTATTTGTTAAATTAGTTATTTAATGTTTTTTGCTTATTGTTTTATTTATTAAATTAGTAATCTAATATTTTATTAATTTATTGTTTTATTTGTTAAATTAGCTATTTATTATATTATTCCTTAATTGTTTTATTTATTAAATTAGTTATTTATTATTTTATTCATTTATTGTTTTATTTGTTAAATTAGTTTTTTAATATTTCCAAATAAATTTAACAGATCACTAGCCTTAAAAGATAATACTTTTCTAATACATACACTCACAATATTCTGTACGTAAAATTAACTGAAATTGTAATATAAAATAAATAAATATTCAGTTAAAAACCGGTCTACTTATTTTTCATTTATATTTAACGAAAAGTTTATTTAATTTTTACTGTGAAATATTCAACTGCGAATTCCGTAAAAACAAATAAATTTTCAGTTATTTTATATAATTCAACTATCGAAAAAATAACCCACGAATTCCGTAAAAACAAATGAATTTTCAGTTATTTTATTAAAATTAACTGTCAAAAAATAACTGACAAATTCCGTAAAAACAAATGAATATTCAGTTATTTTATGTAATTCAGTAATTTTATATAATAGAGGTTTTGCTCGAATTTCTAAAAAATACCAGACACCTGTCTGCTTGTTTTTCTAATGAGAGAGAGAGAGAGAATATTTATTTTTATTCACTTACCCCGTTATACATGTTGGTTTTACTTTTGTTGTACTGACCACTTTGTTTACAGAACAACTCTCAATTATAAGACACCAGCAGCATGCCCGATATGGTATTGGCAATTATTTTGCTTTAAAAATTTGATGTATATAACTAAATAATTTGAACAAATAGAATATGGGAATTTTCTGTACAAAACAAGCAAATCGTTTTTACTTTTACTTTTTGCCACATATCTATAAATAGATAAGTATAATATAATTTTTTGGTAGTAAATTATATAAAATAACTGAACATTCATTTGTTTTTACGAAATTTGTCGGTTATTTTTTTGATAGTTGAATTGTATAAAATAACTGAAAATTCATTTGTTTTTACGGAATTCGCAGTTGAATTTTTGACAGTAAAAATTAAATGAACTTTTCGTTAAAAATAAATGAAAAATAAGTAGATCGGGTTTTAAGTAAATTTACAGTTGTTTTATATTTAATTTTCATTTAATTTTACATACAGAATACTTTAACTTAATCAACTGACAATATTAAATGCAACCGAAAATCCGTATTAATGTGCACTTAGTTTTTTGATTAAATGTTAGAATCAGTTAAAAATAAATTTGCTTGGAATTTTAAATGTTTATTTATTTAAAAATGACTGAACGGAATACTTCTTGAATAACTTCTTTGAAAGAAACTACGTAAAATAAAGGATAACTGCATCCAAAATATTGTAAACAACAAAGAACCAAAGAGGAAATAAAAATATAACCTGGATTGCTAATATTTAAGAATTTTAAAAGCAAAATCGAAACTAATTGTAACACCACTGTAAACTTTGGCAAAATTAAAACATTCTTAATTAAATTCGAAAACTGCAATGTAAAAACAGAACACAGATCCTATGAAAATTATAAAATTAATGTTAAAGAAATGTTTGTTATAGAAAGGTTCATGTTAAAAATTAAAGAAAATAATGAATCCCTTCCAAACTTACACTTAGATCCACTAAAATTTAACGACACAATAATACGGATAAACAGAAAACTATTAAGTAATCATATACTAAATATCAGTAGTAATGTAAGTGCCTTGGTTGTCATTGTATCTATTATTATCCTAATCTACAAAAGAATGAACAAGAGAATTTACATATTATCTTCGTCGGAGCCTCGAACTAACGGTGGGGGAGTTACAGCCACACCAATGTTCACAATATAAAAACATACAAACATTGACATACATATGTATGTTTGTATGTACTTTTATTATAAAATTACTTTCAAGACGGTTGTCATATCAGCGCGTGTAACACTTCCGCCACAATCCAAATAATTCTTTGGAATTATTTGCAAACACTAAACAAAAACATACAAACATTGACATACATATGTATGTTTGTATTACTTCCAACATTTACAAGATCGTTGTCATATCGGCGCGTGTAACACTTCCGCCACAATCCAAATAATTCTTTGGAATTATTTGCGAACACTAAACAAAGAAATAACAAATCAGGTCAATCGACCGACGAGTTCACAGAACTGTATCAGGCCACTGAAAGTTCCCCATAATTTTGTCTAAATAAATTGCTGAGATCTCTCTTTTTCATTCTTCAATTAATACTTTATAATTACTATAAATAATAAGTATCAAAAAAGATAGTTGTCAGTTGTATCTTATACTTAGTTGTCTCGCTGTGCATTACCACAGCAGACAAAACAATAAAATCGATTTAAAAAGATAAACAGTGTGTTTTTTTTTTATTTAATAAAATTAACATTCATCTAATTTGTAACCACACAATCTCGTCAGTGGGGTTTGCCGTTTTGCTCACTCGGCTATTGAAGCCGGATGACGTCAATAGTCAAACATCAATCCTTAAACCAAATGGTATTTCACTTTGGTAGATCGAAATTTGCTTTTGAATGAATGATTATTTAATTTTAATTGATTTACATGTTCTTCCTAACTTCTGTTTTTTCGTACTTCTTGTCAAGAATTCTTCTGGAAATCCAAAGTACAATTTTGTTTTTCATGTTTTTGTCTTTCTTTTTTCTTGTTGACATTTTCAGCACAACTTGAAGGACAAATGTAAACATAGCTCGTGCCTTAGCTGTTAACAATAATTAGTATTGTGGTTATTTTATTGAACTGTTAATGGTTTTTAATCCAAATTTAGACATTTTTAATTAGGCTTAAGTTCATTGAATTTAATTTCCATTAAATTATTTTTATGAAGACAGGAATTTTTACAACATGAAATTAATTAAACTTTTTTTGATAATTTTTCATTCTTGCGCAGTCAATGAAAATTAAATTCAGTGAACTTAAGCCTAATTAAAAATATCTAAATTTGGAATTAAAACCATTAACAGTTCAATAAAGTAACCACAATACTCATATAACTAAAACGCTGTAAATTATGTGATAACCATAGCTTAAGGAAATCAAATTTTAAATAATAAACGAAAAAAAATATACCGAGGTCTTTAGGAAGAAATTTACCATTTACCTTGGTAATAAAACTTGAACTCGGAAAGATCTACGGTTCCCGAAAATAGGTATTTTTCATAAAAAAAATTATATTTTGGTAATAACTTTTTTGTATCTGAACCAATTTTCCGAGTTTTTCAGCACATATGTTCTACTAAAGACGTATCCATAGGTCATACAACAGCACTAAAATTTTAGTTTTTATAAAAATGTTGATGCTTTTTAGCCCATATTTGGAGTATTTTGCTAATAACTTAACCATTTTTTAACCGATTTGGCAAATTTGTATACCGACGTCTTTAGGAATTTACCATATACTTAGATTATAAAACTTGGACTCGGAAATGGGTATGTTTAAAAACATTTATTTTTGGCATTTATTTTCCATTTCTGGGGAAAAAAATTCAGGTTTTTCGGGAAATATATTCTGCAAAAAATGATATTTTGATACATAAAACTGCCCATATGTCATACTAGAGCCCTAAAATTTAAAATTTTGAGTATTTTGAATAATGTCTTTGTACGGGAGGTACCACGCCCACTCCCGGCTATATTTTGTGGAATGCTGTGTATTGATAATCGATATGTTTGTACCTAATTTGGGAACATTAGCTCGTTTCGTTCTCCAGATATACAGAAATGTATAACGTCTTTGTATGGGAAGTGCCACATCCACTTCTCCAATGATAACCAAGATGTTTATACCAAATTTGAACACCTTGGCTCTTGCCGTTCTCCAGATATACAGAAAAAATAATTAAAAAACAACAACAACATTGGATTTACGGCAAAAATTAGAGGTAGTCGTGTTTTTTGCTCATCTCAGCCATTGATGGACCGATCTTACTGAATTTCAATAGCAAACAATTCCGGACTATATGCGACATAAATGTTTAACCAGTGATGCCAATAGTAGGGAATTTTCCCTTTTTGCAGGGATTTTTTCGGAAAATTTAAAGCGTAGGGAAAAAAGGACAGATATTTTAATTTAAGAAAAATGTAGGGAATTTTCAAAATATTACCTCATTTTTAATATATTGTGTAAAAATACGTTCGTAAAAATGTTCGTATTATATTAATTTAAAGTTTTAAATTTTTCATAAACAATGGCATTTAAGTACAAATGTAGTACTTTACTTTGAGCCCTTACAGCCTGGCAATCTTATCTTCAACAAGTGCCAAAACTATGTACTTATATAAGGGGGCGACGAATATTCGGGTTCGCATTTGCGAACTATTCGCTTATTTTTGCTATTTGCATTCGCACTCACATTCGCTTAAATGTATGCGAATATTAAAAGAGAATTTTAAATGAACAATATTTATAGTTACATAGCCGAGAAACAGCAATAACAATTTCTAAACTAAGAGAAACAAAATCATACAATTTGGAATTTTTAAAAATATTTAATGAAAACTTTTAAGGATGTGGAAGGATATATTTTTAAAAGGAATTTTATTTATATTCTTGTTTAGGCGAACTGAAGTAAATATTTTTTTTTTAATTCTACAGGGTATTCCCTTTTATTTGGTAGCGAGATACTTATATTAAAAATATTATTTAAAATAATAAGTATTCGTGAAAAAGGTTAAGTGCTTCAAAAAAGACAAAAGATGAGGAAATGAAAATCAAACACGCAGTTTGACTTTGTTTTGACTCTAGATTGAAGGATGTATAGTAGAAAAAAATTTTATATGTCACACAGAGTCTTTTTTTTAAATTGAATTTTTATATGTGTGAGTATAGCATTGTACATATTCATTTTGTTTTTTTATTGTTGTTAATAAATGTTTTCATAATAAATCCTTTAATTATAATATTTACAAAATGTTATCAGAGTATGTTTGCCTGAAGCTTAAAACAATACATTTTTAAAGTAGGGAATAGTTAAGGGATAATTATTTTGGTTGTATGGAAAAAGGGAATTTTTTTTAGACACGTAGGGATTTTTTTGAAATTACTGTTGGCATCACTGTGTATAATAACCTGGCCTCCATCATATCTGGGGTCTTCGGAAACCCCATATCAATGGGAGTACAGACGGGCAACTTAATTTGAACATCCCTTCTCATAAGGAGCCAGAATATATATATTTTATAGGGTCTAAGATCAATATTGTAGAAATTACAAACGGAATGACAAAGTTATATATACCCTTTTACCTTTTGTGAAGGGTATAAAAAAACAGAATAAATGCATTTAGTCTTTCATTTAACTTAAAGCGTCAATAAAAGGAATTTTGCTTAAAATAAATATTTATGATGATACGTCCTTTTATTTCAGAAAACACAAATACAGCGTGATTCATTTCAAGGTTCCCTACTTTTTTAAAGAAAAAAAAAACAGAAAATTCACATTTAATGGGGAATGTTTATTATCATTTGAGAGAACATTCTTTGGCATTTATTTTGATGGTTTCCCAACTTATATGTATTTTGAGAGGTGCTGCCAACTGAAAACAATGTTTTTTCTCGATATATTGAGAAAACCAAAACAGTTAACGATCAGTTTATCGGTCTAATAAATTTATGCCCACATTAATTAACAGGAGGTTTGTCGAGACATTGAGAAAATGGCCATATGTCTATCAAATGTTGGCCGTTGCTACGTCGCAGATGGTCCATCCGTTGAGTCCAATTTTCGATGACTCGTTCGAGCATTTCGACTGGTAACTGGCGAATGACACGCGTGATGTTTTCCTCCAAGGCCTGAATCGAAGCGGGTTTGTCCTCATAAACTTAAGACTCTAACGGTGTGATATCACACGATCTTGGTGGCCAATCGACCAACCCAAAACGTGAAATTATGTGTTCACCGAAGTGTTCTCTCAATAAATCCATTGATTGATGCGATGTAGGGTGGCCATTTGTTCGGTTTTTATCAGTACATGTACTGTTTTTTGTTTAAAGTACTGATTTATGCATCACAAGCAAATCAGTACGCAAATGTACTGATTTTTTCATTAATGTACTGTTTTTGTACTGTATGTAGTTTTGTTCAGTATATAGTTTGTCATATTGCCAAATTGTTTGCGATACAAATATTAATATAGATGTTCTTATCGATGAGTTATTAACATTAAAGTTTTTGCCGAGTCAGTACGAAAAAAATAGACAGTAGAAGAAAAATGGAAAGTGTTTCTAAATAGTGGTGCATTTCCAATTTGAGGAAATGTGTAATTTTATTTCTTCCATTCCACATTCAAACGCTTTTACAGAACGAGTCTTTAGTTTTCAAAGTGGAGCAAAGAAAGTGTGGGCTAGACTTTCTTTCTAGCCGCTGAGTAGTTTTAAAAAATAAAAACACGGTTGGTCTTTATTTTAAAATTATTTCAAAAATGTTTTTATTGAGCTTCTTGCTCCTTCTGTTGTGAGATTAATACTTATACTAAAAAACTTTAACAATTGTAGGTTCGTAGTAACCAAATAAAACTCAAATAAAAACAATCTCAAGAGACAATTATAGCAAAGAAAAACAAAGTAAAAGTGTAAAAGAACCCTTGAGAATTACTCTACACTTAGAGAAAAGGAAATACAAATTCAAACAACAGAATTCAAAATTAAAGAAAATTACAAAATTAAAGATTTAAGATTTAAGAAATAAAATAAGAAGAAAAAAAAAATAAATAAATTAAGATTAAAGCAGAATAAAGAAAATTAAAAAAAAAAATAAAATAAAGTCTGAAGTCGCTTCAACATGCTCCCCCCGACGCATGGCAAGAGCACCCCCTCAACACTCCAGATATGATGCAGCCAAAGGTGGACTCTTGGGCTATCGGTAAGTTAAGGTCGGGCTGGTCAACGTGACAATATTCTTTGGGCCACATCCCTGCCCAGGATCCTGTCGATCTCACGCCAAGTGGCAGAAAATGGATGAGCCAAGGGGTCGTACTGCCGAATCTAGTACAACCTTTTTTAGGGTCACTTGCAGTATGTTGGCCATGGCTGCCAACTGGATGTCCTCTAGTGGAGGGATCGCGGCTTGCAGGGTTGCCACTGGTTTTGTGGGTGATACGGTTGATGGATCTCTAGCTGCCGAGGGGTCCTCGCGTTGAGGTTCAGCGAGAACGTTCTTTCCCACTTCTGGGTTCAATAGAGTATGGTGAAGGGCGTTGCAGGGCTGCACGTTGACCGTCACTGAACATCGATTGGCCGAGGTACACTCGTCTCGGGCATGGTCATAGGCGCTGCAATCTAGGCAGAAGCCTTTTCCGCTGGCCAGCCCTTTACAGTACCGTAGAGGGTGGTTGAGGTAGCAAATGTGGCAGCGTGGTCGCTTCTTCATCTATATTAGTAGTAAAAGAAAAGAAAGAAGTATATACAGTGTTAAAAAATACCTAATGCGACTGAGTTTTCTAATTTTCTATTTTTGTGTAGGAATTTGGTAGATTATTTGGTAGGTTGTGGTGGGAGTTCACTTTCAGTATTGTTTATCGGTAGCAAACATAATTTTACAACTGGGCGTAAAATTTTACCCTTCTTGGTGATTACTTCAGCAACTCGTACTTTGCTGTCTCGACCATAGATGACGCTGTTAACGCGACCCAGGAGCCACTCGGTAGGTGGGAGTAAGTCTTCCTTGACTATAACAATATCGTCTGGTTTTAAGTTGTCGCATTCCTTTTGCCATTTAAAACGGCGTTGAAGCTCGGTTATATATTCAGACTTCCACCGTCGAGCAAAAATATGTTGTAGCGCTTTTAATCTTTCCCAGCGTTTTGGGAATGGCACGTCTTCGAGCGGAGGTTCAGCAGGTGCTTCTGGTAGTGCTGTAATTGGAGCTCCTCTAAGTAAGTGTCCTGGGGTCAGTGGTAGTACCTCACCCGGGTTTTCGGTAAGAGGCGATAGAGGGCGCGAATTTAAAATGGCTTCGATACGAACTAAGAGCGTGCTGAATTCTTCGAAGGTGAAGGATAGGTTATTGGTAACTTTCTTCAGGTGAGACTTCATGCTCTTTACTGCGGCCTCCCAGAGGCCCCCCATATGAGGTGCATATGGCGGTATAAAAGACCAGGTAACGCCCAAGGTGGAGTACTTTTCGATTAAAGTTTTTTCAATAGATTTTAAAAACTCGTGGCGGTTTTTAAGAAGAGCATAGCTTGCGCCGACGAAGTTTCGCCCGTTGTCGGAAAACATGGTCTTAGGGAGCCCTCTGCGCCCGGTAAATCGGTGAAAGCAGGCTAGAAAGGCATCGGTTGAGAGGTCTGAACAGACTTCTAAATGGACGGCTCGAGTAGAGAAGCATACGAACACAGCAGCATAACTTTTGAGGACTTTGGCATTTCTCACGGTAGAGGATTTAATGCTAAATGGACCAGCGAAATCGACTCCCGTATATGTGAAGGGCAGGGAAAAGTTCACACGTTCTGGGGGGAGTGCGGCCATGATTTGGTGCTGGACCTTATGCTTGTAAATCGTACAGGCCTTGCATTCTCTGATGCATTTTCGGACAAGATTTTTTAATCGTGGGATGTAGAATCCCTGGCGAATCGCACGTAGCATTATATGGTGCTCAGAGTGGAGCATAATGCGATGGGTAAAATTAACTAGGAGCCTCGCAAATTGAGAACCTTCTGGCACAATGACTGGATGACGTTCCTCGTAACTTAAACCTGCGTTAATAAGTCTGCCGCCAACTCGTAAAAGGTCATCCTTATCGATAAAAGGATTCAAGTTAAGCAATCTGCTTTTGCGGCTTAACGGTCTCTTTTCTTTCAGGCAATCATACTCACGGTAAAAATATCTCTTTTAAGCGAGCGCGATGAGTCGAGTTTTCATTGAGCTAATTTCTTGAGCTGTAATAAACTTTTCGGTGGAAAATGGTTTCTTGAGAACTCGGTTGACAAATCTAAGTCGATAACAAAGAACTCGCAACGCCCTTGGGAAAGATGAAAATTCTTCTAGTACATCTGTGCAATTTACGTCAAGATGAAAGTTGATAATAGGCTTTTTCATCTCCAGATCGACTGGATCAAACGTCCGAGGAATTGGCCACAATGGTGTGGGAAAGTGTAGCCAGGTGGGCCCATGCCACCAGAGTTGATTGTCTGCAAGTTCCTGCGGGGAGCAGCCTCGAGTGCCCATGTCTGCAGGATTTTCCTCAGTTTTGACATGTTTCCAGTGTTGAGCGCTGGCGATGCTGATGATCTGAGTCACACGATTTGCGACAAAAGTTTTTAACGTGTAGGGAGGTTTTTGCAACCACCCCAGGACTATGGACGAGTCTGTCCACAAAAATAGCTCATAGGGGAACTGGCAATTCGTGACTACACTACGGACGAGCTTAGCCAACAATAAAGCTCCACACAATTCTAGTTTCGGAACGGTAGTCCGCTCGATCGGAGCAACTTTCGTTTTTGCAACCAGCAAATGGCTCCTTATTTGGCCTTCTGAGTTTTCTGTTCGAATGTATACCGAACCACAATATGCCTTCTCTGAGGCGTCACAGAAGCCATGTATCTGAATTTTGTATCCTGGCGAAAAATCTACCCATCTAGGTATCTTAATTTTCGAAATAAATGGCAAGTTTTTTAAAAATAAATTCCATTTCACAAGTATGTGTGGAGGTACCCCTTCGTCCCAATCAGACTTTGCTTCCCATAATTCTTGCATCAAAGTCTTGGCAACAATAACGACTGGGCCTAACCAACCTAGAGGGTCAAATAATCTTGCAATTACGGACAAGATTTTACGTTTTGTAGCAGATGGGGTAATCTCAATTGGCTCTACAGCATAACGCATTCCAGCGAATTCCCAATGTTTTTAAAGAGCTGGAGTCATCAAACTTCAAGAAATCTTCGTCTAGAAGATCCTCCCGGGGCAAACTTTCGAGTAAAAACTGATCATTTGCTGTCATCTTCTTAAGGGGGAAGCCACCTGATTTCAAAGCTGTGATAAGCTCCCCTTGCTTCAGCTTGGCTTCATCCAGTGTGTGGCCCCCGGACAGTATGTCATCAACGTAGACCTCGTTTTTCAAAATAATCGATGCTTTGGGGTACAAGTATCTGCAATCATGACCTAGCTCAAGAAGAGTCCTAATCGCCAAAAAGGGGGCGCAGTTTACGCCGAACGTTACAGTTTTAAGCTGAAATGAATTTACGCATCCCTCAGTGTTGTTTCGAAATAATATCTGTTGATACGGGCGATCTGCTTCATGCATTAAAATCTGCCTATACATCTTCTGTATGTCTCCAGTGAACACATACCTATAATTTCGCCAACGTAAAACAAGCTGCATCAAATCCGTTTGAAGCGTTGGGCCCTGGTATAGCACATCATTTAATGAAAACCCGCTTCCGGTTTTCTTTGAGGCGTTAAAGACCACTCGCACTTTTGTGGTTTTACTTTCGGGCTTGATTACCGCGTGGTGCGGTAGAAAAAATGAAGAAACTTTTCCTGCTTTGGGTTCAAAATGTACAACTGGGTCCATGTGGTCCAAGTCGAGGTATTCTTGGAGAACTTCAGTGTACTGCGCTTTCAAATCTGGAGTCTTATCTATCATTTTCTCCATTCTGTGGTACTGCGCAAGAGCCATATTTCGGGAGGGGCCTAGAAAAATCTCTTTCGGAAATTGTTCTTTAAATGGTAGTCGCACCACGTAACGTCCATCAGATTGTCGCGTTGTGGTACGTTTGAAATAGTTTTCGCAATAGAGGTCACTTTCAGACTGACAATCTGGTTTTTTCGCCTCTTCTATCTCCCAAAACTTTTTTAATTGTTCATGAAGGGCCAGATCGCTACAAGGCGAGATAAAAGTATGGAATGATTGAACTCGAGTTTCTGGTTCAGGGCCTAGCAAATACCATCCGAAGTGGGACTCTCGAGCTTCAAGATTATTGCCAATATTCATTTTTACGCCGCTCAAATTTATAAAAGGCAAGTAATCACTACCAATAATCATTTCGATTGCCGCCGGTTTGTAGAAATAGGGGTCTGCCATCTTTAAACCTCTCATATCTTCTAAATTTTGGATTGGAATCGGCCGTGAAGGCATAAAATGTGCTAACGTTGGTACCACAATCGCTCGAATTTTAATTTTAAAATCGGATATTCGAGATTTAACTGTAACATAGCACCTTCCCTTCGAACTTCCTACCACTGTTTCACCGAACCTTGATATTTCGCTGTGATGGCGCTCTAGGGGGATAGCTAAATTCTGTTGAACCCGCCTTAGGAGAAAACTTCTAGTCGACCCGGTATCAATTAATGCGCGAACAGTGAATTTTTCGCCTAAATGCTCGACATGAACCAAAGCGGTGGGTAAAATGGTAGTTCCGCTGTGCTGAGACAAATTAACCTGAACCGACTCCCCATCTGCACCCGAAGTGGCAGATCGTCCCAGTTGAGAATTGGATGGCCTCGTGTTACTCTGAGTACCCGACCCTGATGGCCTTTCGTAGACTCGAGACTGCTGGTGAGTTGACGCCCTTTGAGTGGGAGCCTTTTTCACTTTATCTCCTTCAATATGCAACATGGTTTGATGCCTTTGATTGCATCTGTTGCAGCTACTGCTACTCTGACATTTCGTTTTAAAATGAGTGGGTGAAAAACAATTCGCACAAAATTTGTTCGCATAAACATATTTGATTCTGTCATGGACTGATAATCCCTTAAAATATTTGCAGAATCGTAATGGATGATTCTGTTGGCATTTCTTGCAGCTAAATTTACCCTTGTCAGGTTGAGCCTCAGAATAGAAAACTTGAGATTTGGAAGTATTGTTGTCTCTGCTGGACGGTTTCCTCAAATTCGTAAAAGTTTCCAAAGTTTCAATTCGTTCAGACAGAAATCAATTAAGTTGTCGCCAGGTAGGCAATTCCTTATGGTTAGTCAGAGAATCTTCCCACGCACGCGACGTTTCTTCAGGGAGTTTTGACGTGCAAATATGCATGAGAAAGGGGTCATTATCCGCTACCTCAACTTGAAACGAACTAATAATAGACAATCCATCGCTGACCGTATTTTGAAGTTGCCTTAAAAATTTCAAAGTTTCATTCTGAGGGGCCTGGATGCCATAAATTTTCCTAATTTGATTATTAATTAAAATTCGGTTATTTTCGTAGCGATTTTTTAAAGCCTGCCAAGCTAGCTCAAAATTAGCATCTACCAAATCATAATCTTTTATGAGTTGGTAGGCCTCCCCCCTCGTCTTGCCAAGTAGATAATATAATTTGTGCGCTGGCGCCACTGATGGTTCGTTTCCAACCACTGCCCTAAACATATCCCTAAATGCTGGCCATTTGTCGAAACCCCCTTCAAACGTTTGGATTTCGACCGCAGGTAATTTAAGTGACGACTGACGTACTGTTGTGTCTGCCGCCTTTTGTTGCGGAGCTTTCGCCTTCAACAAGTCCATTATTTTAGCCTTTAGTATCTGGCACTGTTCGCAGGCATCTTCGTATTTCATAGTAATTTCATCTGGAAAATCTTCTTCTTCCTTCACCCTTTCATAGCCTTTGATGAATTCTTCAAATGTCGTCATCATCTTCAGCCATCTTCTTTCAAGTTCAGACTGCTTTACCTCTAAAAGTGAAATCGTCAAATCTTCTGAAGATATCTTCTCAAAAGTAGAACAAAAATTCACTACTTGTCGAATATCGTATTTACATGCCCTTTCCGAAAAAATTTTAAAAATTTTTGTTCAAAAGGCCTTAAAATATTTTATACCTCAACGATTTCACCAGCCGAAATGAAAAATTTACCAAAAAATAACCGTGAAGAAATTCAACCTTATACAAAGGAATATTAAAATTATTCGCGACGAATGAAAGCGCTGCAGAATGTTTAAAAACCAGCTTCTAAATTTCACCAAAAAATTTTCAAAAATGTTCGCCTCAAAATGAAAAAAATTTGCCAAATTGTTTATATTTGTAGCTTTATTTCCTCAAAACTTTTTATTTCTTAAATTTTTTCTATCACCATATAATTATTTTCAATATTTAGCCACAAATCAATTTTACTCAGATTCCGTAAAAAATTTTTTAAAAAATCTACTCATCAAAATTCCAAATATAGTTATTATAATTGTGCTTTAAATTAAATTTTTCAAAAATTACGCACTCTTTTCTCCAAACAATTTTTCAAAAAATAATCGAACAAACTTCACAACAAATTTAGAACGGGTTGTTCATAAGCATCAAATTTTTTCATCAAATAATGCTTTTAATATGTACCACTTGTAGGGTCACCTTGTAAATTTTTTATTTAAATTTACCTCTTTTCGGTTCACCCTTTTTATTCCAAAATTTAGTAAATATGATGTATTTTTGCATTCAACATTTATGCTATTGTTCAAAATATGCACACCACTTGAAGGGAGACCCTTTAAATTTTCCTTAAAAAAAAATTATCACTCTTCGAATCACCCTTTTATTTCCCAAATTCAACAGACTCGTTGTCACTGTGCATCCAAGTATAATGATGCTTACAAAAAATTTGTGTACCACTTGAAAGGTCACCGTGTAAAATATTTTTACTACAAAATTAATTCTTTATCATACTTTTTTATAAATATGTAATATGCAATTTAAACCGCTTATGCCAAATCACTGTGTTGTTTTTTTTAATTTAAATTTTTCGTACCAAATTCTTCACAAAAATATATAATTATTTGAATTCCACACACTCACCCTTATACAGCTTTTTATTTGCAATGTTGTTGTTGTTTTGGTTTTTATTCCTGTAGAAATCCAGCAGAAGTTCAATAATTTTTTCTCCTTTTTTCTACTTGCACTTTATTTATTATTTTCCTGTGGCTTTCCTGTTTTTTTTTTTTTAAGTCACTGTCTTATTTTTTTATTGTTTTATTTTAATTATTTAATTTTTATATATTTTCACAATATTTTTTTTTGGTTTAATTTATCCAGCGCACGTTTATCTTATGACCTTTTCTAATGTATGTAGTTGTTGGCAAAAAATCAATTGTACATAACAAAGTTAGGGGAACTGGTGGAATTGAAACACTTGCTAATGAGTGTGACGAGTATGGCAATTATATTTAACGGCAGTGCGCATGTCTTAAATAAAAAAAACTCCGTTGTTTTTTCTTATTTACCAGTGTTGCTACTTTTTATCAGTGTTGGCACGGTAGGGATTTTTTTCTATCAGTGATGGAATCTTATTAAATTTTAAGGTTATGTTCGATACCTTGCTTGAATATGATTATGCAGTAATTTTAATCAATTTTTTAAGCACTTTTCACGAAAATCATCCAATCGCATTAAATATAATTAAAACACTGCACTTACCCAATCTAAGCCTTTTGATGATAATTAATGATTACCTTGCTGATTTTTCCCTCTTGAAAATCAATCGTCTGGTAGACCTTTCTTCCTTCTTGGAATATTTAGCTCAATTTTTTCCTCTTGTTGGAACGGGATACACCATAGATTTTTCTGCACGCAGCCCTCTTGACTGTGTTTGATGTCGTCGTTGTTGCGGTAGAACAATTATTGACGACAGTTCAAATGTGCCTTAGTTGTTACGATAGAACAACTGTTGAAGACACTTTGTGGACAAGATTTTCCACTGGTTCATTCAATCCTAGCTCCTCTAGGATTTATCGAAGGACCAAAATGTGGGCTAGACTTTCTTCCTAGCCGCTGAGAAGTGTTAAAAAATAAAAACACGGTTGGCCTTTATTTTCAATTCAAAAATGGTTTTTATTGAGCTTCTTGCTCCTTCTGTTGTGAGATTAATACTTATACTAAAAAACTTTAACAATTGTAGGTTCGTAGTAACCAAATAAAACTCAAATAAAAACAATCTCAAGAGACAATTATAGCAAAGAAAAACAAAGTAAAAGTGTAAAAGAACCCTTGAGAATTACTCTACACTTAGAGAAAAGGAAATACAAATTCAAACAACAGAATTCAAAATTAAAGAAAATTACAAAATTAAAGATTTAAGATTTAAGAAATAAAATAAGAAGAAAAAAAAAATAAATAAATTAAGATTAAAGCAGAATAAAGAAAATTAGAAAAAAAAAATAAAATAAAGTCTGAAGTCGCTTCAACAGAAAGAAACAGGCTCCTTTTATAAAACCTAGAAAGTGAGTTGCAGATAAAGACAATGCTTGGTGATAGTTGTAATGAGTTTTACAATTTCTTAAAGACTGAAGACAGGAAATAAATTGTGGACAATGTCTGAAAAGGCCATAAATATTTTTAACTTGTAACATTGTAAATATTTATGTCCATACATATGTAAATATTTATTAAAATCTATGGTACCTATAAGATCGTCTGAAAAACGATTGTGTTTTTTGCAATTATTAATAGTAATTAGTTGTAAATCACTTTCAACATTGTTGTGCTTATATCTGTAGCTTGGTGCTAAAAAGGACAATGCCAATTAGTTTTTTAAATTTGATTTTTTGGTTCTAAGTGAAATTGGCTAACAAAACCCTTTTGAAGCTATTCTCGGTTAAATTAGACATTGGCGGTTTCCGCAAAATAAAAGAGATTCAGCATGACCTTTTAATTGCAAAATTAAATTAATTATGCTGGTAGATAGAGCAAAAAACTACTTTTATTTCATTTTATGTTGATCTATATTCAAAAAATATAATAGAATAAAGGAAATTACATTTTAGTTCACATGTTGGTCACATTTTTTTCGTCAAATATTTGATAGGCAAAATATTGACATTGGCCCTTTTAGTGCGAAGCTTCAGACATAATGAACTCAAGTTTTGCTTTTAATAGAATTAATGTTTCTTTGAAATATATTAAACCAAGTAGCTAACAAGAAATTAAGAATCGAGTTTGTAACAACTTGTTGTGTTCTAGATTTTTTGTTATTCCCTTTGTATTCGCGCTATAAATATAAACGGAATTGAATTATTGTTTTAAAAAAATTCAGTTTTATTAATTAAATTTTGTCACGGTTCAAATTAAAGAATGAATTCAAGTTTTGTTTTCAAAAAGATTAAAGTTTTTATGTAAATAATAATATTTTATATTAAAAAAGTATATGTACTGTTTTTTATGCAATTGCACTGATTTTTTTTCTCTTATGTACTGATTTCTCTGACTTCAAAACTGGCAACTCTAATGCGATATGTGTGAAGTGGCACCGTCTTATGGAAACAAAATGTCACCGAGATCACGAGCTTCAATTTCAGGCATCAAATAGTCGGTTGTCATGGCACGATAACGGTTTCCATTGACGGTTACGTTCGCACCGGCATCATTTTTAAAGAAATATGGACCGATGATTCCACCGGCCCACAAACCACACCAAACCGTTGTTTTTTCTGGATGAAGTTGCTGTTCTTGAATCTCTTCATGTTGCTCTTCGTCCCAAATACGGCAATTTTGTTTGTTTACATACCCATTGAGCCAGAAATGGGCCTCATCGCTGAACAAAATTTGCCTCGAAAACGTCGGATCTACTTGGAGCTTTTCAAGAGCCCGTAGAGCGAAGCGATGTCGCTTGGGAAGGTCGAGCGGCTTCAGTTGTTCCACAAGCTGTATTTTGTTCGCTTTCATTTTAAGATTTCGACGTAAAATGCGCCAAGTCGTTCCATACGTCAGTCCGAGTTGCTGCGAACGGCGCCGAATCGACTCTCAACGGTCTTCATGTACACTCTCAGCTACGGCCGCTATATTTTCTTCACAGCGTGCTGGACGTGGTCTATTCGATCGTATATTATCCAATCATGAATACTGGGTCTCAAAATGGGTGATGGTGTTGCGAATAGTACGCTCAGTAGCTCCGATTATGTTGACCATAAGTTGAGCGAAGTGCACGCAACACATTCCTCACAGAACGTGAATTTTCGTAATAAAGTTGAACGATTTGTAAACGTTGTTCAGAAGTAGGTCTTTCAACTATGAAATGCCAAACAATACTAAACAAAAATAACATGACAGCATGACAGGACTCACACGTGATCTGTCAGAAATAGGCTATTGAAAAAAGTATCTCTACTTGAATCACCCATTACAAATGTACGTAACAGCACAAATACAAAAGTACGTAACAATAGCTTAAAAATGTTTAGAAAAATAAAGTTTTTTCTCTTGAATTAGTTTAGTTATTCGGTTTTAATTTCATATTCCATCAATTGTTTCTTTATCTATAATATTTTTTATTTTATAACGTTTTTTGCTTCTCCTGTAATATTAGAAAAAGCGATTTTGGATTTTCGTCATAATGTCCTAAATAATATTTTATAATTTTTGAAAAAGAGTATTGTGTTTCAAACAAAATAAAAATGTTAATGATGTGTTCATTGATTCGTGATAACTGTACAGTAGAAATCTAAATTATAAGCTGTTGTCCACAACAATCATACATATTTCCTGTAATTATTTTAGACTAAAACTTAATGAATACCTTGTGAATCACCCAATTATGAAGTTCTCTACGTGTTTAATAAAAATAAGTCTGTTGTAAGTATTTTTCATGTTTACACGATATAAAACAGCTGAGTTAATAAGAAAAATTGCTGATCGTTACAGTATTACAATATTTACAAAAACAGCATGAAAGCAGTTGTATAAAGATGCTACCACCTTCAATATATACTGTTAAAATACACATTTGGGGGTCGATTCTGGTTCTGTAAAACGGTGAAATGAAAAGTTTTTTCATATTTTCATAAAGTTTCTGATTCTCGTTTAATAAAAATATTATAAATAAATTCAATTGTTTTCATATGAATAGAACAAGTGGAATGGAACAAATTGTTTTCACAATTTCACAGAATTGAGATTCTTGATCTGTGTAACAATACAAATAGGTGTCAAAAACTTTTTATTTATGACATATTTTTACACTTTCATTTTAACGGTGAAAAATAGTTTTTAGTAAATTATTAAGAGGAAAATCTGGACATTGCCAACGATATCTTCTAAAAAATATGCATATTTATAGATTTTTAACCGAGTATATTCCTATAAAATGCCAATCTTTTGATAATATACACAACATTCTGACGTAAAACGTTAATAAAATTTTCTTACCTTTGCTCATTCTTGATTCTTGTGACAATTCAATTTAAACCAATAATCCTAAAAAAAATTTTTATATAGGTATTATTTTTTTTTTTTTTTTGTGTATTTGCATAATTTGACACTTGATCAGATGAGTAGATATGTTATTCCAATCGGAGTTTTGCTACGACTGGTTTCACACTGTAATAACTTCTGAATACGTTCCTTGTAATAACTTCTGACTACGTTCCTGTAGTACTCTAGTTTTCATTTGAGAGCCTTAAGGCCCAACCATAATATGCATAGCCTTGCTTAACGTACTGTCAAAAACTAACAAAAAGTCGCTCAAATGTATTTAAAAAAACAAAATAAAAAAACATTTGATTCCGTACGCAATGTGCGATTTTTTCTTCATGCGTGTTGTTTTGATTACTACCTAATGAGAGTTGCCAAAGTTATCACATACACAAATTTATAGGGCAATAGTTGGAAATAATTATTATGTTAACTTTTTAATAACATTTTTGTTATAAAACACATCAATTGTCATTTTTTATATATATTTGAAGAAAAATATTATAAATACATTCATACATACACACAAGAAAATACATAGGTTAAATTACCTAAAAATATGGTATAAAATTAAATAAGCGAAAGGAAAGCATGGAATTATCTAAGTATCTTAGGTAATATAACTACATATTAAATTAGGTAATTTCTATGTTCGAAAAAGTAAGAAAATTTACCAAGATATGAAAAGTTATTTTATTTTTGGAAAATTATCTAATGACGATTTATTTTCTGAGGAATATATTGCATAAATGTTACATGTTCTACATTTTTGTGTTCGTTTGTAGAAACAATAAAACTGTGGGAAACATTTTCAAGTTCTTTGTGGATATGTTGGTGAAAAACATGCAAAACATGTTGCATATTTAACCCACACTTTTACTTTAGGTGTTTAAACTGCCCTGTTTTATAACTTTGGCACTTCTACTTTGTTCGCACAACCAAGGTTTTATTTTGTTTGTCATAACACAAACTGCTTAGAATTTTGTGAAAATATTGCTTAAAAACAATATATCAAAATGTTGACACATTAAAATAAAAAATTGTATGTATATTATTATCGTTTTAAGTGCTGGTTCACACTGTTCAAGTCTTAGCCGTCAGGTCTTGAGTTTTTAGGAGAGAAAGGAAAAAAAATGGAATTCTCTTTGCCCTTATCTCCTAAAAGCTCAAGACCTGACGGCTGAAACTTTAACAGTTTGAACCAGCACTAACTTTTTCCAAGCCATTAGTAATGTCAATATTGGTTACAAAACCGCAATAGCTTGCATAAACCGCCCGTATAGCTAATGACGTACATTAATAATAAAAGTGTAATAGTTTTAAATAAAAGCAACTAATTTTGTTCTATTGAAATTGCACAACATGTAAAATTTTGTTGTAAAGTAAGCATATTTGAAATAACTATATACTTCTTTCAGTTACACACTTTAAATAAAATAAACTTCCTTAAGCCTATAGTACACGGCATGTAAAAAGACACATGCGCATGTGGTTCTGACGTAATTTTGACGTCATCACACAACACGCAATGTTTATTGTGGCTTTGCATTGACGTCAAAATTACGTCAGAACCGCATGCGCATGTGTCTTTTTACATGCCGTGTACTATAGGCTTTATTCATTTCATTGTAATATGCTATTTATTAATTCATAATGTATAACAATTAACTAAATTATCTACTGAAACATTTTACTTGATTGTCTTTCTAAATCTATATATCGCTCATTTGCTGCAACGTCGTAATTATTCAAAAAATACATTTCGAAAAAAACGTGTTTAAAATTTTTGATTTGCTTGATCCACTTGGAAAAAAACGACAAATTTTTTTTTAAACGGAGAAAGTATAAAATATTTAAGATGCGACCATTATTATCAATTACGTATTTTCGCCTTGGTAAAATTACCTAGATTATTTTTTTGTGTGTACAAAATAAATTAAATTTAAAATTATTATTTTTTTGTGTGTACAAAATAAATTAAATTTACAATTATTATTTTCAACAATCCTGTAAATTTGTATAAGTCTGTTTAGTGGGCAACCGTGTTTACCGCTCTGTCATTTTACTTTCAGAAAGTGTCAAAAAATTACTTTCTTGAAAAAATCGTTGAAAGCTGAGTGGAAAGTAAAAAAATGGAAGTGTATTAGTGAAAAAGTGTGAGTGTATTGCGACTTTCATGAAATTACTTTCACGTGTAAATGCTAGGTTAAGCAAATAACAATTTCATAAAACTTAACAAAACGTTTCCTTAAGTTCAATATGGTTTGCCTCATATGATTTACATGTATTCGCACATTTACTGAAGCCAACTTAAGCACATTATGGTTGGGCCCTTAGAGTAGCAGACGGCTCTATATTATGGCAAAGTTAATTGCCTAAGTTTTTGAAAAAAAAAACAACTTTATTATTTGAAGTCAGAATTATTTCTATTTTTATTAACAATTTTCTTGAGCTTATACATATGGGCATTTCCATGAGAATGTCAACAACGACTCAAAAAATAAAAACCCTTGAAACTTTTTTTCGAATATGCTTATTAAAATTTTAAAAGAGCAAAAAATAAGAGTTAAAATTCACTAACTCTTTGATTAATTTTTAGTAACTGCATAACAATTTTCACTTCTCTGTCGATTAAATACAGATACTGGTAACATTGGAATTATACTTTAAAATTAATGTTACAACAACAATAAATAGGATCCACGAGGAAAGGCCAAACATATAAGTCGATTAGCGTTATATTTTGGTTTGCTTTGGATGCTATATGAATGTCACGTACGTGGTGCAAAAACATCATTTGTCTATGTCATTTGAATTTGATCGCTAGTAGGTGTTTCAAAATAATAGACCAAAGCAAGATATTTGTTCCAAATAAATATTGATCGGATTTTGTCTTTAAATAGGTATAATAAAAATTTTATAAGCTTTTAAAGGTCGTCACGTACGAGGTTGCAAGTACTATAAATGCAACTACTAAATGTATCATCTTATTCTGTTGGTATTAAGTTTAAATTTGTTCAAATTTATTTTACTGCAATCTAAATCATCTTAACAACTATTATTGGTATCGGTCCATATATGACCATAGCATTCCCGGAAATAGCTTTTAAAGTCATAACTTCCTTATAAATGTTGGTATTGACATAAAAATTGCCGACAATAACTTTTACGATAGGTACTATGTTATGAGAAAATTGCGCTGGTAGGTCCAAAATTAGCCATAGCTCCCATATAAACACCCTTCCTAAAATCGGTGAAAGACAAGCAAATCTCATATAGATCTTAATAATATTCCGCACAAATAACTCTTATATAATTCTTAACCTCATAGCATCATTCTGCTCTGGCGACCATGATTGGCCATGGGTATCATATAGGGTACACTCACAAAATTTGTTTTTACAATATTATGGTGTAGGGTATCATATGGTCGGGCTTGACTGACTATACTTTTTTACTTGTTTGTTTTATTTTTTGTATACATATATTTACCAAAAATATATTTGATACATTGTAAATACTATAAGAGAAAAATCTGTCACGTACGGTATGTCACGAACGATATTACATTTTTTTCATTATAAAACCATCCAGAAAAATTTTTTTCTTTCCAATTACGCAGTATAAAGGAAAAATATGTGGATTAATGTAAATAATTAAAAAAATGAAAAATACCTCACACAATTCGCAGATTTTCGGATTTTTTTACATCTACCCCAAAATCACTTCCGTTTTATGTCACGTACGATATGCACCTATTTTGCTAGATTTTTTGGACAACAAGGTTCCGAATGTAATAATTTTTTTTTCATATATAGTACCCTCTAAATGAAACATAATGATAAAAAAATTTCCATTTACTACTATTTGTGCAAAAACTCTATCACTCTGAAAGCGTACAAATGTCACGTACGATGACATGGAAATGCCCATATACTAATTCTTATTCTATATTTAATAATCATTTCCCTTACTTATTTTTGTTTATTTTTTTATTTGGGTCATGTGAATATTCAAATTTCATAATTATTATTATTTTTTTTAATACAATTCTCGTGACCCATTTCAATTAACACCAGTCACCTTAAACTGTTTTTATAATTGATTTCATTGCTTACATTTCTGTTTGTTTGGGTGTGTTCACACTACATGCACTACACCCCTAACGCTTAAAAAAAATTTTAGGTTTATTACCTTTTAAAATAGTGACACTTACATCTTGTGTGTTTATTACTTTAAATGGACCAATATATTGGTTATCACTATTCTTTGCGTTTTCTTTTCTTTAAAATACCTTATCTCCTATTTTTTTTGGAATATCGTTGGTATTCTTATCATTAATATTTTTTTTGTTTTATTTTGTTTTCTAACAGTTTTCTGTTTGCCATTTCATTGGCATGTTTTAATTTTATTTTCAATTCTGTTATATAATCTTCATAATTATAGAATCTATCGTTCGACATGGGTTCAGTTGGCATTGATGCCAATCTTCCATAAACAAGTTCAAATAGAGAAAAACCTGTGGATGAGTGTGGTGTTGTATTACACGCGACTGTATTATACGGAATCTATTCATACCAATTTTACTGCATTTCTGTTTGTTTGGTTGTGTTCACACTACATGCACTACAACACTATCAATCATGAACATGCTTTTGTTAACACATTGCATTCACACTATCACACTTTTACATATTACATGTGTTTTTGACATGTATTAATACAAAGTATAATATTGTAAACTAGCCTTTACCGACTGCTTGTCAAATTTTGTATCCGTATTCTCTCTTACTCAATGCATTTTGCTTTTACATGATAAGATTTTTCTTAGTATACATCATTTTTAAACATGTCATAATACATTGTATTACTGTGTAAACTAGCCTATAGGAATGAATAATAGCAAATTGCATATCGATCGATATTTATTTACGTTGAACTTTCTTTTCCGTGCGAAACCAATAATACCACCCGTTGTCTTGTTATAGGCCATGTTACGCGCTGCTTAGACTACAATATTCCGTTTCTAAGTCCCTATTAAAATTCAAAGTTAGGTGGCATAAATTATGTTACCCAGCTAGCAAAGAGTAAATGGTTCTTAACCCTGGATTTAAACGCGTAGACATATAAGGTATACTTTATATGCCAAAAAAAAGTATACTAAAAGTTTATTTGACACGGCTCGATGTAAAGCCACATAAGGTGCACCTTTCCCTACCCTGTTTTATCGTCTAATACACCAATGACATTCTTAACACCTTTAAATTTTCACGAATGTCCCTAAAGAAGCCTATACCATAAATCTATTTATATTTCAAACGCATTGTCATTCCCATTATTTTAAAGTTTAGCAATTCATTGTTTTTATTTAAATAATTATTTCAAAAAAAAAAAATAATATTATATTGATTTTGTATTAATATTACAATTCATTGGAACTAATAAGATCCTATAAAATAAATTAAATTTACTTACATATTTACGAATTCATTATTTTAAGCGAATGTTTTCTTAAGCAAAGAAAAAATAAAAAAATAGAAAATATTCGCAAAACCATAAACTTCCAATGCAAACTGCCGTGGAATTAAATAAAATAAAATCTAAGTTATAATTTGTTGCTAAAATTAAGAGTAATTAATGTGATCTCACTTACATGCTCAGCTCTTTTTTTCCACACGTTTTAATTCATGTTTGTTCCAATGATGGGCCCAGCAAGGAATGAAGAGGAGCTAAATAATTTTGATTTAAAACAAAATACTAAAAGAAATTAAAGATGTTCCATAATAATAAAAAAAAACTACTCTCAATTTTAGATACTTCTAAAAATAGAATTAAATTAATAAAGATGCCAAAGAACAAAAAAAATGATTAAGTAGGGTTAGCTATACAAGAAAAAATATTGAAATGGGTAGTATTTATAAGTAAGTTTAGGAATAAAAAAAAATGTTATAAAATTAGGTATGTATATTATGTGAAAGTAAATGTTAAATGTATGTATGTTTTTATAATTTTCAACCAAGAGGTAGATTGCATAGTATTAATTAATTTAACGGATTGTAAATTTATTATTAGAATTAGGCTTTGTTGATATATTATTTAAGGTTAGGAAGCTATTGTGTTAGAACTATGTAGTTTTTTTTTGTATTAATTATTTCATTGATTTTGTTGAATATTTTTAATTTAGATTTAAATTAAATGTTAAAAGTGGCTTTAGGGTAAATGCATACTAAATAACAGTTTTAAATTAAGTAAGAATTTGTGTTTCAATAATTTTACAATGGAGAATAATTAAGGTAGTTTTATTAAATTTTTAGTTAAATAGTTGGGTTTAAAGTATATGATAAATTGTTAACCTTAGGTTAGCATGAAAAATAATAAGGAAATTTTCAATCGTATTGTGGTACTTATGTATTGATGAGTCAAAACCATTGTGGTCATATTGAAATGGGGATTTTTGCAAAGGCATCAATATTTGTGTCCTCTTTAGCCTGTGTAGATCTTTCTACACCCACTAGGTGTAAGGATGATTGGAACTTATTTTCCCAGATTCTTGACATTTACATATATGTATAGAAGATATACCACTTGGTTACATTTTCGTATTGCCAAAGTAGGAGATAAAACACGTGATTCCAACTAGGCAGAATGTTCCAGAAATTCCTATTACCCAACTGGTACATAGAAATCTGGATGCCTCGAGGTTTTTTGATTCGTAGTAGTTTCTAAATAAAATAAAAAGTTTTATTTAGAAAAAATTGGCAAATTTTTAATTTCCACTTTGTTGGATTTTTACCCTTTTGCTATTAGGAAAACTGTATAGGTATTTTAATTTTAAATATTTTAAAGTGTACATAAATGTACTATCTTTAATATTTTACCAACTTTTAGCACTTAAACAAAACTTCCGATTATTGTCTCTGCCTCTTGAAACACAAGCTTGAAATAAAAACTTAAACCAAGTATAGAACATCATTAAGCCCTACTATATGTTTTTTTTCTTTATTTTTATATTTGGCGCAATAAGGTATATAAGAAAATAAACGGGATTCAATGTGTATTTTTTTTCTTTTTTTTTCTCAAAATTTAATGGTTCAATTTGAGCATCTCTTTCCAACTTATCTAATTGTGATAAATTAATACGCAATTCAAATTCGTGTATAAGAGTTAATGTATTAAACAAAGAAGAAAAAAACTTAATATCTCATGCTATTAAATCTACCTTTCATTCCTCTGCTAGGGTTTCAGTTTGCAAAAAACCCACTTCAAGAAAAATCATAACAAACCTGCTTCGTCCATTGATTTCATATCAAATGACGAACAGGAAAACAATTTTCCCTTTCAATGGTCCTAATTTCCGAGTATTACAATCAGTTAGTTCACGGAACGTGTGGCTCGACCCACGATAAGCCGGGTAAAATTCAGAATTTAAGGTCAGAGGTATGAAATCTCCCCATGTAGGCTCCCTTTAAGTCTTCGATGTCATAAAGGCTATTACCAATCTTTCCTCTTATCCTGCATTTAATGAACTTGGGATAAAACTTTTTACTCACGGCTTTGGGCATGTTACTCAAAACATAATTTTTTCTATAAACAATTTGCCCCTTTTTAAACTGGATAAGCCTTGTTCTGAGGTTGTACGATTTAACTGCTCGCTCGTGTGCTAATCGTAAATTTTGTCTAACGTTGCTTCTAACCTTTTGTAATTTATCCACCTTTTCCAAAATTTTGCAATCCTCACCAGACAGACATCCAAGTTTATCTAAAATTTTGTATGTAGAGCCATGTTGTATCATATTCTGGCCGAAAGCCGCGTAATATGGGGAACATTTTATGGACGAGTGGTAATCACTGCGTAGAGTAGACAAAATTTGTGGTAAGAATCTGTCCCAACAACTGTGATCCTTGTGATCCTCTAGAAAATACCTAATTTTTTTTATTATTTCCATATTTGCCCTTTCCGATGCATTAGATTGAGGTGCATAGAATCCTGTTTTTATGTGTTCTATATTATATAAATTAAAAAACTCAGTAATTTCCTTGGAAACAAATTGTTTTCCGTTATCGCTGTGAACAAATCTTGGCACGCCAAAAGTGGGAAAAATTTCGTTCTGAAAATAAGCGATTACGTTGGCAGATGTAGCTGCTTTAAATGGTGTCAAAAAAATAAACTTCGTTAAATGGTCTAAACACACAAATATCATTGAGTTTTTTTCCTTTGTTAGGGGATACGGACCTAGAAAGTCACAATAAAATCTCTCAAATGGACGATTTGTAACAAATTGGTTACCCATTGGAGGTTTACTGATTTGGTTAGAAGATTTTAAAATTTTACATTTTTCACAATTAGTGACATATGACTTAACATCATTAACCATAGTTGGCCAAAAATTCTTTTGCCTTATTCTTGCAAGGGTTTTTGCAATTCCACCATGACAAGATGTTATTGAATCATGGGAAGCTTTTATTACTTTAATTGCTAATGAGTTAGGGATCCAGAGACGCCATACATTTTCCTCCTCTTCACTGTTTTGCACGGTTTGAACGCGCTTTAAAATTAAATTATTTCCAGATAAGACAACGTCAGGCAGAACATTGCCTTTACTTGAGATAATATCAACTAGCTTTACGTATTCATCACTACTAAAGTCAGGTGCATCTAAGTCGATTTCAACAGGTGGGTCAAATGAAATTATTTCATCCAAATTCATACAAGAAAGGGATGACATTTAAAGAACCTTTACGGTGTTCAATCCTAAAGTCGTAACGTTGCAATTTAAGGCTCCACCTGGCCAACCTCCCACTTAAGTCTTTTTGCGACATTAACCATTTTAAAGAGGAATTATCTGTTAAGATTCGAAAGGGAAGACCCTCAATATAGGGTCTGAAACGATTAACGCATACTACTGCCGCCATGCATTCGAGCTCAGTTACTGTATAATTTCGTTGAGATCTATTTAATTTCTGAGAAACAAATGCTATAGGGTGTTCCTTACCAAACTCGTCGAATTGAAATAAAACACCTCCTACACCGGTTTTTGAAGCGTCACACTGTATAATGAACTCGCGGTTAAAATTAGGTTGAACTAACACAGGGGCCGACGATAACGCGTTTTTTCAATTTTTCAAAAGACTTTTGCTTTATCTGTCAATGAAAAGGGCTTTGAACTTTTTCTTAGACAATCCGTCAGGGGTCCAGCTAGATCAGCAAAGTTGCTGATAAAAGAACGATACCAGTTGGCCATGCCAATGAATCTTCTAACTTGTTTTGGTGTTTTCGGAAGAGAAAAATCTCTAATTGAAGCTACCTTTTCTGGGTCTACTTTTAAGCACCCATTTCCCACTATGTAACCAAGATACCGAATTTCTTTTTGGCAAAACTTGCTCTTACTTACATTTATTGTCAGTTTTGCAGTCCTGAGGCAATAAGCAACTTCTCGTAAGACCTTTATATGTGATTCGAAATCAGGACTACAGACGAGTAGATCGTCCAAGTAAATAAAAACATTTTCGCGTAATCTAGAGGGCACCACCTTGTCCATGAGTCGGCACATGGTTTGAGGACCATTGCAAAGACCAAATGGCATGTACTTGTACTGGTACAGGGACTTCCCCGGAACAACAAAAGCAGTTTTTTCTTTTGCGGATTTTGTAAGTCTAATCTGTAAAAAGGCGTCTTTAAGGTCAATGCCAGTAATGAAAAAAGTGTCCTTTAATCGGCTGAGTAAACCGTTTATATGCGGAAGCGGATACGAGTCCTTTTTTGTGATTGCATTTAGTTTACGCGAGTCGATGCATAGACGAACCTTTCCTGGTTTTCGAGCCAATACGACCGGCGAACACCAGGGGGAGTTAGATTCCTCTATCACACCCATACTTAATAGTCTTTCAATTTCCCGGTACGCCTCTTCCTGGCGAGGTGGTGATAAGGGATAATGTTTAGACTTAACAGGAGCCTCGTCTCCCGTATCAATATCGTGCTCGAGAAGGTCTGTGCAGCCTAACCCAAGCTTTTCAAAAGAGGGAAACTCTAAAATGGTTTTTTCCAAAATAATTTGTTGTTCGGGGTTTAATTCATGAAATTTTGAAGGGTTGTCACTGTTTCCTGAAAATGTTGCTTCGACTGAAGATATTGAAGGGATAATTTCAGGAGCAAGGCCAAATTCTCGCCAAAAGCCTATCCCAAAGTAGGCCTTTTGGCTCAAAGAAGGAACTAAATAAAAAAACTATATTCTTTGTTACATTTTTAAAAGTGATTGGTAATATACAGTAGCCAACTATTTTTTGTTTTGAGCCGTTAGCTGTAGACAATTCGGATTGAATTTGTTTATAAGAAACGTTATTCTCTTTTAAAAAATCTAAACAGTTTTCTCCCAATACAGACACGTTAGCGCCTGAGTCTAACAATCCAATTAAGGATACATTAAATACCTTCACTTTGGCAAATGGTCTATCGTCCGAGCCATGTAGTATTGTGGATGCTAATAATCTCCGAAAATACCTTCGTTTTTTAAAGCGTTCTCTACATTTTGCTATTCTTTTACAGGGGTTGTTATGCAATAAAATTGATTTATCATATATTTTATATTTAAAATACGTTTTTATAGTACTTCCACAATAATCAGTTTGAGAGGCTTTATCCTCCGTTACGGTAATATTAGATAAAATAATGTTGGATTTGTGATTTACTAATGTACTATTCTTGAACTCTGTTCCTAGTTTGAACTCGGGGGTTGACGGGATGGACGAATGTCCCCGGTAGCCACTTCGCCCGGTTGTTGGTTTCCCTGAAAGATATGACTGTTAGGGCACGAAGGCGTCAATACTCACTTTTGCCCACACTTAAAACAAAAGGGTTGTGATATACCTTTATCACAATAAATATAGGAATGTCCATTTGATAGACAGTTCCAACATTTAATTTTCGTGTAATCTATCTTTACATAGTTTTTCGAAAATTTAAGAGCCTCAATCTGGGGGTCAGTTATTTCAGGATTACGCGACTCGTCCACTGATGATTCAATTTCACTAACATTTCGGTTTGGACCACTAATCGGTACAGCCGATCTATTTTCCCGAAGTACCCTTTCGGCCTTACGTGCTAAATCTCTAAAATCATTCAATGTTCTAGAATCAGAACTAAACAGTAAAAATCTTAAATTGGGCTGAATATTTCTTTTAATTATATCTACTAATGTATAGTCCGGCAATGGATTTTGTAATCTTAAATTCATAGATACAATTGCACTATGGAATTCGTCATAGGATTCCTTGTGCTGCTGCTTTCGCAGTGAAATTTTTAGGAGAATATCGTGCTCCGACTCAAGATAACCAAATTCTTTGGTTAAAGCATGTCTTAAGATGGGATAGGTTACTTGGCGGTTCTGCCTCATGAATAGCCAGTACCACTGTTCTGCTCTTCCTTCAAGAAGCACGTGAAAGTTCGATAATAGGTGTTCATCTGAACATTTTGTTCGAGGTGTTAGTGTCTCGACTTTAAATAAAAAGTCAGAAACAGAGCCAGAGCCGTCATATACAATTTTCCATTTTTCGAGCTTAAGATTTGATTCGCTATGTGAAAATGCCCTGGTTGCGTCAGAAGGAATATTAGAGTCTGAATTAGAATTGAAATAAGTTGCGTTTGCCTGTATAACTGGTCTTCTATATGAAGCCGAATCACTGGCGTTTCCTATTTGTGATATGCTATCCCTTATTGAGGAGAGTTCCCTTCTAAATTCTTCCCTAGTATTTTTCATGGTCTCCTCCATTATTGTTATCAGGGTGTCAAAAGGAGTGCTAGAATTTGAACTACTATCGTTTGCCAATGCAACAGGTGGATTTTCTTTAAACTGAATATTGGCCACACTACTCGTACTTTGTTGACCCTTAGGGAAAAAATTAGATGGTAATAAATTTGGGTTATTATCCATGATATTAGCTTCAGGGTCATACAAGTTTGTGGGTAGATTGGTAAAACTTTGGGCACGAGGAACTTGTTTGGTTGACTTCGGAGTATTCTTTACAACTGGGGAATGCGCCACACGATTATTGGAAGTGGTAGGTGGTTCTTGTAATTCTATGGATATATTATTTCTTGAAGTATCTAAGCTCCTATTACGTCCTCTTGAAGAAGATGTACTATTTTGAGCTCCCCTATTTCGGGTATTCATACCGACAAGTAACAGTAAATCGCCTGATTTAGTCATTTAATTACATATAATATATATATTAAAAAAAGTGTAAGGCAATAATTATCGAATATTATTTAATTTTTTCCTATTTTTTCTTAATATTAAATGGGAATGACAAATGATTATGAAATATATTTAGAAATTAATTGTCTAGACTTCTACTTCAAATTTACTAAGCTTTTCTTAAATACATACATGCCTATCTGCATCATTTTAAAGAATTTACAACTATATGAAATGGACTTGAAAAGCATAGTAATTTCTATTAAAAATTCTTTCTGCAACAAATTTGAAATTGTGCTTTCAATCCGACTAAAGAGATAACCGTCAGCATAAGCGACTATAGTACGGACTTAAAATACACAATTTATGCCTGTATCGCAACTAGATTTAGAAATTATAGAAGAAATTCTCCAAAATACTAGGACTTATACAATAAAACTTGTACCAAAAAAAATCTGAATATTTAAATATATTTTACCAAAACATTAAGAAAATAATATATATCTTATAAAAAAAATAAGTAAACCTAATAAAATTCAAAGCGTCTATTGAGGCCTTTAGTTAGGCCTTTACGTTGGGCGCCATATATGTTACGCGCTGCTTAGACTACAATATTCCGCTTCTAAGTCCCTATTAAAATTCAAAGTTAGGTGGCATAAATTATGTTACCCAGCTAGCAAAGAGTAAATGGTTCTTAACCCTGGATTTAAACGCGTAGACATATAAGGTATACTTTATATGCCAAAAAAAAGTATACTTAAAGTTTATTTGACACGGCTCGATGTAAAGCCACATAAGGTGCACTTTTCCCTACCCTGTTTTATCGTCTAATCCACCCATGACATTCTTAACACCTTTAAATTTTCACGAATGTCCCTAAAGAAGCCTATACCATAATTCTATTTATATTTCAAACGCATTGTCATTCCCATTATTTTAAAGTTTAGCAATTCATTGTTTTTATTTAAATAATTCTTTCAAAAAAAAAAAAAAATAATATTAAATTGATTTTGTATTAATATTACAATTCATTGGAACTAATAAGATCCTATAAAATAAATTAAATTTACTTATTTACGAATTCATTATTTTAAACGAATGTTTTCTTAAGCAAAGAAAAAATAAAAAAATAGAAAATATTCGCAAAACAATAAACTTCCAATGCAAACTGCCGTGGAATTAAATAAAATAAAATCTAAGTTATAATTTGTTGCTAAAATTAAGAGTAATTAATGTGATCTCACTTACATGCTCAGCTCTTTTTTTCCACACGTTTTAATTCATGTTTGTTCCAATGATGGGCCCAGCAAGGAATGAAGAGGAGCTAAATAATTTTGATTTAAAACAAAATACTAAAAGAAATTAAAGATGTTTCATAATAATAAAAAAAAACTACTCTCAATTTTAGATACTTCTAAAAATAGAATTAAATTAATAAAGATGCCAAAGAACAAAAAAAATGATTAAGTAGGGTTAGCTATACAAGAAAAAATATTGAAATGGGTAGTATTTATAAGTAAGTTTAGGAATAAAAAAAAATGTTATAAAATTAGGTATGTATATTATGTGAAAGTAAATGTTAAATGTATGTATGTTTTTATAATTTTC
Organism: Pollenia amentaria; assembly: GCA_943735925.1. Taxonomy (NCBI): domain Eukaryota; kingdom Metazoa; phylum Arthropoda; class Insecta; order Diptera; family Polleniidae; genus Pollenia; species Pollenia amentaria. The sequence goes on from OX031010.1 coordinate 90,955,927, forward strand.
AACCAAGAGGTAGATTGCATAGTATTAATTAATTTAACGGATTGTAAATTTATTATTAGAATTAGGCTTTGTTGATATATTATTTAAGGTTAGGAAGCTATTGTGTTAGAACTATGTAGTTTTTTTTTTTTTTGTATTAATTATTTCATTGATTTTGTTGAATATTTTTAATTTAGATTTAAATTAAATGTTAAAAGTGGCTTTAGGGTAAATGCATACTAAATAACAGTTTTAAATTAAGTAAGAATTTGTGTTTGAATAATTTTACAATGGAGAATAATTAAGGTAGTTTTATTAAATTTTTAGTTAAATAGTTGGGTTTAAAGTATATGATAAATTGTTAACCTTAGGTTAGCATGAAAAATAATAAGGAAATTTTCAATCGTATTGTGGTACTTATGTATTGATGAGTCAAAACTATTGTGGTCATATTGAAATGGGGATTTTTGCAAAGGCATCAATATTTGTGTCCTCTTTAGCCTGTGTAGATCTTTCTACACCCACTAGGTGTAAGGATGATTGGAACTTATTTTCCCAGATTCTTGACATTTACATATATGTATAGAAAATATACCACTTGGTTAAATTTTCGTATTGCCAAAGTAGGTGATAAAACACGTGATTCCAACTAGGCAGAATGTTCCAGAAATTCCTATTACCCAACTGGTACATAGAAATCTGGATGCCTCGAGGTTTTTTGATTCGTATTAGTTTCTAAATAAAATAAAAAGTTTTATTTAGAAAAAATTGGCAAATTTTTAATTTCCACTTTGTTGGATTTTTACCCTTTTGCTATTAGGAAAACTGTATAGGTATTTTAATTTTAAATATTTTAAAGTGTACATAAATGTACTATCTTTAATATTTTACCAACTTTTAGCACTTAAAAAAACCTTCCGATTATTGTCTCTGCCTCTTGAAACACAAACTTGAAATAAAATTTAAAACCAAGTATAGAACATCATTAAGCCCTACTATATGTTTTTTTTTCTTTATTTTTATATTTGGCGCAAGAAGGTATATAAGAAAATAAACGGGATTCAATGTGTATTTTTTTTTCTTTTTTTTTCTCAAAATTTAATGGTTCAATTCCAACTTATCTAATTGTGATAAATTAATACGCAATTCAAATTCGTGTATAAGAGATAATGTATTAAACAAAGAAGAAAAAAACTTAATATCTCATGCTATTAAATCTACCTTTCATTCCTCTGCTAGGGTTTCAGTTTGCAAAAAAACCACTTCAAGAAAAATCATAACAGCCACTTGAAATTTGACGTACATATATTTATAGCCAATGTTGAGTGACGTGTAATCAGGATATTACTATGAAAATTTCAAGAAAATTGGTTTAATAGTTTTGGAGTCTGTAGTGAACAGACACACAAGCAAACATAATTTAATTTTTATTTGTATATACATACATACATAGATAAATGTATGTATATAAAAAAGCCATATGTTAAACTAATTGTAAAAATCCATTTTTTTATTTATTTTTTATAGGAGTACCGTTATTGGCGTGAAACTGGTATTGCTTTTACCTTTCCCGAATACGAATATAGCAAACCAAATAAAACACTTTTAGTCGGTCTAGTTCGCAATGGAGACAAATTTATTCATCGAGGCTATATTGGCGATATCCAAACTGGCCCCTTTCCAGCATTTGGTTTTAAAACATCCGACAAACGTATGCTTAAATCCATGCATGGCGAAAATGATTATCGTTCAACGGATATTACTGAACGTAGTCTTTTGGAATTATTTCATGAATTAGCAACCCAAACACCATACAAACATCCCCTAAAGGGTTCGCGCAAATACGGTGCTATTCGCCTTAAAATGGGACAATGTCTAACACACAATGAATTAAATATTGAAGGCCACAAGAATTACGATAATCCCTGGATTTTTATTGATGGAATCAAAATACATTTCTTGTCGGCAAATTATATTTTACATCTTCAACAAAATTTATCGAATGAATGGTCAAAGTTCTTTGATGTTGCCTTTATTGGCCATAATTTTTTCACATATCTCCAAGATAGTTTTGTCAATGTTTTAAATCATCAATCTCTTTTAATATTGGAGACAAAGTTATGGTCAACTGCTCGAAAAGACGAAATAAATAACTTTGAGGATAAACTTTTCAATTATGCTAAACGAAATAATTTGCAAAATATTATAAATTATGACGCACTCAATTCTAAAAATTCTATTTTAAAATTTAAAAATGCATTTGGTTTGTTTTAAATGGTAGATAGATACATATGTATGTATGCAATAAAAATTAACATTAAATAAAAATATTTTAAAAATGGTAATAGCTCATATTACTATTAATAGCGAATAACTGTCAAAATAATTTTTCTATTGACATTCGATTGGCACGTAAAACCAGTGCTTAAAAACTAGACTACAAGTAGCAGTAGCAACAACAATAAGCTTAACAAGGCGCAATGTTGATTGCAAATCATAGTAAATTTCGGCTAAAGTACCGATTTTATTTAAAATCTTAATTCAACCTGTTTCGCAGTGTTATTTCAATATCAATGTAATTTTGCTCTTACTTTACTGGAATGTCAAAATAATATGAATTAATATTATTTTAAAAGGAAAACGTTGTTAGCCAGTTATTGTTACCTCGTTTTCAACGATTTTACATTCATTTTCCTCTGTGTGTAAACATATATTTTAATATTAAAATGAATTAATTTTTAGTTTGTTAATCAATTTTTTTATTTTTTATATTAAAATTAATTAATTATTTTTTTGGAAAATTGATATTGGGAATTATTTCTTTTCATAAGCAACTTTTTATTATATTCAACATTTTTTATTTTTCGAATTTATTCTATGAGTTAAATTTCAGCTATGAATTTTATAAAGCTTTTTGTAATAGCTCAATTCCTTAAATTTTTTTAGGAATGACTTTATATACTACCAGACTATTATATTGTATTTTCTTGTTACATTTTACCTTAGCTCTCCGTTTGATAGCAATGAAGTATATTTATGTACAGAAAAATTTACAATTATTATACACCAGCAGAATGTAATGCATTTTCTGGCCCGCTACGGCCTTCGTCAGCATTCTTTGTGTCACACTGGATAGTGATACTTTATAAATTGAATGTATTTAACTCAACTTTTTTAACAAATAGATATTGGGAATTATTTCTTTTCATAAGCAACTTTTTATTATATTCAACATTTTTTATTTTTCGAATTTATTCTATGAGTTAAATTTCAGTTATGTATTTTATAAAGCTTTTTGTAATAGCTCTATTCCTTAAATTTTTTTAGGAATGACTTTATATACTACCAGACTATTATATTGTATTTTCTTGTTTCATTTTACCTTAGCTTTCCGTTGGATAGCAATGAAGTATATTTATGTACAGAAAAATTTACAATTATTAGACACCAGCAAAATGTAATGCATTTTCTGGCCCGCTACGGCCTTCGTCAGCATTCTTTGTGTCACACTGGATAGTGATACTTTATAAATTGAATGTATTTAACTCAACTTTTTTAACAAATAGATATTGGGAATTATTTCTTTTCATAAGCAACTTTTTATTATATTCAACATTTTTTATTTTTCGAATTTATTCTATGAGTTAAATTTCAGTTATGTATTTTATAAAGCTTTTTGTAATAGCTCTATTCCTTAAATTTTTTTAGGAATGACTTTTTATACTACCAGACTATTCTATTGTATTTTCTTGTTACATTTTCTGTATTTATGTACAGAAAAATTTACAATTAGTAGACACCAGCAAAATGTAATGCATTTTCTGGCCCGCTACGGCCTTCGTCAGCATTCTTTGAGTCACACTGGATAGTGATACTTTATAAATTAAATGTATTTAACTCAACTTTTTTAACAAATAGATATTGGGAATTATATCTTTTCATAAGCAACTTTTTATAATATTCAACATTTTTTATTTTTCGAATTTATTCTATGAGTTAAATTTCAGTTATGTATTTTATAAAGCTTTTTGTAATAGCTCTATTCCTTAAATTTTTTTAGGAATGACTTTATATACTACCAGACTATTATATTGTATTTTCTTGTTACATTTTACCTTATCATTCCGTTGGATAGCAATGAAGTATATTTATGTACAGAAAAATTTACAATTATTAGACACCAGCAGAATGTAATGCATTTTCTGGCCCGCTACGGCCTTCGTCAGCATTCTTTGTGTCACACTGAATAGTGATACTTTATAAATTGAATGTATTTAACTCAACTTTTTTTAACAAATATATATTGGGAATTATTTCTTTTCATAAGCAACTTTTTATTATATTCCTCATTTTTTATTTTTCGAATTTATTCTATGAGTTAAATTTCAGTTATGTATTTTATAAAGCTTTTTGTAATAGCTCTATTCCTTAAATTTTTTTAGGAATGACTTTATATACTACCAGACTATTATATTGTATTTTCTTGTTACATTTTACCTTAGCTTTCCGTTGGATTGCAATGAAGTATATTTGTTGAGGCCCCACTGTGGTTATTATTAGTAACACCTGCGGTTGATTAGCAGGAGAGCTGTTGCGCGCACCAGTAGCTGTATATGTCACTGCTCATACATAAATATCAGCAAGGGTATAGGTTGCGCTTGTAGTAGCTTAAAGCAAATATACTCGTTGGTTTTGTGACGAGCGGGCACTTGTATTTTTTCTATCAACACGGTCGGAAGCCAGCTACGAGTGCGCCATTGTGGTACAAATAAAGTAAAGGAAAATTAAGTGCAAAAATAAAACCAAACTTACCTAAAACTAAAAATAAAATAAAATTAAATAAAAGAAACAAAAACAAAGTGGTGTTTTATTGGTTGGCAAAGAAATCGGCAGCAGACGGACAGATCATCCCTAAAAAGTTCAGTGAGTCGCAAACATTGGTCCTTCGCCGGTAAAAAGCAACTAAAATTAAGCAACAAATTTGGCAGTTCGAGGTATGTACACATTGGATTTATTGCATTAAGTGAATCTGCATTAAAAAGTGTATCTCAAAAAGAAAATATTTGTTTCATTGCTCGTTGTCGCCATTTTCGGTTGCCCGTTAGAATTTTTGGCTCCGTTTTTTTGGTCCTCTGCGGCGCCGCTGCCAGCAAACCTTTTGATTTGGTGTAAAGAAATTTAACCTAGCTTTTGTAAATATTTTTTTCATTGTGGAAATTTTTTTGGCACGAAAAATGTAGATGGTCGTTTGTAATCAAAGAATCTAAGTTGCGGGAAAAATGGCCCTTTTAGACAAATTTAATGAAGCAACAGAAGAAATTGTAAGATTTGAAGCGAGGCTCAAAGAAGAGGATTTTTCTATCTATACAAGTGAAGCTTTGGAGTTTGAAAGATCTGAGCTTAATGAATTGTGGGGAAAATTTAAAAGTTGTTATGAGACTTGCGTTGGGGAGTTAGGAGAAAAAAAGAAGGAGCTTGTGCCAATTCACGCTAGGTATAACCAAACCCACAAAACTCATGTGAAGTGTATTAACGTGTTAGCAATTTATATAAATAATGATCGTTTAGGCCCTGTTGAAAAATTGTGTTTTCTTTTTCAAAAAACAGAAGGGGACGCAAGGGAGGTGAATAGAAATATTACCGTGACTGCTGATAATTTTGAAATTTCTTGGGAAAACTTGAAGGCAACCTATGAGAATAAAAGGGTATTATTTAATAATCAAATGAATTTGTTATACAATTTGGCTCCGTGTCAAGAGGAATCGGCTTCTGAAATTAAAAGGCTCCAGAGGGACATAAATAATTGCATATCGACTTTAAAACTTTACAAAGTGGATGTAGAGGCCTGGGAACCACTTTTTGTTTTTCATTGTTCAGTTAGATTACCTGAGCAAACCTTGAATTTATGGGAACAATCGGTAAAAAATAAATCAGAAATTCCGAGATGGAAAGAAATTAATGATTTTTTGACAGATAGATTTCGGGCGCTAGAGAGCGTTTCCAATATTCGTGCCAGTGGTTCTCAAACTATCTTCAATAATAGCCAAAGCCAAAATAAGCCTAAACAGATAAAAACACATCATACTAAAGCTAATATGGCCCAATGCAAGTTATGCAAACAACCACACGAAATAAGTCAATGTGGTAAATTTTTTAGCTTAGACTATAAGAGTCGTGTTTCCACTTTAAGAAAATTTAGATACTGTTTTAACTGTCTTAAAGTAGGACATATGTTTGGCGATTGTCCTAATAGTAATGGCTGTTCCAAATGTAAAAGAAAACATCACAAACTTTTACGTAGGGATTTTGTTCAGAAGCCAGTTACGGGGAATATCACGAATATTGAGGCCCAAAATAAGGAGCAGACGACTACTCAGTCTGTCGAAGTTGCTTCATCTTCTAATGTGGTTCGGAATCATCATCACTCGGCTTCGAAAAGGGTTTTATTAGCTACTGCGTGGATTAACATAGAAAATAATGGATTTAGTTATAAAGTGAGGGCGTTAATTGATCCGTGCTCAGATGAGAGTTTTATTTCCGAAAAAATTTGTAAATTATTAAAGCTGGCTACAGTAGCGACATCAGCTTAAGTAGCAGGTTTGGGCGGTGAAATAATAAGTCATGTTGATAAAATGGCTTCGTTTATTGTAACTTCGTTGATCAATCCGAATGTGTCACTGCAAGTTACAGCTTTAGTAGTGTCCGAAGTAACTGGAAATATTCCAACACACTCCTTTAACCCTGATAAAAATGTGATGCTACAAGGGTTAGAGTTTGCAGATCCAGCATTTTATAAGAGTGGCTCTGTAGATATATTGTTAGAAGGGGATGTTTATCCCTCAATATTACGAAGTGGGGTGAAACATGGTATTCTTGACTCCCTAGTGGCTCAAGAAACAATATTTGGTTGGGTGGTGACAGGTCCAACGAATCCACATCGTACAGTAAGAAGTTCTTATCTAACTAAAGTGTCAATTGATGAGCAATTGGCGAAATTTTGGGAACTTGAGGAGATTTCTCAAAAACCAGTAGTCTCAGAAGGAGACAAGTTATGTGAGGAAATATTTAGATCAACAATTAGGAGAAATTCTGAGGGAAGATATATAGTCGATTTGCCATTTAAATCAGATTTCTCTGCTCTTGGTCCAAATATAAACATGGCTCTGAGTCAATTTTTGAGAAATGAAAATGCATTGTTGCGTAGACCTCAGAATAAGATTTTATATGATGGTTATTAGGGAATATTTGGCTTTGGGGCATATGGAGAAAATAGAATTAAAGAACTGCAGGCTTTGGTGGAATGGTCCACCTTTGGCTCTATAAAGAATAATGCGTTGTATCTTTGGTCTGATTCGACGATAGTACTGGCGTGGTTGAAAAAACCTCCATGCAGCTGGAAAACCTTTGTGGCCAACAGGGTGGCAACTATTTTAGAAAAAGTGGGTAATAAAAATTGGAGCCATGTGATTTCCCAAGACAACCCTGCAGATCTAGCAACCCGGGGGCTGACTCCTGTGGAGTTAAAGAACTGCAAGCTTTGGTGGAATGGTCCACCTTGGCTCAGATTAGAGAAAAATTCGTGGCCTTCACTACCATCCGAATTTAAAACGACTGAAAAGATAAAAAATGTACAGGTACACGTTGCTAGATCTGATGTTAAGGAAGATGTTTTAGAGCGATTTTCAAGTTGGCCCAGAGCAATACATGTTATTGCTTACATCTTTCGTTTCTTTTTTGCGGTTAAACCTGGTTTCGAGCAAAGGGCTCGGCATACCTCTGCCACTATAACCGCTGCAGAGTTAGGGTTTGTCAGGAATCGCTTGTTTTTGCTGTCCCAGGAGATATATTTTGCCCAATACTACAAAAATATGCTTAACAATGGGAAACTTGAGAAAAGTAGCCCTCTCTTGACCCTAACGCCTTTCCTTGATGAGCATAAAATTATTCGTGCTAACGGCCGTCTCAGCGCTTCAATGAATTTGTCTTATAATGAACGCCATCCAATAATATTAGCATATAATAGTAGATTAGCGCGTTTGTATGTCGTCTTTATACATAAAATGGCCCATCATGGAGGGTTAAGGTTAGTCCACAGCGTGGTTCGACGTGAATGTTGGATACTTAAGGCCAAGAATCTAATCAAATCTTGTATCAACAACTGCAAATAATGCGTCTTATACCGAAAAGTACGACAAGGACAAATTATGGCAGCATTGCCCATAGAAAGAACCACTTTGAGTAGGCCTTTTACGAATACGGGAGTAGACTTTGCGGGGCCCTTTGAAATTAAAAGCTTTACCGGTCGATACTGTCGAATTACGAAGGGGTATGTGTGTCTCTTTGTTTGCTTCCCCACCAAGGCAATTCATCTTGAAGCCGTTAGTGATTTAACAACTGCCGGCTTCTTAGCTGCATTGGCCCGATTTATTGCTCGTCGAGGTTGCCCGGATTGCGTATACTCAGACAATGGGCGCAATTTCGTCGGCGTGGCTAAAGAAATCGCTACTAATTTCGACAAGCATCTGACTGACATACGTGGTAGAAAAATACGGACACCAACATTTAAAATGGCACTTTATTCCCGCTGCAGCTCCTCACATGGGAGGCTTGTGGGAGGCAGGGGTAAAGAGTTTTAAGATGCATTTTAAAAAAATGGTGGGGCAGTTGAAGTATACCTTTGAAGAGTTTTCTACGCTTTTGGCAACCATAGAAGCATGCCTAAACTCCAGGCCTTTAGGACCTTTGTCAGACAACATTGAAGATCTGACGGCGCTTACGCCTGGTCATTTTTTAATTGGCTCCGCGTTGTTGACTCCGGCTGAACCGGAAGAACTCAGCTCAGCGGTAAGCGTAATAAATCGATGGAGAAAAGTCAAGGCTATGCAACATGAGATATGTCGCCGCTGGAAAGCAGAGTACTTGACTGAATTGTATAAACGTTATAAATGAAAAACTTCGCAACCTAATCTTAAAGAACACGACCTAGTAGTCCTTAGAAACGAGCCCCTTTGTCCTACGGAGTGGCGTTTAGGTCGTATAACTAAGATTTATCCCGGTAAAGACGGGAAAGTAAGGGTCGTTGACATAAAAACGCAAAATGGCGTTATTAATAGGCCCATTCATAAGTTAGTTCTTTTACCCAACCCCACTGAGCAGTAAAACAAGAGCAATTATTTGATACACGCATTCACCTTGCTTTGGTCCATATTCGTCTTTAGTCTTACTTATTTGCATTCTCCCGTTTCTTCCAGTGTAGCATGACGGACTCTTGGTTCAACACGGATTACGGTTGCCCGCTGTGCAATCGCCTCCATGCTATTCGGCAGTGTTCGAAGTTCCTCACGATGAGAGTGGAACTAAAACGCCGAACGGTTATTAGTAACGATCTGTGTAAAAGCTGCTTGGCCCAGTCGCACCAGTTGCGCCATTGTAACAGTCTCGATCGTTGCAAAAGGTGCCACAGGCAACACAATACCCTGCTGCACCCGGTAGACCCTGACAACGTGTGGTTCCCGATGACGGTCGAGGTGAAGTTATACCCGCATCAGGGGTCCTCCCGGTATGTGGAAGCTCGCGTTAGGATAAATCCAAATGCAGCTCGTACCTCAATCCACAAGCCGTTCGCAATCTCTGCAGGATGTAGCATTATCCAAGACCGAGCTTGGATAACAGTGACTCACCGTTTGTATAGCCACAGAAAGATTGTGGTACAGTGTGCAGTCGAAGACTATGCCTTTTTGACTACCCCGTCGGTCGACCTGGACCAGGAGTGGGTAAATCGTACAAAACGGGGCGCGGTGCTTGCTGACCCGGACTGGTTTCGATCAGCACCAGCTTACGTGATTCTGGGGGCCGATGTTACCGCCAAGTTGTTGGAAGGACCTGCTGAAGGAAGGCCGGGTAAAATATATGCCCAGAAGACCCTGTTTGGAGAGGCCTTTTTCGGCGAAGGCAGCAAATGCAAGCAGTAAGAAGCCTGGGGCCAAAACATAAGGAACCTGTCTGCTGTATCAGTATTACATACCTACCTAATAAACTATTTTTTTGTTACCTTTATTCATAAGTTTTTACATTTTTTTTTTTTTTGCTAATCATATTTTTTATTTTAACATGAAATAATTTTTAAATTTTGAAACTCTGTATACCTGAAATATGTGAATTATCTTAGAATTAAATCTATCTTTTATTTTTTTTTCTTAATTTTTAACGATTGATTTGTACCTTTGTAAACTATTGTTTAATTGTTGTTGGTTCTCTGGCTGTGTTGCGCAAACGCCGCAAGGTGGGCGGTATGTTGAGGCCCCACTGTGGTTATTATTAGTAACACCTGCGGTTGATTAGCAGGAGAGCTGTTGCACGCACCAGTAGCTGTATATGTCACTGCGCATACATAAATATCAGCAAGGGTAAAGGTTGCGCATGTAGTAGCTTAAAGCTAATATACTCGTTGGTTTTGTGACGAGCGGGCACTTGTATTTTTTCTATCAACACGGTCGGAAGCCAGCTACGAGTGCGCCATTGTGGTACAAATAAAGTAAAAGAAAATTAAGTGCAAAACTAAAAGAAAACCTTAATGTAAATTAAACAAAATAAAACCAAACTTACCTAAAACTAAAAATAAAATAAAAGAAACAAAAACAAAGTGGTGTTTTATTGGTCGGCAAAGAAATCGGCAGCAGACGGACAGATCATCCCCAAAAAGTTCAGTGAGTCGCAAACAATATTTATCTACAGAAAAATTTACAATTATTAGACACCAGCAGAATGTAATGCATTTTCTGGCCGCTATGGCCTTCGTCAGCATTCTTTGTGTCACACTGGATAGTGATACTTTATAAATTGAATGTATTTAACTCAACTTTTTTAACAAATAGATATTGGGAAGTATTTCTTTTCATAAGCAACTTTTTATTATATTCAACATTTTTTATTTTTCGAAATTATTCTATGAGTTAAATTTCAGTTATGTATTTTATAAAGCTTTTTGTAATAGCTCTATTCCTTAAATTTTTTTAGGAATGACTTTATATACTACCAGAATATTATATTGTATTTTCTTGTTACATTTAACCTTAGCTTTCCGTTGGATAACAATGAAGTATATTTATGTACAGAAAAATTTACAATTATTAGACACCAGCAAAATGTAATGCATTTTCTGGCCCGCTACGGCCTTCGTCAGCATTCTTTGTGTCACACTGGATAGTGATACTTTATAAATTGAATGTATTTAACTCAACTTTTTTAACAAATAGATATTGGGAATTATTTCTTTTCATAAGTAACTTTTTATTATATTCAACATTTTTTATTTTTCGAATTTATTCCATGAGTTGAATTTCAGTTATGTATTTTATAAAGCTTTTTGTAATAGCTCTATTCCTTAAATTTTTTTAGGAATGACTTTATATACTACCAGACTATATTGTATTTTTTTGTTACATTTTACCTAAGCTTACCGTTGGATAGCAATGAAGTATATTTATGTACAGAAAAATTTACAATTATTAGACACCAGCAGAATGTAATGCATTTTCTGGCCCGCTACGGCCTTCGTCAGCATTCTTTGTGTCACACTGGATAGTGATACTTTATAAATTGAATGTATTTAACTCAACTTTTTTAAAAAATAGATATTGGGAATTATTTCTTTTCATAAGTAACTTTTTATTATATTCAACCTTTTTTATTTTTCGAATTTATTCTATGAGTTAAATTTTAGTTATGTATTTTATAAAGCTTTTTGTAATAGCTCTATTCCTTAAATTTTTTTAGGAATGACTTTATATACTACCAGACTATTATATTGTATTTTCTTGTTACATTTTACCTTAGCTTTCCGTTGGATAGCAATGAAGTATATTTATGTACAGAAAAATTTACAATTATTAGACACCAGCAGAATGTAAAGCATTTTCTGGCCCGCTACGGCCTTCGTCAGCATTCTTTGTGTCACACTGAATAGTGATACTTTATAAATTGAATGTATTTAACTCAACTTTTTTAACAAATATATATTGGGAATTATTTCTTTTCATAAGCAACTTTTTATTATATTCAACATTTTTTATTTTTTCGAATTTATTCTATGAGTTAAATTTCAGTTATGTATTTTATAAAGCTTTTTGTAATAGCTCTATTCCTTAAATTTTTTTAGGAATGACTTTATATGCTACCAGTGTTTGGGGGTTGATTTTGTGCTGGTTCTTTTTTTTTTTGTTAAATAAAACACTTTGGGTTTTGTTGTTTTTGTATTTTATTTATTTTAAATTCACTTATGTTTGTATGTAGGTATTTTAATAACACAGTACAACACATGATTTGCCAACTCAATTCTGTGAACTGTATGTGAAATTAGACCCAAAAAGAAGAATTTCTGCATCATTCGTTTTGTCTTCTTACCTGCGATTTGAAGTTAGTATCGATTTGAAGTTAGTACTATCGTAAAGGGGAATTTATCACGTTTTAGGCCCTGTTGTTTGACATAGCTCGACAACCCCTAGCCCAATTTAGTTGAAATAAATTTTAAAAAATTAAGAATTACAATTCCCTTAATCTGTTCATATATTGTTTTCCTATACAAGTAACACTTTCGAAGTTAAAAATGAATGTATGAAGGGAAAAAATTATTTTTTGACTAAAAATTTAAATTTTTTTTTTTAAAAATACATAAAAAATCCAAAATGGAAAAAAGTTTCAAGTCTAGTTATTTTTTCGCAAAGTCACATAACCTATGAGCAAAATGAGACAAAGATCATAAAAATCGATGCACGCGTTTCGCTTTTATTCGCAATTGAGTAAAGGTATGAATTTCAAAAATCAGTTATAGCCACCACCCTTAAAATAAAAATAAAAATATAAATGAAAAAATTATCATGCAAAAAAAAACTTTATTTATAAAAACTTAATGAAAATAAAATAATATGCAATTAATACGCAATTATAATATGCATAAAAAGAAAATTTAGAACATTTTTTCAATTATTGGCAATATCCATCCTTGTAGAAGTTGACGCTTGTGGTTCTGATGATCTTGTTTTCTTCGTAGGTTGTTCATATTCATGGTCTGAGTCTGTATCGTCATCCGAGATACACATACTATTCAAGGGCGTGTTTCTTTCACTGTGTCCACCAATTTCAATGTCTTCATCTTCGGTGCTTTCTTCAAACTGCATAATTGTGGAACTCCACCAACAAACCTCCGCAAGCAATGCATCCAATTTTTTGCTTTTGAACCGCTTTTCAAATGGCATGGTCACCTGGTGGAACCTCTCTCCTTGTTCGTCTGATTCCTGAGGTGATTGTGCCAAAAAAGTATTGAGGTGGTGGTGCAAGAAATGCAATTTCAGCGTCATGGATGCACCGATTTTTTCGAAATAAAACAGCAACCTGTCCACTCGTTGCTGTATCTCTTCTCGTTGGACACGGTTCTTTCCTAGAACGCCTTCTATTACTTCTTTCAATGCGTTCCATGCATGTTGGTGGTCGTGATGCTCTGAAAGCAAATGTGTGAAAGAATCACTTTTGATCAATTTCCGAATATCAGGTCCATTGAGAATACCTGTTTTAAATACATAAGAAAAACGAAAAAATTATTGGTAATGCGAATGTATAGAAATTAACAAATTTAGATATGACAATATTGAAATACAGAGTACGATACGTACCGTTTTTAATTTTCCCATCACTGAGTTTCGGAAAGATGGATTTCAAACAGTCAAAGGCGCCGTTAACTTTTTTGACCACCACTTCAACGAATTTCCCAGCTATTCCCAGTTTCATGTGGAGCGGTGGCAACAAAATATCATCCAGGTCCTTTATCATAGGTTCATTGCGTAATTTTAATTGTTTGTTGAGCTTGGGAGTTCTTCCTTTCCAATCTTTACATTGATATTGATTTCCTTTGTATCGTGAATCCCAATTACAAAGGAAGCAGAAGTATTTTGGATATCCGCCCTTTTCTATAATCCCTTGTAGTATGTTGACCACCTTCAGATCGCAACAAATGTTCCATTTGTGTTCATCGTATTTGATTTTCTTCAAAATTTCGCCCAATGCTTCATACGTTTCCTTCATAGTTGTGCTGAATCCCAATGGAATGCATGGTTTTTTATTTTTTTTTGTGCAGCAGCACAGCCTTCAAACTAGTAACTGAACCATCGATGAATAAACGCCAGTAGCCAGCGATATAATCCATTCCCAATTTTTTCACTAAACCTGGGATATCATGGCAGTACGTGAACGTATTTGCTTCGTCAACGGAATAAAATTTCTGAAAATCAGCTTGGCGTTGTCGGTATGATGTTGCGCTGACATTTTGCTGTGTGAGTTTTCTTCTCTTCAAAAATGATGTCAGCCATTCGGAGTCGTGTTGTAATAGTCCCAGCTTGGCCACAATGTAATCCATTTCGATTTGTGGTAGCGGTTGTGGTGCACTTTTTTCAATATCGGGTATCCAATCAGCATCATCCAAATCGGTCGGATTGGTGAAAACGGTTTCGGCTAGCAGGGACACAGTATCCGCACTCGAAGGTTTAGGTGCATCGGTATCAGCAGGGCGTTGCACTGGAAGTGTGGCAGTAAATGCAGCAGTGTATACTTTTGTTTTCAATTGTTGTCTGTTTAATCCAGGACGAAAATTTATGCATGCATAGCACCTGGATTCATCATGTCCAGTTGTGTCTTCCACCCAAATTACTGGCTTCATAAAAGATAACTTTCTACTTTTTCCGTGAATCCATTTTAGAAGGGTAGTATAACAACTGTTGCACACTGTGTTCGGCGTAAAATTTGCACCACTTAAATCTGCTTCATCGAAATAATTACAATACGCGGTTTTGAATTGCTCAGTAAACAAATTTTTTCGATCTTTTTTCTGTATTTTTCGGACGATATGACCACAAACGTAACAATATTCATCCAAATATGGGCACTTGTTGTTTTCCATATTGATATATTTTATGTTTTGTTGTTATTCACTTTTAAAAAACTGGAGAAAAATCACTTTTACTGTTCGCGTTCGTCGGCACTGGCTGAATGCCAAAAATCGATCAATGCACACCTATAAATACTACGTATTTTTGAATATTTTACTGCCAGGTACTTATAAATGGGCGCATATTTTAAGGGCGGCTGGCTATATACCTGATTCATCACTTGTACGTTTCAAACTGTGCAAAACTTTCCAAATAATGACCACCCTTAAATGTGGGTGCAATTTCTGTAAAAAAATCATATAGGTAGCCACCGGAAAAACCCAAATAATAAAAAGGTCCACTTTCCGTTTAATTGTCCACGTACATTTATTACCGCAATCATAAAAATCAAATAACCTTTTGTTTATTCCTTTTTTTTTTAATTCTCAGAATCATGAAAAAGGTGTCAATGTTTTCTCCAAATAATGTTGTGCATATCTCGAGCAAATTTTTGAAATTCATACATTTACTCAATTGCGAATAAAAGCGAAACGCGTGCATCGATTTTTATGATCTTTGTCTCATTTTGCTCATAGGTTATGTGACTTTGCGAAAAAATAACTAGACTTGAAACTTTTTTCCATTTTGCATTTTTTATGTATTTTTAAAAAAAAAAATTTAAATTTTTAGGCAAAAAATAATTTTTTCCCTTCATACATTCATTTTTAACTTCGAAAGTGTTACTTGTATAGGAAAACAATATATGAACAGATTAAGGGAATTGTAATTCTTAATTTTTTAAAATTTATTTCAACTAAATTGGGCTAGTGGTTGTCGAGCTATGTCAAACAACAGGGCCTAAAACGTGATAAATTCCCCTATACGATAGTACTAACTTCAAATCGATACTAACTTCAAATCGCAGGTAAGAAGACAAAACGAATGATGCAGAAATTCTTCTTTTTGGGTCTAATTTCACATACAGTTCACAGAATTGAGTTGGCAATCAATTAACTGAAAAATGTTGTACTGTGTAATGTAAATTGGTTGATGTTTTTTATTTGTTGTTTTATTTTTATTAAATACTAGTTTTGTTTCATGATATTTTAGAGTTTTTTGTTCACAATTTTTTTTCTCTACCTTAAATGTTTCTTTCTGTTTTTTTTATGTTTGATTTGTTCACAGGTTTTAATTTGTTTTAATGTTCTTTGTACAAAGGTCGCAACTAGAGTAAGAGTCAATTTTGAAAGAAAAGATCTTACAAGCTAAGTATTTTAAGGAGAAAAATAAGGCGAAAGCATAATGTGTAATAACTAAAAACCATTTAAGGAATGTTAGGGAATACCGGGTGTTTTGATTAACATGGTTCATCATTAAACATTCCGGCCCCCATGACTTGGTGTGGGTTTACCAAAGGTCCATAAAACAGGAAATAATGTAGCACGGTGTTGTGATGAATTTGACAGATATGGCATCTAGGATCTCAATTCGATTCAGGGTTGCGGGTCGTGTGAGGTTGTATATGTTGACGGCAATCAATCTGTTGAAGATACGCTACGAAATGTTTCGTGGGATGCCATACCTGTAAGTAGGAATGCAGAATAAAATTAGTGTGGAAAATTGTAAAAAACTTATACTATATTTCAAAACAAAACCACAATTTTTGAAATGGGTCTGGTAACGATCCCATTTTTTGTCTGGATGTCAACCACTCTACAGTTTTTATCAGTTCCAATATGAGTCTTTGTGATGCGACCCAGTTGCCATTCATTGGGTGGCAAATTGTTATTTTTGATGACGACTAAATCGTTGACTTTAACGTTATCCCTCTGAGACTTCCACTTGTACCTGCGATGCAGTTCGGCCAGGTATTCGGATTTCCATCTTTTACAAAATGAGTGGTAGATGACCTTTAGGCGTTTCCAGCGGTTGATGAGGGTCAGGTTTTCGCTGCTTACATCAGATTCGGCTGGGGTCAATAATGGAGTTCCAATAAGGAAGTGTCCAGGGGTCAATGGGTTAAGGTCATTTGGGTCATCGCTAGCAGGACTTAAGGGTCTAGAGTTTAAACACGATTCTATGCGGGTGAGAATTGTTGACAACTCTTCAAAGGTGAATTTCATATCTGGTATCATTTTCTTTAGGTGGGTTTTGAATGATTTTACACCGGCTTCCCAGAGTCCGCCCATATGTGGGGCACCGGGGGGTATAAATTTCCAAATGATATTTTGATGGCTATAGTTGTGAGTAACTTGGGTTTGAAGAGTTTTTAGAAATTCTAGACGATCCTTTTTGATGAGTTCTGCAGCTCCGACAAAGTTCGTGCCGTTGTCCGAATATATGATTGCTGGACAGCCACGCCTTCCAATGAAGCGGGAGAACGCGGCTAAAAATGCTTGAGTCGATAAATCACTAACTGGTTCTAAATGTACGGCCTTAGTGGCAAAGCATACAAAAATGCAGACGTACCCTTTTGTGATGAGGCAGGCTCGACCAGTAAAGTTTCGAATGGTAAAGGGTCCAGCGTGGTGAAAGGGCGAGAAAGTGCTGTGCGCTCTGGTGGTAAGGAAGCCATGATTTGACTCAGTGTGTGTTTTTTGTACAAAACACAAGTTTTACAATTATTAATCACCATTTTTACTAAGGGCCTTAAACGAAAAATCCAAAATTCCGTCCGAAGTACTCGGGTCATAAGTTGGTTTCCACCATGAATAGTTATTTTATGAGTGAACTCGGTCAGCAATCTGGTGAACTTAGAGTTGTACGGCAACAAAATTGGATGTCGTTCGTTATATGTGAGCGCTGGTGATTGAACCAGACGTCCGTTGGCTCGGATGACGCCTAGTTGGTCCATGAACGGGTTGAGAGTTAAAATACTGCTAGAGGACGAAATCCTTTGTTTGAGCTTTAACTGCTTATATTCTTCAGGGAAGTGTTGTTTTTGCGTCAAAATAATGAGTCGTGTTTTGACATCTACTATTTCTTCTGGTGTAACTTCGTTTGAAGATGTCCGAAAGCTGTTTCTGTTTACACCAGTATTCCTCCAGAATCGTAGGACATAAGCTAATACTCTATAAGCGCGTGACAAATTGGAGAAACGGTTCAATGGATCCTCCTGAGTAGTAGTAGTTAACGTCCTCACAGTTTTTGCTTCTAAGTTGGTGTCATCTGGACTTCTGGATTTTGGCCATTTATCTTTGGGTAATTTTAGCCATGAAGGTCCAAACCACCACAAGTTGTGGGTTTCTAATTCTTTGGGCTTACATACCCGGCTGGCTATATCTGCGGGGTTTTCTTTTGATTCGACATGTTGCCAATGGCTATTGCCGACTTTATCTACAATTTCTGAGACACGATTTCCAACGAAAGTGTTCCACGTGCAGGGGGGCTTCTTTAACCAGGCCAGTACTATTGTTGAGTCGGTCCAAAAATATGTGTCGATTTGCGTAGCTTGAAGATTTGGCAGAATTCCTGAGGCTAAATTTGCCAGTAAAACGGATCCACAAAGCTCCGAACGTGGTAGCGATATTTGTTTAATGGGAGCAACACGAGTCTTAGAGGCCAGTAAATATGTAAATATAGAATTTTCAGACTGTATTCGGACGAAAAGAGTCGCAGAATAAGCCTTTTCTGAGGCGTCGCTAAAACCATGTATTTCCACATTTAAATTAGGGCTGTACTGGATCCAACGAGGAATTTTCAGGGCATTTATTGCAGGGCAGTTTTTGACGAATTTCTGCCATTTGAGGCAAGTCAAGGGTTTTAGGTTGTCATCCCAGTCGACTTTATGTAACCAAATCTGTTGCCAGATTAACTTGGCATCAACAATTACTGGAGCTATCCATCCGCAAGGGTCAAAGAATTTGGCAATTGTAGATAGAACTTCCCTTTTTGTGTAATTTTCTTTCAATTCAACACCTGGGGCAGTGAATGTAAAAGAGTCTGAAGAAATGTTCCATTTTATCCCGAGTGTCTTGGTTCCGGCGTTCTCGGATAAGTTTAACCAGTCAAGCGGTAGTAGGGTCTCATTTGGCAAATCTTGAATAACTCGTGGATCATTTGAGGTCCATTTCATCAGATCGAAACCGGCAGATTTTAGAACAGTTGTAAGTTCTTTTCGTGATTTGATGGCGTCGTTTAATGTGTGGCCACCAGCTAAGACGTCATCTACGTACATGTTGTGTTGTAAGATGCTTGACGCCAGGGGGTGAGTTGTCCCGATATCTTCGGCTAGTTGAAGAAGGGTTCTTATGGCAAGAAAGGGCGCGCAATTAACTCCAAACGTCACTGTGAGGAGTTCGTAATCCTCAATAGGATCTGTCTCGGATTTTCTAAACAATATCCTTTGATATTTTGTTTGCGTAGGGTCAATGAGTATCTGGCGATACATTTTTGTGACATCTGCGTTGTACACAAACCGGAAGAATCTCCACTTCAATATTATGAGCACTAAGTCTTGTTGAAGTATGGGTCCTGGATACAAAATGTCATTCAAACTTCTCTTATTTGAAGACGGGCTCGATGCGTTGAAAACTACTCTAATCTTCGAAGTCAACTTTTCGGGTTTTATTACTGCGTGATGCGGCAGGTAATAATTTGGGTATTTATTAATTTCCAGGGGAGATATTTTCCTCATATTTCCTAGCTCGAGGTATTCTACAATAACTTGGTCGTATTGTGTCTTAAGTTCTGGCTTTTGGCTAAGCATGCGCTCCATTCTCAAAAATTGGGCCATGGCAATATTTCTAGATACGCCTATTTCTTCGCCATTTTAAAGGGTAGGGTAACAATATATCTACCCGAATCACTTCTACGGGTTGTAGACTTGTGATTTTCACAGTGCGTGTCCTCTTCTGACCTCAAAACCTTTTTTTGGGGTCTCCTCCACCTCCCAAAAGCGTGAGAGGATTCGGTCCAGGGACGATGTGTTTAGTAACGATATCGTTTTTCTAGGTGAAGATGTTGTACAAGTTGGTCCCCCCACAATCCAGCTAAATACTGTTTTTTGTGCCAAAAGGGATCCAATGGACCGCATCGGTGTTTCCATACTATATATTGAAGGGCCTAAGTCGAGGCCTATTAGTAGGTCGATGGGTCTACTTTGATGAAAGTGTGGGTCTGCTAGTTCTAGTTTTGCAGCCTCTGCGAATTGTTCTGCGTTTAACGTTTGGGGCGGTAAATTGGATGGAAGGGTCTTCAAAACTGGTGCCCATACCTCTAACTTAAACGATGTATCCACCCTGGAGCAAAGGTTAAACAAACAGGCTTTGGTCGAAGTTTCAGAAACTGTCTGACACAAGCCGGAAACGTGTACTATATTACGTTTTGTTGGTAAGTTTAATCGGTTTTTCAACTTGTCCGATATAAACGTGGATTGGGATCCAGGGTCGATGATTGCTCTTGCCTGGTATCTTGCGCCTCTAGTTTCGATTTGTACTATTGCAGTAAATAACAAAGTTTCTTTGTCTACTAGTTGTGTCGAGGACTGATTGCTTCCCCGCAGGGTCAAGGAAGTCAGGTTAGGAATACCTGATCTGGAAGTGGACTGTATATATTTGGCTTGCGCTGCAGCACTTGTACTAGCTTGCTCGTCAGCGTTATTTGGTGGTAAACTTATAGGCTGGGTCACCGTTGCCTTGTGCAACAAGGTGTTATGTTTTTGTTTGCACAGCCTACAACTATATTTGCTTGAGCAGTCCTTGACACCATGATTTATTGACAAACAATTAAAACATGAATTTGTGACCTTTACTATGTGAATTCGGTCATTCACATTCTTTTCCAAAAAGTTAGGGCAGGATCGTAATGGGTGGGGCTCTTTACAATGTTGGCAATTGTGTGTAGAGTCTTTTTGTCCCCCCTTTGATGGAAAACGTTTCTGAGTTTTCGACTCGTTATTGGTTTGAGTCACGTTTGTTTGAAAACTGTGAACCTGTTTTTGTTTAGTGAACGGCTTAGAACATTCCTTTTTTTGTTGACAGGGTTTGGGTTTGGTGATGGCCGCTATTGATTCTAAAGTCTTAGAGTGGTGAGTCAAAAAAGTGTTAAATTGTTCCCACGACAGAACCTTTGTTATTTCTTGAAGAGAGTTTTCAAATTCCTTCAAAAGTGTTCGGGGGAGCTTGGTCGAGCAAAGATATACAAGAAAAGGGTCCCAAGTGCCAGTTTCTACCCTTAAAGCATTTAAAGCTTGAATGCAGCCATTAACGGTTCGTTGTAGTGTCTGAATAGATTGGCCTGAATCTTCGGTAACTTTCGGAAGGTCAAATAAAATTTTCAACTGTTCGTTGACCTGAATCCGATTGTTCTCGTATTGAAGAACAAGATTTTTCCAGGCTATATCGAAGCCTTCGTTGGTTAATGGGGCATTTGAAACTATGTTTCTAGCCTCCAGTTTTTTGAAGCAAATGAAATAATTTTTCAATTTTACTAAGTCGCGCATCATTTAAATATAGGGCAGTAAAAAGGTCGCGGAAGCTTGGCCATGTCACAAAATCACCTGAAAACGTATCTATGTCGCAAGGTGGCAGCCGAATAGACGAAACGTCGTTGTTTCCTAAAATTGGGGTTTCGGCAGACGAAAAACGCTCGTGCTTATTCGTGTCATCAGTTGGGGCAGAAAGCGACAGAATTTCCGCGTTAAGTGATGCCAAACAAGTTTTGTATGCAGCCAGGGCTTTTTTGTACCGATCTCGAAGTTTCTGCCTGTCTATCGGTTGTTCGCCCGGTTCCGGTTTCTTGTCCCTACACTCTTCATAAGCCCTTTTGATTTGCTGCCAAAGTGAGTCTAGTTCTACACGAAGAACTTCTAAACTATGAATGTCCTCACCTGCCTTTGATTCTGAATACTCGCTTTCAAAATCTAAAAGGTCATTTGTACAATTAACAAATTTATCGAGTGCCATTACTAATTTTTTGAATTAGCCAGAATCGTGAAAAAAACTATTTTAAATTGGGTCAAAAAAGTACCTGCTAGCGATTAAACAACAACAAGTATCGAAAAAATTATAATATTTTTAAAATAATTAGAGTCCCACAAAGCGATTTGTTTCCCCGGTATTTGTTTAAAATGTGATGGGGGTGGTAACCCGGTTGGTTCTCTTCGTTCTTAAAAAATGCAGCGTAAAAAATATTAAAAGTAACACAACAAGCAAGAGAATTTATTTCTTGTTGTTTGTTGTCTTGTATACTTTGACTTACTTGTTGTTGTTGGGTCTTTTTTTTTCTTTTCTGTGTCACTGCTTGTTGATTACTTCTTCTGTTGTTTTTGTTGTTGCTGAGTCTGCTAGTACTGCTGTTGAACTTGCTGCTACTGCGCCAAAGAATTTGGGTCCCGTTAGCTTGTTCACTATTGAACTTTGCCAATTTGTTTTTTGGACACACTTTTAATTTAATTGATTTTTATTTTTTAATTTTTTAATAAAAACTTTACTTTTGTTTCTTAAACTATTGTTCACTACACTTTTTGCTTCGGTTCGAAGTGACCAAATGTTTGGGGGTTGATTTTGTGCTGGTTCTTTTTTTTTTTTTTGTTAAATAAAACACCATGGTGAAATTACTAGAAGGTGGCAGCACTACGGAATCTATTATTTTTTGCTTATCCATGGTGAAAGATTTATTGTGTCAAAATAATTTGTTTATTCATAACAAGTGTCAAAATATTGATTGCTAACGTTGATTTTCTTCAAAAAATAATTTGTGAGATAAAAAAAAACAATTTGTTCGGTATTGTATTTAAAACAAATAGTTAAAAGCAATTGAAATAAAAAAAAACATAAAAAAGGACGCTTATACAATGCGTCTTGTGAGTTATATTAAAACTAATCGTTTGTAAAAGTTACATTTTGTTGTGAAAGTTTTACAAATAGTTTGAAATATAACTTAAATAAAATACGTATTGTATTATAAAAGTGCTTTTTATTTGTTGCGAAAAGCAACTAGTGTGTTAAATTACAAATTAAAGCCAATCGTTTATAACGTAAATTTTTGCATCGTGGTCGAGGACCAACAAAAAAACTCATTTGCAAAAGAAAACTTTTATTTAAATAAAAATCAAACCTATTTCAATTGTGAAGCCTTTGTGCGTGCTTTTCAAAAATGCGTAAGTGTTTATTATGTGTTAAGGAAGAATTGCCTGGCAGCGGTGTGATTTTAAACCTCCAATAATCGGTACAATGAGTCAAAAGTGCAGGAAGGAATTTAATTCAGCCACAAGAATTGGTTTTACTAAGTATATGTTTATATGGCTTTTATTTTGTAAGGCATTGACGTTTCAATAAGAATAATATTTTGGTGTGGTGAAAATCAATATTTTTGACACACTTAACTTTTTTACACAAACAAATTTGCCTGTTTTTGTTGTATTGTTGTACAACAAATCCTAGTGCTCCCACCTTGTAGTAATTTCACCATGTAAAACACTTTGGGTTTTGTTGTTTTTGTATTTTATTTATTTTAAATTCACTTATGTTTGTAGGTAGGTATTTTAATAATGTAAATTGGTTGATGTTTTTTATTTGTTGTTTTATTTTTATTAAATACTAGTTTTGTTTCATGATATTTTAGAGTTTTTTGTTCACAATTTTTTTTCTCTACCATAAATGTTTCTTTTTGTTTTTTTTATGTTTGATTTGTTCACAGGTTTTAATTTGTTTTAATGTTCTTTGTACAAAGGTCGCAACTAGAGTAATACCATGTTCACACGGACAGCAATATTCGTGTTTCGCTCTCCCATTCCTGTTTCGCGCCCCAAACATGATTGAAACAACATGTTTTGCCATACAAAATTTGGAGAGCGAAACAGGTCGTTTCATTTTGAAACATGTTGCGAAACAGGAAAAATATACTATCATCTCCAATTTTGATAACAATTATCGTTAGTTTATCTGAACTAGCTCTCAAAAAAAATCAAAACATAGAAAAAAACAAAATAAAAATAATGCATAATGTGTAATAACTAAAAACCATTTAAGGAATGTTAGGGAATACCGGGTGTTTTGATTAACATGGTTCATCATTAAACAACCAGACTATTATGTATATAGTATTTTCTTGTTACATTTTACCTTAGCTTTCCGTTGGATAGCAATGAAGTATATTTATGTACAGAAAAATTTACAATTATTAGACACCAGCAGAATGTAATTCATTTTCTTTCCCGCTACGGCATTCGTCAGCATTCTCTGTGTCACCCTGGATAGTGATACTTTATAAATTGAATGTATTTAACTCAACTTTTTTAACAAATAGATATTGGGAATTATTTCTTTTCATAAGCAACTTTTTATTATATTCAACATTTTTTATTTTTCGAATTTATTCTATGAGTTAAATTTCAGTTATGTATTTTATAAAGCTTTTTGTAATAGCTCTATTCCTTAAATTTTTTTAGGAATGACTTTATATACTACCAGACTATTATATTGTATTTTCTTGATACATTTTACCTTAGCTTTCCGTTGGATAGCAATGAAGTATATTTATGTACAGAAAAATTTACAATTATTAGACACCAGCAGAATGTAATGCATTTTCTGGCCCGCTACGGCCTTCGTCAGTATTCTTTGTGTTGCACTGGATAGTGATACTTTAAAAAATGAATGTATTTAACTCAACTTTTTTAACAAATAGATATTGGGAATTATTTCTTTTCATAAGTAACTTTTTATTATATTCAACATTTTTTATTTTTCGAATTTATTCTATGAGTTAAATTTTAGTTATGTATTTTATAAAGCTGTTTGAAATAGCTCTATTCCTTAAATTTTTTTAGGAATGACCTTATATACTACCAGAAAAATTTACAATTATTAGACACCGAAGAATGTAATGCATTTTCTGGCCCACTACGGCCTTCGTCAGCATTCTTTGTGTCACACTGGATAGTGATACTTTATAAATTGAATGTATTTAACTCAACTTTTTTAACAAATAGATATTGGGAATTATTTCTTTTCATAAGTAACTTTTTATTATATTCAACATTTTTTATTTTTCGAATTTATTCTATGAGTTAAATTTTAGTTATGTATATTATAAAGCTGTTTGAAATAGCTCTATTCCTTAAATTTTTTTAGGAATGACTTTATATACTACCAGACTATTATATTGTATTTTCTTGTTACATTTTACCTTAGCTTTCCGTTGGATAGCAATGAAGTATATTTATGTACAGAAAAATTTACAATTATTAGACACCGAAGAATGTAATGCATTTTCTGGCCCACTATGGCCTTCGTCAGCATTCTTTGTGTCACACTGGATAGTGATACTTTATAAATTGAATGTATTTAACTCAACTTTTTTAACAAATAGATATTGGGTATTATTTCTTTTCATAAGTAACTTTTTATTATATTCAACATTTTTTATTTTTCGAATTTATTCTATGAGTTAAATTTTAGTTATGTATTTTATAAAGCTGTTTGAAATAGCTCTATTCCTTAAATTTTTTTAGGAATGACTTTATATACTACCAGACTATTATATTGTATTTTCTTGTTACATTTTACCTTAGCTTTCCGTTGGATAGCAATGAAGTATATTTATGTACAGAAAAATTTGCAATTATTAGACACCAGCAGAATGTAATGCATTTTCTGGCCCGCTACGGCCTTCGTCAGTATTCTTTGTGTCACACTGGATAGTGATACTTTATAAATTGAATGTATTTAACTCAACTTTTTTAACAAATAGATATTGGGAATTATTTCTTTTCATAAGTAACTTTTTATTATATTCAACATTTTTTATTTTTCGAATTTATTCTGAGTTAAATTTTAGTTATGTATTTTATAAAGCTGGTTGAAATAGCTCTATTCCTTAAATTTTTTTAGGAATGACTTTATATACTACCAGACTATTATATTGTATTTTCTTGTTACATTTTACCTTAGCTTTCCGTTGGATAGCAATGAAGTATATTTATGTACAGAAAAATTACAATTATTAGACACCGAAGAATGTAATGCATTTTCTGGCCCACTACGGCCTTCGTCAGCATTCTTTGTGTCACACTGGATAGTGATACTTTATAAATTGAATGTATTTAACTCAACTTTTTTAACAAATAGATATTGGGAATTATTTCTTTTCATAAGTAACTTTTTATTATATTCAACATTTTTTATTTTTCGAATTTATTCTATGAGTTAAATTTTAGTTATGTAAAGGGTGTTTTTTTAAGCTAGATAGAACTTTAAATTGTAAAAAGTAACACAAAAAATTAAATTTTGATGAAATATTTTTTTTTATCGTTTCAGTATACTCTGACAAATCATCATGAATAGACTCACGCTTGAACAACGCTACGAAATTATCCAAATTTAATTTGAAAGTCAGTCGTCGATTCGCGCAACTTATGTTCGCAAAATTGTGTTCAGCGATGAGGCGCATTTTTGGCTTAACGGGTTTGTTAATAAGCAAAATTGCCGCATATGGAGCGAGACCAATCCACAAGAGACCCTTCAGACTCTATTACATCCAGAAAAATGCACCGTTTGGTGCGGTTTTCACGCTGGTGGCATCATCGGACCTTATTTCTTCAAAAATGAGGCCGGAGCTCGCGTTACGGTCAATGGAGATCGATACCGCACCATGATCAATGATTTTTTGTTTGAAAATATGGATGACATTGATCCGGAGGAGATGTGGTTTCAATAGGATGGCGCTACGTGCCATACGGCGAACGCAACCATCGACTTATTGAAATCAAAATTTGGCGATAAGTTGATTTCGAGAAATGGACCTGTCAATTGGCCTCCAAGGTCGTGCGATTTGACACCTCTCGATTATTTCCTGTGGGGCTACGTGAAGTCACTGGTTTATGCTGATAAACCAGCAACAATTGACGCCTTGGAGGCCAGCATTGTTCGTGTTATTCGTGACATACGGCCAGCAGTGCTCGAAAAAGTGGCCCAAAGTTGGACGTCCAGAATGCGCTTCGTCAAGAACAGCCGCGGTGCCCATATGCCCGAAATCATTTTCAAATGTTAATGTCACGTATTGATCTTTCGAATAAAAAAAAAATTTTGATTACAAATTTAATTTTTTGTGTTATTTTTTACAATTTCAAGTTCTATCGGGCTTAAAAAAACACCCTTTATATTATAAAGCTGTTTGAAATAGCTCTATTCCTTAAATTTTTTTAGGAATGACTTTATATACTACCAGACTATTATATTGTATTTTCTTGTTACATTTTACCTTAGCTTTCCGTTGGATAGCAATGAAGTATATTTATGTACAGAAAAATTTACAATTATTAGACACCGAAGAATGTAATGCATTTTCTGGCCCACTATGGCCTTCGTCAGCATTCTTTGTGTCACACTGGATAGTGATACTTTATAAATTGAATGTATTTAACTCAACTTTTTTAACAAATAGATATTGGGAATTATTTCTTTTCATAAGTAACTTTTTATTATATTCAAAATTTTTTATTTTTCGAATTTATTCTATGAGTTAAATTTCAGTTATGTATTTTATAAAGCTGTTTGAAATAGCACTATTCCTTAAATTTTTTTAGGAATGACTTTATATACTACCAGACTATTATATTGTATTTTCTTGTTACATTTTACTTTAGCTTTCCGTTGGATAGCAATGAAGTATATTTATGTACAGAAAAATTTACAATTATTAGACACCAGCAGAATGTAATGCATTTTCTGGCCCGCTACGGCCTTGGTCAGCATTATTTGTGTCATACTGGATAGTGATACTTTATAAATTGAATGTATTTAACTCAACTTTTTTAACAAATAGTTATTGGGAATTATTTCTTTTCATAAGCAACTTTTTATTATATTCAACATTTTTTATTTTTCGAATTTATTCTATGAGTTAAATTTCAGTTATGTATTTTATAAAGCTTTTTGTAATAGCTCTATTCCTTAAATTTTTTTAGGAATGACTTTATAAACTACCAGACTATTATATAGTATTTTCTTGTTACATTTTACCTTAGCTTTCCGTTGGATAGCAATGAAGTATATTTATGTACAGAAAAATTTACAATTATTAGACACCAGCAGAATGTAATTAATTTTCTGGCCCGCTACGGCCTTCGTCAGCATTCTTTGTATCACCCTGGATAGTGATACTTTATAAATTGAATGTATTTAACTCAACTTTTTTAACAAATAGATATTGGGAATTATTTCTTTTCATAAGCAACTTTTTATTATATTCAACATTTTTTATTTTTCGAATTTATTCTATGAGTTAAATTTCAGTTATGTATTTTATAAAGCTTTTTGTAATAGCTCTATTCCTTAAATTTTTTTAGGAATGACTTTATATACTACCTGAATATTATATTGTATTTTCTTGTTACATTTTACCTTAGCTTTCCGTTGGATAGCAATGAAGTAGGTTAGGTTAGGTTAGAAAGGCTGGTGTGAAGCTAACTTCACACCCTCACCCAGAGACCATTATGGTCCATTGTGATGCCTTTATTTAGTAAAAAAAAGGAAGAAAGAAGAGAAAGATATCTAGTGTGACAGAGTAGGAGAAGTAAATGGTGAAAGCACAGGGAAGGAAGATAGTGGAAGATAAGAAATCGGACAGAACAAGCAAAACACAACCCTACCAAACAGGAAAAACTGCTGTAGTGTGACCTTAGTTATTATTCTTTGTATTGACAACGAATAATTATTTATGATTATACTGACCATTTCAGTAACCAATCCAAGTACGGAATAACATGAATAGTAGACCGAAAGAAGAGCACATTGCAATTTGCTCAGTTTGTTTTGTAATTGCTTACAAATTGTTTTATGACAATAATAAACAAACTGGGGAACACACACGTTTGCACCTGTGTTGAGTGTTGTGTTGGGTAGTATTGCAATACATAATTTGATCACATATGCAGGCCATATGTGCATAGCTACATTGTGATAGGTAAAGGTTTTTGTTATTGTGTATTGGGTCAAGTTTACTAATAGTGTTCTAGATAAGTATTAAGAAAAACAAAAATAGTATTTAAGAAGATAGTTTAAGTATTGTGGAATTAATCTAAGCGGAACTCATTCCATGCCTAGGATTGAAAGGACTGTTCGGCCAAGGAACAAGTCAAAGGGACAACACCACAGATACAGAACTTTTAATTAGGGACAGAGTGCTACAATTTTAAGCACCTACGAATCGGAGGCGGGTTCGCCCATGTTTCAAGGTTAGATAGATTTTCCTTTTCCTCCCTGATGTCCGATGCGATAACTACAACAACAGGTCCAAAGAAGTTGACCATAGAAGAATACAAAAGTAGAAACAAACCAACACCAGTTGAGAGGTCTCTAAGAATTCCAAAGGCAAAGCCACCAAAGAGAAGAGGCGGCTACTTAGTGAAGTTGCGAAGGGAGTTGGCCAATACTAGGAGGCTGGTAAACTCTGAGCCACCACCACCGTGGCAACACGCGAGCGAATATTGGAAGAGGATAAAAGAGCTGGAGAACACCATTAAATTATATTTAAAGAAAAAAACAAGAATATAAAAAAAAAAATATATAATAATATGAAATGTATACTCATACCAGCTTTTATGATTTTATGGATGATTTTAGTAATCACATTTATACCTAAGCTAGAAGAAGCAGCAAAAGAAAAAATAATAGGAAAAGCAAAAGAGATATTATACAGCATCCATATAAAAAATTAATGCAGTTTTCAAAAAAAAAAAAAATGATTAAGGAGTTAGTAATAAATGTTCTTAAATTAATTGTATTGTTAACATTTTCCTTAATCATCACATTGTGCATCAGAAGCTATGTGTTAGTACAGGAGCGTATTACAGCAATTAAGCACCTATTTTAATTTTTGTAAAAAATAATTTAAGCAACAAAATAAGAACACTGATAGATGGAAAACATAAATGCATGTTTAAATAGGTACATAACAAACGGAAAGAAATCATTAAACAATCCATACACTTCAGAAACTATTAATAATAAGAGACAGGAGCTTCGTAGAATCGAATTAGATGCTGAACATTTATTTGGGAGCAAGTTAGAAAGTAACACTGAGGGTGAAAATTATAGAACAGCATTTAATAAATTAAGAAAAGAGTATTTAGACGTTCTGAAACAACACGAAGAAAAAAGGGATAAAGAAATACAGGTTAATACTGGACAAATAGTGCGTCTACAATTAGTCGAGATGGATACTCCGTTGGATATGAATGAACTGTCTTCAGTATCAAAGTTAATTCCTAGCTTTAGTGGCAAAAAAGAAGAGGTAAATTCGTTTCTGGCGAGCTTAGAAATTGTCAATGCTGGTGTTGCAACTACAAAACAGAAATCCTTATTTAACTTTGTGTTTAATACAAAATTAGATGATAGGGTTCAGAATAGGGTTAAGCAGATATCGGTACCGACGAATATTAATGAACTTTTGATTAATTTAAGACAGGCCTATAAACCAAAGAAAAGTCCAAATATACTTCTAAATGAGTTATCAAATATAGTCCAACTACAGGACACGATAAAAAAATTTGCAAGTAAAATAGAGACTCTAGTGTCAGAATTAAATGAAGTACAGATTGCAAATTTAGGGGAAGAGAGCAGAGAGATAGTAACAAAAAGCAATAGTGTAATTGCTTTTAACTCATTTAAAAATGGTTTAAAGGACAGGGAAATAATAAAGACTATAGGAGCCAGTAGTGTAAAAACTTTTGCAGAAGCCGTAGCTATAGCAGAGGAAACGTCATCTGACATGAGTCACAACCAGTTAATGTTCCAAAATGCACACTATAATAGTAACATAAGTGCTAATAACTATATGCGCTATAGGTATGACGGGAATTTCAGAAATAACTACAACAGAAATGGAAGCTACAATAACAATGTAAGTTAGAACAACAACGGTGGCAACTACAACAATAACAATGGTAGAAACAATTATAATAACGGCAGTAACTATAACAACGGCAACAATAGCTACAGAGGCATAAATCACCGGAATAACAGTAGAAATGGACAGAACTTTAACGGCAACGGGAACAACCCTAGAGGAAATAATTACAATGGTAGAGGCCAAAGAAATTTTAGAATGAATAACCGTGGCAATGGCGGTAATTACAATGGAAGAAGTTATGGGAACAGAAATCAACAGATTAACCATATTCAGGAGCAGGGAAACTCAGAGGATCCGGAGACTGCCACGTATGCGGAATCTCCGGAGGAAAACCAATAAACACGAAAAAGATATATAGCATTTCATCCGACCTAAAGAATTTTATTAAATTAAGTGTACAAGGGTCAAGCGGAGTACTGACATTTCTCATAAATGCAGGAGCTGACATTTCCTTGTGTAAGAAAGACTTACTGCAGAATCATGGTTCCACCATACTAAAAATACAACTAGGAGAAACAATTTTAGAGTACAAGACACAACTTGTAGGGTATGATTTTCCAATCAATACGGATGGGATACTTGGAAGAGATTTTCTTTGCAGATATAATTGCAATATAGATTACGATAAGTATGTATTAACAGTTAATGTGATGAATGAGTCAGTAACACTTCCCATACACAATGATACTTACAAGATAAACACTATTAAAATTCCTCCGAGGACTGAGATGGTGATACCTTACAGTCTAAACATAGATGAAGACAGCGCAATTTGTAACAGAGAAGTAGCGCATGGTATATTTTAAGCCAACGCAATTGTTCCAAAAGATGGAAATCGGCATGTGAGACTACTGAATACTCTAGACAAGACGGCAATTAAAAGGAACTTGAAGATAAAGACAGTCCCGTTGAAACATTATGACATTTATAGAGCAGATAAGAGTACGGTAAAATACACTAAGGAAAGATTTAAAAAGTTATTAGGTGAACTCAAATTGGACAATACAGACCTTAGGGCCAGGCAAGAATTAGTCAAGATACTAGAAAAATATCAGTCTATTTTCCATTTAGACGGAGACAAATTGACCACCAATAATTTCTATAATCAAGCGATTCAGTTACAGGATACTAGTCCGGTATATATAAAAAATTATCGTCTACCTCAGGCTCATACTGAAGAGATTTACAATCAGGTGAAAGAGTTATTGAAAAACAAGATAATCGAGCATTCGATGAGTCCTTATAATGCACCACTTTTATTAGTTCCGAAGAAAGGTGAAACTGATTTGGGAAAATGGAGGTTGGTCGTAGATTTTAGAAAATTGAACGATAGGATCGTTAACGACAAGTTTCCATTGACAAGACTGGACGATATTTTAGATAGACTTGGTAGGGCTCAATATTTTTCAACACTAGATATGACAAGCTCTTTTCATCAGATAGAACTTGAACAAGACTCAAGACCTTGCACAGCGTTTTCAACGGTGAATGGTCACTATCAGTATGCTAGGTTACCATTTGGGCTAAAGATCTCTTCAAATAGTTTTCAGTGTATGTTGATCATAGCACTTTCTGGTTTAGAATCCGAGGCATTCCTATATGTAGATGATGTGATAGTTTTTGGGTGCAGTTTAAAGCATTATAATGATAGTTTGCTCAAGGTATTTGAACGTTTATCGAGGTATAATCTTAAACTAAATGCTGGCAAATGTTGTTTCTTAAAACCCGAGGTAGTTTATTTGGGACATTTGATAACTGCGAATTGGGTGAGACCTGATCCAAGCAAATATGAAGCAATTTCGAAGTATCCTATACCAAAGAATGCTGACGAGGTAAGGAGATTCGTAGCTTTCTGTAATTATTACAGAAGGTTTATAAAAGATTTCGCACAGATTGCTAGTTGTTTAAATGAATTGCTCAAGAAAAATGCGAAATTTATCTGGACGGAGCAATGTCAATCTGCATTTGAAGCTCTGAAGGCAAGACTAACTAAGCCACCTATACTCCAATATCCAAATTTTGATAGAACTTTTGTACTGACCACAGATGCATCAGATTTTGCACTTGGTGCAGTTCTTTCGCAAGGAGCTATAGGCGAAGATTTACCGATATCGTTCGCAAGTAGGGCTCTCAATAAACATGAGAAGAATAAGCCAGTTATAGAAAAAGAGCTATTAGGCATTTATTGGGGAATTCAATTTTTTAGGCCTTACCTGTATGGAAGGAAATTTACCGTAGTAACTGACCACAGACCGTTAGTAGCACTGTTTACGCACAAGAATCCAAGTTCGAAGCTAACGAGAATAAGACTGGAACTTGCCGATTATGATTTTGAAATAGTTTACAAGAAAGGTTCGAATAATAACAACGCTGACGCTTTATCGAGAATACAGATAGACTCGACCATATTGAAGTCGATGATTCCACAGGAAAATGACGGAAACGCAAAGAGGACATTAGTAATTACAAGAGGTATGAGAAATAAAAATGAAGACGACAAGGATAATAATATAGAAATTAAAAAGAAAGGAAGCACACCCTATGTGTGGGATTGTACGTCAATAAATGACATTAAGCGCGCAAGAAAATTGAAATTTTTAATAGAGACAAGGCCGAATGAAAAAGATTATAAATGTATTGTAGAGAATGATGGGAATGAGGCGCGTGTCAGATGTAGTGATAATCCGCGATACTTAGGTATTATGTTGGAGAAGCTATCATCTTATTTAGGTAGAACAAGGTATAAAGAATTTGCACTCGCTAAGGACGATGCAATGTTTGAGGAAATTGCTACAGATGAGCTTAAGAATGCATATAATAAGTCAAATAAAGAAAGAGTCGTGATATTGCTATATAATAAACCTCAGATCATAACGGATACAGGTAAAAAGATGAAATTAATAGAACAACATCATAACACCCCTCAGGGAGGCCCTTTTTGTGTGTAAGGAAAACGTTGTTAAGGATTAGACAGAAGTACGTTTGGAAAAATATGTCAAGGATGGTGAAAGAATTTATATCGAAGTGTGACTTATGCCAAAGAAACAAGCAGGTGAAGCACACGAGGGAACCGTGTAAGATAACGGATACCCCTACAAATAGCTTTGATACAGTTGTAATAGACACAGTAGGTCCTCTTAGGCCGACTAAGAATTTCAGGTACATACTGACGATGCAATACGAATTGACAAAGTATGTAGTTGCTTGTCCTATGGAAACGAAGGAAGCGAAGTCAATAGCTAAGGCATTAACAGAGAATGTGATACTGAAGTATGGGATATTTAGAATCCTCAAGTCAGACAGGGGAACGGAGCTTACGAATGAGCTTAGGAATGAGATTTGCAAGTTATTGAAGATTGAACAGAGATTCTCAGCGCCGTATCATCATGAAACTTTAGGCACGGTAGAAAGAAACCATAGGGTTCTCAACGAAAACTTTTTATCTTTTGTGAAAGATGGTGATTGGGACGAATGGATTCCATATTATACGTTTGCGTATAACATTACTCCTCATGTAGATACAGAATATTCACCTTTCGAGTTGGTATTTGGAAAATTGCCTAGTCTGCCGGGTGATGAGGTGATGAATCATCCGAAAGTGTATAATTTTGATAACTATGCAAATGAATTAAAGGCAAGATTGAAACACTCATTGGTTAACGCAAAGAAACTTTTAGAAGTAGTAAAAGAGAAGAGAATGGTAGACTCATTAGACAAAAGTAATAGCATAGAATTAGAGGTAGGAGATTTGGTTTTAGTGAAGACAGGTAATAGGACAAAAAGGGATTCGCCTTATCAGGGTCCATATACCATAGTAGATATAGACGATGTGAATGTTTTAGTTAAAATTAAGAATAACGTTAAGTCAGTTCATAAGAATTCATTAAAAAAGTATAACAGTAAAGTAAGAAGTAAATTATATGTAGTATGTAAAAGCAAAAACTATTTAATAAAAAAAAATTTTGTACATATGAAAAAGAAAAGAAAACAAATATTTAACATAGTAATAGATTAAATACCTATAACATTTAAGATAAAACTAATTAATAAGAAGAAATTGTATGAATAAATGAATAGAATGTTAAGCATAAAAACTATTAATATCTTAAAGTAATACTACAATTTTTGTTATTGTAGTTACAAAAATTGTATGATTTCTCTCAAGGGTAAGGGTGTAGTGTGACCTTAGTTATTATTCTTTGTATTGACAACGAATAATAATTTATGATTATACTCACCATTTGAGTAACCAACCCAAGTACGGAATAACATGAATAGTAGACCGAAAGAAGATCACATTGCAATTTGCTCAGTTTGTTTTGTAATTGCTTACAAATTGTTTTATGACAATAATAAACAAACTGGGGAACACACACGTTTGCACATGTGTTGAGTGTTGTGTTAGGTAGTATTGCAATACACAATTTGATCACATATGCAGGCCATATGTGCATAGCTACATTGTGATAGGTAAAGGTTTTTTTTTATTGTGTATTGGGTCAAGTTTACTAATAGTGTTCTAGATAGGTATTAAGAAAAACAAAAATAGTATTTAAGAAGATAGTTTAAGTATTGTGGAATTTATCTAAGAGTAGAGCTAAGCAAAGTAGGAACTCCTGTGTTCTAAATAAGGCTTCTTTCTTAAATTCAAGAATAAATAAAAACGTATCTTTTTATTACACTGCCCTACATGTTTCCCTGCCTCCTGCAGCGCAGCCAGGTCATTCTCATTACGAATCCCGTCAGATTCTCGAGCCCGCAGCCCGAGACATCTCCCAATTCGTGCAGGAATCTGCTACCTAGCCACCTCAGCCTGCTGTTCTGTAGCCTGGGACAGTGGCACAGAAAGTGCTCAACTGGCTCCAGCTCCTCTGGGTCCTCACACAGCCTACATATATCCGATACGCCAGACCCAATTCTCACCGCCATTCTGCCTATCATACAGTGGCCCGTGATAATACCTATCATACCGTTCGGCCCCGCCAAGCCCGATTAGTCCTGTTCAGAGTCCATTCCCTAATTCTCCCAAAGTAGAAGCCCATTGGAGGCCTGACCACTTGCAAACTGTCAGGATCTTCCATTTCCGAGCCCAGTCTTGCCAACTCATCAGCTATCTCATTGCCGGTGATGTTGCAGTGACCCGGTAGCCAGCAGAGCCTCACAACATAATTCCCTAAGATTACTCCTAGAGCCCTCCTACAATCGTCCACTAGCCTGGAGTTCACATAACAGCCCTTCAAGGCCCTAAGAGCCGCCTGGCTGTCCACATATATAGTGACCTCCGAGCCCTTGGCAATGTTAGCTCCTACCAATTCCTCTGCCCTGAGAACCCCCAGAACCTCCGCCTGAAATACACTGCAGTCGTCGGGAGTCTTTATGACTTTCTGATGTCCAGATCCTCAATGTCGACCCCCACACCCGTGCCCTTCATCTTCGAGCCATCAGTTGAAATAGCAAATCCCCTATACAATCTGCCCTGCCCTGACCAGCTCTCCCTAGAAGGCAATATCACCTCTGGCAAACGCCCAAAATCGACAGTAGTGACCAAATAATCCGTAGAGCCGGGCGAGCCTAGGTGATAGCCACTAGTACAAATTTCACTCAAGATCCGCGAGTGACCCTCCGTGAAATTTCCTAACAGTCCTAGCTCCCTCAGCCTAAGAATGCTCCTTGCTGCCATTTCCCTCACATACTGCTCTATAGGCAGAAGATGAAGAATAACATCCAGAGCCGCCTGACGGGTACTTCTCAAGGCACATGTCATGCCGATCGAAGCACACCTCTGAGCCTTAGACAGAAGGTCCCTCCGACTAGCTAGTTTCAATGCCTCCCACCAAACGCAGCATCCATACGTAAGAATGGGTCTAACCACCGAAGTGTACAGCCATCCCACAACTGACGGCCGGAGTCCCCAACTCCTACCTATTGACGATCTGCAAGCATAGAAAGCATTGAGACCCCTCTTTAGTCTCTCCTGAGTATTCCTCCTCCAGGACAGCTTACTGTCCAGAAAAACTCCTAGCACTATCAGATAGCCTAAGCTATACTCCCCTTAGTACCGGCTGCCTAAAATTCTCCACCTTGTACCTCCTAGTGAAAAGAACTAATTCTGTCTTCTCCGGATTAACTCCCAAGCCCTTATCAGTCGCCCATGCTGACAGTTCGCCCAGCGCCCCTTGCATGACATCGCTAATTTTTTTTTTTTTTTTTTTTTTCGTTATTTATTTATTGAATCTTCATATATTTAATATGAACTAACAATAATTTATCAAATCTTAACCTAATACTTTATTTATGTCCTGCCAGAGCCAGACAAAAATTTTCTTCATCACGGGTTCTGTTCACTTATATAGGTGTTTATCTCTCATCTAGTTGAGTAAGTGCTGCAGTGTCTCTTCTCCTTAAGCGAGTGTGGCCGCCATGATTTAAAATATTTCGAGCTAAAGGATTTGGGTGTTGTTCAAGTCTTTTCAAATATTTTACTGCATATTTTGTAATCATAGTTTTTACTAATGGCACGTTGAGATCCTTATGAATGTTTTCAAGTGGCTTACAAACAGATTTCCTTTTTCAACATCATTTCTTGCCCAACTTCCATTCAAGTTTCTTAATGGTGGTTTAGAGACAACTGGCCTTTTGAGGTTTCTAGCTGCACGCCATAATGAGTAGTCCGATTGTGGAGTTGCATCAAGTTCCTTAAGATATTTTTCCAGAGAAGCCGTTTTCTGAGTCTGCAATAACTTTCTTAATCTTTTTGTACACTCTTTTAGCAAGTTCTTAAGTTGAGGAGATCTGTGCAATTGCCACTCTCTTCGTGCCCTCCTTTTTTCAGACAAGAGACGCTCGACATCTGTGGAATATATTTTAATAGTTTTTGTTTTTTTGGGGGCAATATTGGAATGTTGAACAGCTAGTTTCAGAAAACTGTCAAAATTATCAATAGAGCGATCTACATACTCCGGTGTACTGAGCGGAATATTTTCTGTGCAATGGGCACTGAGATATTTTTTATATTTTAACCAATTTATTTGTGTGGCTGACGTCGCTAGGTAAACAGTCGGAGATACAATTCTATTGGGGTTCATTATAGTAACAATTGTAGGTGTGTGGTCGGAAGATAATTCTAGGGAAGCTTCAACGTGAATCGTTTCTGTGGGGATGTTTTTAACCACGCCAAAATCGATGACATCTGGAATTTTTTGCGGGTCAGCAGGCCAATATGTTGGTTGGCCGCTCGCGACAACATTTAAATTCATTTTAGAGATTGTATTAAACAAAACACGACCCTTTGGTGTTATTAGTCGTGACCCCCAGAAGGTTTGTTTAGCGTTATAATCGCCAGCGGCCAGGAAACAGGGTCCTAGTGATTTATAATATTCACAATATTGGCTTTCTGATATTGAAAATCTAGGTGGAGAGTATAAAGATGAGATTACAATGCTACGATTCAGCTCTTCAACACAAATGTTCGTTGCTTGGAGATAATCCTCACGATGATCACACATTAGGTAGTGTTTGACTCGATTTTTTATCAAAATGGCAGAACCACCACAAGCTCTATCTCGAGGGTCCTTGGTATCATATAGTATATACCCATTG
The DNA here is from genome assembly GCA_943735925.1 of Pollenia amentaria. Taxonomy (NCBI): domain Eukaryota; kingdom Metazoa; phylum Arthropoda; class Insecta; order Diptera; family Polleniidae; genus Pollenia; species Pollenia amentaria. Next base: position 90,994,275 of record OX031010.1, read on the forward strand.
ATGTTAAACGTATTTCTTGAGGTCAAATGAGTTTCAGAAACCATCATGACATCAATTTGTTTATTTTTAAGAAAGTATTCTAATTCATTTTTATGTTGGCGGATGCCGTTCGCGTTCCAAAAACAGATTTTTAAACAGTTCATGGCCTGTTAAGTACAGATTGCAATAACATCGATTGCATTCTAAGAATTTCCTGCATCATATTACCCATTGTGTTCGTAAAATTAGTTACTGTTTGCACTAATGTTTCCATGGTTTTTTCCAGACGACTTAAATTTGAAACTGGAGTTTCATCATTACTTGGCGCAGCACCTTGCGTTGGCGCATGGTTTGATTTTACGACGTTAGCATAAGAGGTTCTGTTATAACTAGGCTGCGGGGCCTGAATGTCACCAGTGCTTACTTGATTTGTTACCTGCATTTGAGGGGGATTAGTTTTCGGTCCAACTGACTGCTTGACGATGGTATATACAGGGCATCCTCTATAATTGGCAGTGTGATTACCGCCACAGTTGCTACATTTTTTTACGTTGGGGTCGGTTTTAGACTTATCGCAAAGATCTGTACCATGTAATTCACCACATACTACGCAAACAGGGGGTAAATAGCAATATGCCTTAGTATGACCATATTCTTGACAGTTTAAACACTGAACGGGACCATTTCTTTTGTGTGGCTCTTCTATAGTTACTCTTCTATAGAGAATATATTTCAAATTGTAAATAGGGTGCGTTTCATTTTTTTTAAGCTTTACGTCGCCGGGTTCAAACTCCACTCGAAAAAGTGGTTGGGGGTTTTTTTCTCTATTTTTTATATTTACTACATGTTTTATTTTGAAGCCTTTTTCTTCGAGGAATGTTTTTACCTCTTCTGGGTCCACACATGAGTCAATTCCCTTAATCACTACCTGGAGACCTTTACTGCTTTTCAGTTGGTATGTATAAAAGTTTTTTTTAAGTACTTCAAATTTGTTTATAATTTTGCGAAAATCATTCTCATTATTGACTTGTATTTTTGTCTCGTTTATACTACCACGCTTGATAGCAGCTACGTAAAACGAATTTTCACCTATCACCGATATCAAACTCTTTATGAGCTCATTTGAGTTTTGCTCCCTAAGATATATCGGGGGAGGCTTGGACGATTTTATGACGTTTGGTGCTTCAGAGGATTCATCCTCCAGAATTGCAAATCGATTTTGAGAATTTATTTTATCAAAAGATGGTACTTTTGAGGCCGAAGCAACTGCTGCAGAGGTAGGGCTGCGACCCCGTTTAAGCACTGTTATGTACCTGTCCATACCAACTTGTACTTGAGGCTTTTGACCACTTTTTACTTGTGGAGCTGAGTTTTCCATCATGCCTGATTTGAGGGTAATATTTTCATCACTTATTAAGATCGTTTTTGCCGCTGAGGCACCGCTTGCAGGTTTTATATTTTTTATTGTATTAATATCAACCGTATTATTAGACACCGAAGGTGATACTGAGTTTTCTATTATGCCTGATTGGGGGTTAATATTTACATCACTTATTAAAATTGTTTTTGCTGTTGAGGCAACGCTAGCAGGTTTTGTATTTGTTATTGTATCAACCGTGTTATTAAATACAGACGGCGAGAGGGATCGCGTACGAGTAATAGGTTTAGCCGTTAGGTATTTGCTATCATCGATTCTTTTTTTTATTTCTGTATTTTTTTCGCTAACACTCACTGTGATATATGCATTTCTACTGTTTGCACTCATAAGAGTTTTTTTTTTCTTTTACTGTTTACAGTTGTGCTCTTCTTATTTGTTATTGTTTATCAACACCGATAATGAAAAAAATGTGTGTTTATGTATGTATGTACATACATGTAATTTTTTTTTTTTTTTTTTCTTTTTCTTGTATTTACTTTTTTTATACTTTATTTGTTCAAAAAAAATAAACCGTATGCCGAGTTTAGAAAACACGTCTATCTTCAACGACCGCGACAGACAGATTGACATGGCTAATTGTCGGCAGAAACTTGCCCGATACCAATATAACTACATCATCCGCAGACCTATCCTGTCAAAAGGTCCCAGAACGACATTGACAACCAAGAGCCACAATAAGGGAGAGAGAACTCCCCCTTGTGGGGTCCCCCTAGTCACGAGTTTCGTTAAGCGCTCGTTTCCCCAGTCCGAGTGAATTACTCTGCTGCTAAGCAAGAATAACGAAACCCCTAAACCACTCAGTGCCTGCCTTATGGCCTCTATTTTCACATTATTAAAGGCCCCCTCTATATCCAGGAAAGCCGCCAAGGTGTATTCCTTGTCTCGCAATCCCCGGTCTATACAACCCACCACATCATGAAGCGCACTCTCAACAGACCTACCCTTAAGATAGGTATGCTGAGCGCCGCTGATGATGCCGGCGTCAATCTTCGTCCTCAGATGTAGATCAATCAGTCTTTCTAATGTCTTCACAAGAAAAGACGATAGGCTGATAGGTCTAAAATCCTTAGGTTTAGAGTGACCGGTTCTACCAGCCTTAGGTATGAAAATAACCCTGACCTCTCTCCACCCTCTAGGAATGTAGCCATTTAGCAGACATACCCTAAATAGTTCCACCAGCAATAGGAGTGATGATCCCTGGATATTCTGTAGCATAGCCGGAAATATGCCATCTGGTCCTGCCGATTTGTAAGACCCAAAAGTATTAACCGCCCATGTAACCTTATCCAAGGTGATGATATCCCCCACCGCCTCTCTTATCTCACCCCCGAGCCCGATCCAGAACAGGCGTTACCACACCCCACATGTTCCTCCGTTCCCGGATCCACACAACCCGGGAAGTGAGTCTCCATAAGCAAACAGAGAGATTCGGAGCTAGATTCCGTCCATGAGTCGTCCGGTCTCTGAATAAATCCCGGGACCACAGGGTCTTTGGATAAAATCCATCTGAACTTGGACATCTCATTTACAGATTCAACTGACTCGCTAAATTTGATCCACGAGTCCCTTTTAGCCCTTCTAATATCTCCTTTGTACCTATTAAAACTTATCCTAAAGTTACTCCAGTCCTCATCCCTACGCGTAGGCTTCGCTCTATTGAATAACCTTCTGACAGTGGTCCTTTGAGTCCTCAACTCACCTGTCCACCATCTCGGTTGCGAGCGCCTACCCGGAAAATTCAGCGGACAAGATCGCTCATAGCTACTGGTCAACACCTCGGTAAAGGTACCCACCAGGTGCTCCACGCCGGCCGAAGTCGACCCCCAATCGTGTGTAACTCTAAGGTTACTATTCATCCTCCTTGGATTCCTATAAGGACGCCTTTTTGACTTTTCGAAGTTTAGATTAGAGGATATACGACCATGGTCAGAGAAGGAAAATTCCAAAGCCACCCTCCAATCATCTACTAAGTCTCTATAGTTCGCCAATGTTACATCTATTACTGCCTCCCTATCTCTAGTTCTTAATGTTAGCGTATTCCCCCTATTACAGATGTAAAGATTGCTAGCAATAATAAAATCAAACATAGACTCACCCCTTTTGTATATGTCGGTAGTTCCCCATTGGGTATGGTGTGCATTAGCGTCACAACATAGTACCAGTCTCGAGCCCCTTCTGCTCGAGTGCTCCACCAACTCACGTACTTTCACACCAGGTGGATCGGTAGCCTCATATGGTAAGTATACCGATGCTAGTGCTAGGACCGTTTTGTCCCTAGCTTCACCTGTAACAACTGTGAGGTCTCCATTGCTGAAAGAATGAGACAACATAAATTTGAGCTCATTTCTTGCCATTATACAAGTTCGAACCTTCTCATCCGTGTGGGGTACGAACTGTGTATATCCCGTGGCCTTTAATCCAACTACCCGGTTGTTGTTGATCCAGGGCTCTTGGATTAAGGCTACGGTTGAGGCTGCTTCACAGTGATGCAGGTTTATCTGCACCACATTCAGCCTCTTAGGGTCCATCATTTTTGGGAAACCTAAAACTGATAGACCCCAACCCAAATATCGCAACCCCACTCATCGACTTCAACTTCCTGAGAGACTCTTGGTTTACTGTGGGTAATTCGTCCCTAGGCCTAGCTCCCTTAACCGTGACCAATCTGTCACCATTAAGAGGGCTGGGTGGTGAACTCTTACCCTCCTTCCTTCTATCTTACTTGTAAGAGGATACGCCAGCAGAATCTGGTGAGGATCCTTTGTCTTTACTGACAACTTTTGATTCCTCAGCAGCCTCTGCTGTATACCCCGCAGGATAGGGAAGCCCTAGGATGACATCGAAAGAACCGTGGATTCTTTCGAATCCAGCAGTGTTCTTCCGGTGCATCCTCAGCAAATGCCTATTCCGCCCATCGTGCAGTGAAGAGTCTTTCTTAGCTATCTTTTCTAGAAAGGCTAAAGAGACTCTCCCACCACTCTTGGCTTTTCCGAGATTAGATCGGCTCTCCGATGTGACCTGTTCTGTCGATGTACTCGCCAATTTGCTCTCTGTCTCGAATGTGACCACAAAAGTTCAACCCTCTGGTCCTGACCATGAGCCGAAATCATAGCTATTTCGTGCTCATCATCAGAGTCCAAGGTCATATCACCGAGTCTTTCCAAGGCCCCAGAGCGTGCCAGTGAGTCCATTGTCGAGCTCATCCAGTTGGTCTGTCAGTTCTGTCATTAACTAACTTTCTTGCAGCAGAATATCCCTGTGAACACCCAGCAGATCCGAGTCTGAATCTGACAACGGGACTGTTGAGTTGTCAGTGATACTCCCTGCACCAACTTCTGTCACTATGTCCGTATTTTGTTTTATCTTGAAATCGTCCAGTTTCCAATCCCACGAGTATGCACGTATACAAAGGACCATCTCGCGCAGTGACGGCTGGCACGGACTAGGCTAGAATTACAACTGACCTTTGCCATCAGCCTCAGAGGGAAGCTGTTCGCGACTAGTTTCTTTAACCACTAACTAGTCATCCAGGTTCTCGGCACTGCTATCAACCACCTTGACCTTAAAAGTGGGGGGAAGTGGGAATAAAAAAGGGGGGGAAGGAATGTAGGTGAAGGGAATAGGATGAGGAATGGATAACCCTTGGTCATGCTGGCCTTAAAGCGTCTGCCTTTAAACTTGTTCCGACTCAGCTGTCCGGATTCAAGTTCCAAGACAGACACTACAGCCGACACTTAAGCCACCACATCGCGGCAAGATAGTTATCCAGGTGGTGGTAGCAATGAAGTATATTTATGTACAGAAAAATTTTCAATTATTAGACACCAGCAGAATGTAATGCATTTTCTGGCCCGCTACGGCCTTCGTCAGCATTGTTTGTGTCACACTGGATAGTGATACTTTATAAATTGAATGTATTTAACTCAACTTTTTTAACAAATAGATATTGGGAATTATTTCTTTTCATAAGCAACTTTTTAATATATTTAATATTTTTTATTTTTCGAATTTATTCTGTGAGTTAAATTTCAGTTATGAGTCTGTGTCTGACTGCGATCGCGTACGCATGTACAAGAAATTCTTTGAGCTCTTTAATAAAAGCAATAATATAAAAAAACAAGTGTAAAAAAAATTAGTTACATTGTTTATCATCATGGATGATGATAATGATGATGACGTTGTAAGCTGGCAGGTAGTTCCTCCGTCTAGATTACAAAAACGACGACTATCAGAATCTCCAAAAATATTTGAAAATAAAAGACCTAACAACAATCAGCAAAGTCTCTGGTGTGAAATAAATGATACTGATATCGTAAATTCTAACAGTACAACAAAAACAATCAAACAAAATCGCAACAACAATGTAAATCATACCAATTTTGAAGCTAGTACTTCGAAACAAGCTGCAAAACTCAATAATATTACAAAAACAAATATTCATGTAAGTCAAACCCGGTTTTCTGTATTAAGTAGTGATCTGATTGACGATGATGATGATGTTGATAAAGAATGTGATGATGATAATGAGGAAATTGATAATAATATACCTAAACCTCCTCCAATAATAATTCCGAATGTTTCAAATATTAATGCTATGATTAAAAATTTTTCTGATGTTATCGGCTCCACTGATTTTAAATATAAAACGCTTAGGGATGTCAGATAAGAATAATGGCTAATAGTATTAAAACTTATAGAATTCTGGTAACGTACTTAAACGATAAAAAACTCAACTTTCATACATACCAAATAAAACAGGAAAGATCATATAGAGCGGTTTTAAAAAATTTGCACCATATAACACCAGTTCAGGATATTAAGTTAGCCCTTGAAAATCAAGGCCACCAGGTAAGGAATGTTACAAATGTCCGTAGTAGAATCACAAAAGCACCACTTTCTATGTTTTTTATAGATTTGGAACCAAATTCTAGTAACAAAGACATATATGATATCAAGCATATAAATAATGCAATTGTTTCTATTGTTCCGCCAAAAAAATATAATGATCTTGTTCAATGTCACCGCTGCCAAGAGTTTGGTCACACTAAGACATACTGTAAAAAAGCAGTAAGCTGCGTGAAATGTGGTTTGGGACATCTTACCTTAGAATGCACTAAGACAAGCGATATTCCTCCTAGATGTGTTAATTGTTTAAAAAATCATCCAGCCAATTATAAAGGTTGTGAGGTATACAGACAAGCTTTAAGAAAAAAATTGCAAAAAAGTAGCCACGTAAATAGATCGCAAACAAACAACAATAATTTATTTAATCAAAACAATCACTTATCGTATGCTGATGTATGTAACTAGAAATTCACTACAGAATTCAAATGTTAATTCCTTTGAAAAGCTTGAGACTTTAATTCAAAATCAAATTGAATTAACAAACAAACTTTTAAATATGATGTCAATTATTGTTTCAAAACTATGCAACTGAATCTTCGTATTGCAATATGAAATGCTAATGGGCTCTCCAACCATACAAGAGAAGTAGAACTTTTTCTTAAAATTAATTTTAAAGACATACTTTTAGTATCAGAGACACATTTCACAAGTAAAACATTTTTTAAAAATACTGTGTGATTTAGCGCCTATTTCGGTATGCTCGATTTATTGTCCACCTCGTTTTAAAAAAACCTGCCAAGAATATAACATCTTCTTCAGTCGCTTTGGGCCAAGATTTATAGCTGGAGGCGATTTCAACGCCAAACATCAATGGTGGGGATCAAGAACACATAATCCAAAGGGCACTGAGCTTCGTAATTGTAAAATAAATAACAATTACTCTGTATTATCAACCGAAAGTCCGACGTATTGGCCAACGGACTCAAGAAAGAAACCAGACCTATTGGACTTTTTTGTGTATTCTGGAATTTCTAACCAATTTCTTAGTATATCAAATAAACTTAGCGATGAACTAAGCTCTGACCACTCACCAGTTTTACTAACATTGTAAGGGTACACGGGGGTAAGTTATATAGGGGGTGATAAAAAACCAAGGATTGGTACTTACCGGTGCTGGTAGTCGATGGGATCAAACCTTGGAGGCCAATGGGGTGGCACAGTCTAGTGGCTGAAGCGAAGTTGTGGGACGTCACGTTACTAGTGGCGCTGTTCCAGTCTTTCACATGGATGTGTTTCCCTTGGAGTTGTTGTTGATGCGGCAGCGGGTGGCGTGGCCGATACCTAACGTCTTCCTAAATTTTCGTGGTCCAAGAAAAACTCTGGGTTTAAAGCCTGTAACACTCACGTAATCACACTTTCGCACGATTAGAATATGAGGAACTCTGTCCCCTTGGTGTTCTTAAAACCCGGCACAAGACACCTTCGGAAGAACAAAACACAATTTAATTTTATTTGCTCCCGGTCGGAGATACCACCAAAAAGAAAAACACTTGTGATTTGGGTATTACGGTACAATTCAAAAAATTTCAATTTTTATTGATTAGGGTTGAGTTATAAATAGAAAAATACGTTTGCAATTATGTAGTTAGTATTGTTTCTACTCAAAAGGCACTGTTTTCTGTTTTATTTTATTGAAAAATCACTGACTCAAAAGGCAACTTTTTTTTTTGTTTATTTATTTAAAAACACTGAACTTCGCACACCAGAATACATTACTTGAATAAGAATTAAAAATCATCCAACTGCCGGTTGATGCTAGGAAAAAACGACGAGTAAAATGTATTCGCTACTGCGAACCATGTAGGGTTTTCATGCCCTGCGAACATGTAGGGTTCTCGTGCCTAAACATCCCGCCCCCCTTGTTATATCCTAAGATAACAACGAGGGTAGGTTTACAAGTCTGAGATTCGTAACAACAGACACGCAGTTGGATTTTTAAAAATATTCAATAAATCATGTAGATAATTCAGTAATCATAATTACATAAGTGCAAAATAAGTACAGTTCAATAGCAAAGTTATTGAGGTAGAAATATAAAGATTAGCATACATGTCAAAAAATAAAATTCAGATATAATTTCATTATTTAATATAAGTAAATTTATAAATGTTGCTTGATGAGAAAAAATATGTTGCTTGATGAAAAAAAAAATGTTGCTTGAAAAATGTTGCTTCTTTAAACGCCGAACTTTCCTATGATGACCCAACCGAGTACAGTATCCTGGGCGACTGGAGAGCCAATTGATGCTAGTTGTATCCCGCTGCGTATGATTCTTGGGTAAATGTCTGCTCCCAGGACAAAATTGATGGAATTGCTCTCGAAGAATTCGGGTTCAGCCAGCCTTAAATTCCGATAAGCGTCTGCGACGCTGCGATCAAGGTGTTTAGCTGGTGGTTTTTCGGGCAACTCGCTGGAGACCTTGGCTCTTACCGTAAATGTCCCATGTTCTTCTTCAAAACGGGTCCGGAACGTCAATTGACACCATTTGTCTGCATTAAAACGCTCGAACGGCAGGTGATACCGTTCAACAATAAACTGCGCGATGGAACTCGTAGCTGCGCACGGATTTAGAAGGCCTCGGACCTTGCTCCACTCATTATCTAGCCGAATCTGAAATATTACGGTAGGAACCACGGTGGTGTCATCTGCTCGACTCAAATGCTCGTTTGCCCTGATGATTTCCGGCTGATGAAGGAGAGTGTGGTGTTGTCCATTGCAGTCGTGACAGCGCTCAGTGCTGCGGCAGTTCTTGAGACAATGGGAGTGGGCGAGGCAGTTTCGGCAGTACCGGTGACGCTTGACGATGTCCTTTCTGGTAGAGACGGTCATCCGCAAAAATTTGCTGCACTTGCGGAGCGGATGGGCCTTACGGCATAGACGGCAGTCCGGGTTCTTAGTGCGTGGTGGCACCCGTTTTTTCCGCTCTTCGAGGGGTGAACCTTCACGGCTGCGGTGGTACATGGTTACTGTAATGAGGAGAAAATAAGGGGGGAAAATTAATTGTCATGCCTTTGACGGGAGTGGCAGTAGCACAAGTTTCACAATTGGACGGGTTATGACACCGTTAGCGGTGCGGATGTCAGCGACTCTAACTCGACTATCGGGACCCGTAAAGATTTTCTCAATGCGACCGAGACGCCATTGATTCGGGGGTAAGTTATCTTGTCGGACAACTACCAGGTCGCCGATAACAAAGTCTCGTTGAGGGAGTTTCCATTTGTTGCGCTTGTGAAGTTCGGTGAGATATTCTTCTTTCCATCTACGTGCCAAGTGATGGTGAAGAATTTTCAGCTTTTGCCAACGGTTGACGTAGCTGAGGGAATGGCTGGACAAGTCAGGTTCGGGGGGAGATAATAATGGGGTGCCGACGAGAAAATGACCTGGCGTCAGGGCGCATAAGTCCGTTGGGTCCTCATTCATGGGGCTTAAGGGTCTTGAATTCAAACACGCCTCAATTCGTGCTAGCATTGTGCTGAATTCTTCATACGTAAACTGCTGACTATGGCACAGTTTCTTAAAATGGGCCTTGAAACTTTTGACCCCTGCCTCCCAGAGGCCACCCATATGGGGAGCGCCAGGGGGGATGAAGTGCCAGTCGACTGGAGTAAAACCATCCTGAGCGAGAAGACCCTTTTGTATTTTAGACAATAAATGTTGGTGATCACCATGGAGGACGTTAGCAGCGCCTACGAAAGCGGTGCCATTGTCGGAGTACATATCGTGGGGGGTGCCTCGTCGCGAAAAGAACCGAGCAAAGGCGGCAAGAAAAGCTGGTGTGGATATATCGCCGGTAGCTTCGAGATGGATCGCTTTTGTTGAAAAGCACACGAAGACCAACACGTATCCTTTCGTGACCTTACAGCCCCGACCCGCATAAGATTTGATGTCGAAGGGTCCCGCGAAATCAACGCCGGTGTGATAAAAGGGGCGTGATAAACTTGCACGTTCGGGGGGTAAAGCAGCCATGATCTGTTGACCAATTTGGCGTTTATGTCTCACGCATGTTACGCATTGGGATAAAATAGTTTTGACCAACATTTTGAGTTTGGGGACGTAGTAGCGTAGTCTCGTCAAACGATGTAGAAGCGCATTTTGACCATGTTTGTGTAGATACGTGAGAAACAATCTGGTGAAGCGCGCATGGTAAGGCAATAAAATGGGGTAACGTTCGTCATAGCGCAGGGTAGGGGAGTCCGCTAAACGACCATTTATTCGTATAATTCCGTTGGAATCGAGAAAGGGGTTAAAAGTTAGAAGCGAGCTTTTTCGGGACAGAGGTTTCTTTTCAGATAATTGTGAGTATTCTTCGCTAAAGTGCGATTTCTGACAGACGACTATTAGACGATTTTTCGCGGAAATTATTTCCTTGGCCGACAGTTCTTCTCGGCATACCATTCCCGTTGTCAACCTAGCTCTCGTGAGGTTATAAAAGCGGAATATGTAACTTACAATTCTCAACGCTCGAGGTAGGTCAGAAAAGTTCTCAAGAATATCGTCTGGCTGTATGAAAGTTGTATGGGCATGAATTAGTCGAATGTCTTCTTCCGTATCAAACTCCTTTTCTCGTGATGGCCAGTCTGTCGGGGGACGTCTTAGCCAGGCAGGGCCCTGCCACCACAACTCACTAGAGGATAAGTCACGTACGGTAACGCCACGTGACGCTAAGTCAGCAGGGTTACTTTTTGATTCAACATGAGACCACGAATCCTTTCCTACCTTTTCGATTATAGACGACACTCGATTTTCGACGAACGTTTTCCACTTGTGAGCCGGTTTTCTTAACCATGCCAGCACGATGGTGGAATCTGTCCACAGGAAAAGTCTATAGTCCTTGAGATTAAGCTGCGCTTGAATAGATTCCATCATATTCGCAAGCAATTCTGCTCCGCATAATTCCTTACGTGGTAGGGAAACAAATTTAACGGGGGCAACTTTCGATTTTGCGGCCAAAAGGTGGCTGGTGACAAAACCTTCGTTTTCAGCGCGAATATAAATGGCGGCTGCGTACGCCTTTTCCGACGCGTCGCAGAAACCGTGCAGCTCGACTTTGTAGGAAGGATCATAATCTATGAACCGGGGAATTCTGACTTCTTCGATTCCGCTGTAATCATCGAGAAATTCGCGCCATTTGTTCATAGTAAGGGGGTTCAAGTCTTCGTCCCAATCTGTGCCATCTTTCCATATTTGCTGCATAATTATTTTCGCTACTATAATTTTGGGAGATAGCCATCCAGCTGGGTCGAATAACTTGGCAATTTCAGAAAGCACACATCTTTTTGTGGTTAACTCACGATTCGGTTTAGCTTTGAGTTTGAAATAGAAATGGTCGTTGCCAGCATTCCACCTGAGCCCTAAAGTTTTCGTAATACTGGACTCAGACAGTTGAAGGAATTCTTCACCTAGCAAATGTGTTGAAGGCAGACCTCGCAGCAACATTTCGTTATTAGACGTCCATTTTCGTAGCGTAAAACCCGCGGTTTTGAGAACTGCTATTAGTTCATCGCGAAATCTTATTGCTGACGATATGGTATGGGCACCCGAAAGGACATCATCCACATACATATGGCTTCGCAAGATTTCGGCTGCGTGAGGGGAAGTGGATTCGCTTTCTTTGGCGAGTTCTAGCAGCGTCCGTATTGCGAGATAGGGCGCACAGTTTACACCGAAGGTGACTGTGTTCAACTCAAAGTCTTGGGTTATCTCATTGGGGGAGTCACGATGCAAAATTCTTTGAAAAGGGGTGTGCTTGGGGTGCACCAAGATTTGGCGGTACATTTTCTCAATGTCCGCGTTAAACACGTAGCGGAAAAATCTCCATTTCAAAAGCAAAATCATTAAATCCGACTGCAGAACTGGGCCAGGATGGAGCAGGTCATTCAGGCTTATGCCATTGGAGGAGGGGCTGGAGGCATTAAAGACCACGCGCAATTTTGTTGTGGTGCTGTCGGGTTTTACAACAGCATGGTGGGGCAGATAGTAAGTGCCGCTGTCACCATTTACGGGGGTTACCTTGGTCATTTGACCTAGAGTAGCGTACTCTTTGATGACCTGGTCGTATTCATTTTTAAGTTGGGGGTTTTTGCTTAATCTCGCCTCGTTTCGTAGAAACTGGGAGAAAGCAATTTTTCGAGAGGGGCCAATATTTAATTTTTCGGGGTAGTCTTTCTTAAAGGGGAGTGAAACGACGTATCGACCTTCTTTATTTCGGTACGTAGTGGATGTGTACAAATTTTCGCAGTATGCGTCCTCCGGGGAGGACGTTTTTCTCCTCGGGATATCCTCAAGCTCCCAAAAACGCTGAAGTTGGTTATTCAATTCTATGGAGCTAAAAAACGATAAAACCGCCTTTCCGCACGGGTGTGCGGGTACCTTTCCCGTAATAATCCACCCGAAAACTGTATTTTGGGCAAGCAAGGATTGCTGGGTGTCCCTTTGTAGACCGTTCAGAATGATTTTGGGGTAAACGTCTGCACCAAGCAGCAGATCTATCTCACGACAACTGTGGCGATAAGTATCAGCCAATCGCAAATTGGAGAAACTACTATCGTTTAATGTTGATGAGGGGTAGTAGGGAAGGTGACCTGTAAGCCGATTTATTATTAAGGCATCTGAGAAGACTTCAAACGATTTGTCCACCGGGGATCCGATTTTGACGTGACAGCTTTGGGTTGCAGTTGCAGTCACGGAGTCGCTTAGCCCGTGGACTCGGGCTGCTGATGGCCGAGTATAAAGACCAAGTTGTCTTTGTAGTTTCCTCGAAATGAACGTCGCCTCCGAGGCGGAGTCTATAAGTGCGCGAACCGTACACTTAAGGTCGTTATTATAAACGTCGACTAACGCTGTACCGAGTACTACCGATTGGGTGGTTGGTTCAAGGTGAGTAGAAAACGATTGCAGTGCTCTATTGGCTGCTTGGGACGAGGTAGAAGGGGTCACATCTAAAGCGGGAAGGGAGTTGTTATTGTGATGAACGGGGGTACTTTTAACGGTATTGTTATGATTGGGTGTTTTCTTCCTGTCTACGCGATGAAGCAGCGAATGGTGTTTGCCTTTACATACCTTGCAGGTGAATTTGCTTTGGCAATTCTTAGCTCCGTGAGATGTCCCCAGGCAGTTAGTGCATTTATTTTGTTTTTTCACCGTGGCGTATCTGTCTTCAATAGACATGGCTAGAAAAACGGCACAACATCGGAGGGGGTGAAACTCAGAGCACAGAGCGCATTTGCCCTTATGGTCAGGGGCAAGATTGGTCTGGTAGCTTTTCACCTTGGGACCTTGGGTTGCAGGTTTTGAAGGTTTTGGACCATGCGAGGTTGAAAACGTGGATCGAATATCCGCGACTGACTCTAAAGTTTGAAACCTTGATGATAAGAAATCGTCTAAGGCTTTCCACGTTGGCAAGTCAGTGGTACGCGGCAAGGATTGCTCCCATAAGCTCAGTGTGGTCTCAGGTAAACACGTTGAGCAAATATATACAAAAATGACATCCCAATTGTCGACTTCAATATTTAACAAACGCAGATTGGTGATACAATCATTGATCGTGCGTTGTAAACGCCTAAGGTCGGAACCTGTTTCCCTTGACATGGGCTTTATGTTGAACAGTGACTTAAGTTGGGCATTCACGAGGATGCGCTTATTTTCATACCTATGGACCAAATTTTGCCACGCCATATTGAAACCATCATTGGTCATAGGGCAGGTTTTCAACAGCTCTCGCGCTTCACCCTGAGTTTTCTTGACCAGATGGCACATTTTCTCTACGGGGGACAAACGCTTATTGTTGCGGTATAGGGCTGTGAACATATCACGGAAAGTTGGCCATGATTTGTAGTCACCATGAAAGACTTCGGTATCGCATGGGGGTAAAGAAATGTGTGGGGTCATATCGCGTGCGCGGTCATTCGAGGGGGAGGCTGTTTGGACATTGGCTTGAAGAGCCTCTCGGAGTTCGTTAATCTTTGCAACCACAGCTGTGTGGCTGCCAAAGGTAGCGTAAAACCGCCCTTTCAAAGCTTCCAGATCGATTTCTTCTTTTATGGTTTCATAATTCTCCATCGCTGATTCATAGCATGAATCGAAACTTGACCAGAGACGATTGATCTGTTTTTCGAGGGCTTCAAGGGTGTGTCGCGTGTGCGACTCTACTTTTAGACCGTCAAAGTATGTTTTGAATTCGACCACACGATCAGAATTTCGTATGACATTTTTTACCGATGCCATTTTGTCTTCTCAGGTGAATAGGCGTATCAAATTGTAAAATGTTAAGAAATTTTTATTTAAGAATATTTTGGGTAAATTTTCGGTGATGCTTCGTAAAAGCGACCAGTAAATTTATCTGAGAAGATTTATAGAAATTGTCAAAGGTGCTTCGTAAAAGCGACCGAAGAAAATTATTGAGAAAAAGGGTTTAAAGAAATTTTCGAAGGCGCTTCGTAAAGGCGACCGAAGAAAATTATGGGGAAAAATTTAAAGAAATTTTCAAAGGTGCTTCGTAAAAGCGACCAATGAAAATTATTGGGGAAAGAGAATTTAAAGAAATTCTCAAAGGTGCTTCGTAAAAGCGACCGAATAAAAATATTGGGAAAAATTTAAAGAAATTGTCAAAGGTGCTTCGTAAAAGCGACCAATGAACAATTATTGGGAAAAAATTTGACGAAATTTTCAAAGGTGCTTCGTAAAGGCGACCGAAGAAAATTATGGGGGAAAAATTTAAAGAAATTTTCAAAAGTGCTTCGTAAAAGCGACCAATGAAAATTATTGGGGAAAGAGAATTTAAAGAAATTCTCAAAGGTGCTTCGTAAAAGCGACCGAATAAACGTATTGGGGAAAAATTTAAAGAAATTTTCAAAGGTGCTTCGTAAAAGCGACCAATGAAAATTATTGGGAATAAATTTAAAGAAATTTTCAAAGGTGCTTCGTAAAAGCGACCAATGAAAATTATTGGAGAAAATTTAAAGAAATTCTCAAAGGTGCTTCGTAAAAGCGCCCAATGAGAAATTATAGCCAAAGTTTTAAGCAAATTTTAAGGTTTAATTTATCGTTGAGAGTTTAACTAAATTTTCAAAGGTGCTTCGTGAAAGCCACCGATGAAAATAGTTGGTAAAAGATTTAAAAGAATTTTCAAAGGTGCTTCGTAAAAGCGACCGATGAAAAAGGTTGGTAAAAAATTTAAAGATTAATTTTCAATGAATTTGTTATTAAATAAATTTTCAGAGGTGCCTCGTAAAAGCGACCAATGAAAATTATTTGCAAAATTTTTAAAGAAACTTTAATAATTAATTTATAATTAATTTGTTTACGAAATAAATTTTCAGAGGTGCCTCGTAAAAGCGACCAATGAAAATTATTTGCAAAAATTTTTAAAGAAACTTTAATAATTAATTTGTAATTAATTTATTAGTAAAAGGTTTAAATAAATTTTCAGAGGTGCTTCGTAAAAGCGACCACTAAAAACGGTTTGTAAAAAATTTAAAAAGAAATTCCAATAATTAATTTATTATTAAAAAATTTAAATAAATTTTCAAAGGGGTTATCATGTGTCATGTGTCGTAGACTTTATGGTAATTTATTTATTTTTCATGTATTCAATTTATTTTATATGTAGGCATTTAATTCAAGAATAAATATTATTGAATAATATAATTGTAATAAATTCCAATGATTTTTCGAGCTGCCCTCGTATCCAGCTGTTTGCATATAAGTTCTTATGTACAAGTCAATTTGTCCCAGTGACCTAGTTATTTTCATATACTTATTACACACCATACATACATTCACTCGTCTGGCTTTTTTTTGCTTTGTGTTCTCTCATCAAATTAAAAAAAAACCAACGAGTTGATCGACGCACAGTGGCGCCATTTGAGTTTTTTCGTTGCAAAAATCATATCTTTTGAACCGA
This sequence comes from Pollenia amentaria, assembly GCA_943735925.1. NCBI lineage: Eukaryota > Metazoa > Arthropoda > Insecta > Diptera > Polleniidae > Pollenia > Pollenia amentaria. The sequence goes on from OX031010.1 coordinate 91,010,498, forward strand.
ATAAGATAATTGAACAGTTTAAACAGCATATGATAGATAACTGTTCAGCCTATGAAATGAGCGTTTGGAAAGGGTGCTACGCTTTGTAGGGGCCTACTTATGGGTTATCAAAGTTAAAATTAGTAGAAAAATCAATTTTATGGTAACTAAAAAAAATTATTTTTACATTTTTAGATTGTTTTTATTTTTTTTCTTAAGGGTTTTATGTTTTAAATTATTACCCAACAAATTAAAAAAAAAATTATTTATTTTTTTAAATTTATTTTTTCAATTTTCTGTAAAATATTCATCACAATTCGTAAGAGAAGGTATATCTAAAAGACTAACAATTTCTAAACTATAATTATTTTGTAACTCTATTCGTGACTTCACATGCCGCAGGGAAGAAATAAGTGGATCGGAAGATGCTGCCAACATGTTGAAGAGGTCCTTATTTTGCCTTACCCTTGATGCTTTGAATGTGTTCTGCAATCTATATTTTTTATAAAATTTGTTAAGAGACTCCTGTGCTTCTTCAGAAAGCTCTCCAATTGGCAAAGGCTGGTACTCAATTATATCTTTGCCATGCGCCAATATTTTATGGACGGTCGGGGTCAACTTCTTCTGTGGATACATTTCTGCTAAAAGAGATGCAGTTTTCGACGCATATTCTCCATATTTTATAGAATTGACATTTTCTTTGCAGTTTAAAACATCCAAGATCGTTCCCAATCTTTTCACGATTTGATTGTCAATTCCAATGATTCTAGTTACTGCCTCATCATTTTCAAAAAATCTCCTAGAAGTGTTTCCATCGTTAGAGTTACCGTATCCGTGCTTGGGACAGTCTACTTTTAGTCCAACTTGTTTCAAAAAAACCATCCTGTATTTGCTTCTTTCTGATCTTTTCCTTATCCTTTATTGATGTATTTTCATCGAAGTTTTCCTCCTCTTGTGGTAGGGTATATGCCAGTTTTAGCAAGAATTCCATACACCTTATCCTTGCGTGCAATGGTGACATTCCATATTCGTAATTCTCCTCATTTGTAGAATCGTTTAAATTACCAAAGTTCTTCTGACAAATAATAATATAAAATCGATAAAAAAAATATAAAAATAATACGAAAAAAGGGGTTTAGATAGGTTTTTGCTAAATTTTTACCTCCAATATAATTCTGTCTATGAAAACTAATTGAAATATATTATAATTAAGCAGAAAAAGATACTAATCTTAAACTCTTTACAACTAATTATATAAAATTGAGATGTAACATATTATATATGAAATAAATTGAATTGAATTGAAAAAAGTTCTTCTGACTCTTTTTGCAAATCGGGCATGACATTGTTGAGGTTGTTCCTGTCAGTTCGTTTACGACTTTTCCGTCAACCATGGTCAGGTGGAACTCGTAATTGCATTCAATATATTTTCCTTCTCCAATTTGCAGCTTTGTAGGCTTAATCTTGCTTATTTGTTCTTCAATGTCCTTCACCGTAGTCCTTATGAGTTCTGCCGATTCCCTTGCAAACTGAAACATTATTGGTCGGCAATAATGCACTGATGACGGACGTGTATTTTTCCAGTGTAGGGAATCATCCGATTTTAGCCGCAAAGGAACAACAGATGCCATAAACATATTTCCGTCCGATATTGTAGCGTCATCGAAAGATATCCTTTGCTTATAAACGCTTTGTCCGGTTGATCCATCGCAGCCCCATTTGCTGATCAATGTCAACTTCTCAGGAAGAATTTTCACTTCCGTGAAAAACTTTGGTGTGGTTGACTTTCTAAACAGTTCAAATAATTTTAAATTGTTCAACGCCATGTTTTCAGTACTTAAATTGTTTAATGGTTTCAGTAATTGTTGCGCCAACTTTCAGGCGTAGACTAATCCAGGCATTATGCTTATTTTGCAATATATAGGCTTATGCTACCATGCCTAAAAATTTACCTGTTCCCTGCATACATATGGATTTAGGCTAAATAATGCAATTTTGATATTATGCACGTGTCCAAATAAGATTTGTGCCTACCTGTAGGGACCATAAGTCAATATTGTTCCTGACCATTTGTACGCCAAAGTATTGTTTATGTGAGGTACGTACCTGCTAATTTCAATGAGTAGTTTTTTTCAAACTATTAGATCAAACTACTGTCAGTCAAAACATATAAGGGATGGACGCCATACAATTTCTGCAACCATGTCTTTTTGAACTTTTTTACCTCTAGAAGCCAAACGGGCACGTACGGGCAGATAAAACCTTTTGAATTATGTAAAGAAATAATCAAAGAACAGGTTTTGCACGTATGGCAAATATAGAAAAATATAGTTTTTTTTTATTTTCCGTCAAAGTTGAAAAATAGTGAAAAAACGGATAGTTTTTAAATAGTGATTTACCAGGAGAAACACAAAGCAAACAGTTAATTTTTTTTTTATCATTATACATTTAATAAATACATCAATCAATACAAATAAAAAATAAGGCGATTCGTTACCTATTTTTCGTGATATTACACCTGAAATCGCAACAAATTGACTAAAAATTGTGTGTTTTTTTGAAAACCGAAAGTCGGTCAACTTTGAACGGTTATATCTTCTAAACTAAAAATGTGATATTATTAAGAGTGGCATATTTGAAATCGTTGAAAAGTTTCCTATAACATGGGTTTATTCAAAACTTCGTCGGCACTCATGAAAATTTTGATTTTTGCAACCTCGCTTGCTCTACGGGCGCCACTGTGCGACGGCGTAAATTATGCGAGATGAAAAAAATATTATTATGAGCACGAGAGAATTAATGCAGTTGGCGACAACAACAACACAAGAGATGCTTCTTGATATTGACTTTGAATAGCAAGCAGCAAGTACAACGCAATTTCTTTTTTCTTGTGTATTCCATTTTTTTTGTCAACTCTATATTCTGATGCTTATGATGCCGACAATGGTCAAAGCATTGCGGGGGGAAAAACGTATGATGATTGCCTGTAAATCTTGGTAGTTTGTTTTGCTGTACAAACTGGTTTTGTAATTTTTTTCTTTTCAAGTCAACCGACTGTTGCTACTTCTGATGAGTAGGTATAGTTGTTGGTGTACTTCGCTGTATGCATGTATGTATGTATGTATGGTTTGAATTTTTGGTGGTGGTTTTTGGTTTATGAGATTAAATGCAAATCGTACATGAGTACGTATGTAGTTATTCTCATATTATTTTGGTATATTTTTTTTTTGGCGTATGCAAGTAAATGCAGACTTACTTGATACGATTTTTTTTCTACACGTTTGCGCGACCGTTAGGTTTTTTCGGATAATGAGAGGGAAAAAGCATGACACATGATATTTAGGTAATCACGAGGGGGGAAAAAGAAGTTGGGTTTTTTTTTTTTCGATTTAAAAATTTTAAAAATTTATATTTTTTTCCTGTACGTTAACGGTTCTTACGTGAGACCGTTAAGCCACGATATTGCGAAGCAATAAAAATTAGCACGTTATGCCACGAGGGGGGTAATGTATGTACGTGTACTTATGGATGTAAGTATACATACGTACATAGACTTGCGCAGGGGATTGCTGGGTCAGGTGACACTATAAAAGTGTCGGAGGGATTTTCCCGGGTTATAGAGGACCCGGATCCGGTTCGAAGGACCAAAATGTAAGGGTACACGGGGGTAAGTTATATAGGGGGTGATAAAAAACCAAGGATTGGTACTTACCGGTGCTGGTAGTCGATGGGATCAAACCTTGGAGGCCAATGGGGTGGCACAGTCGAGTGGCTGAAGCGAAGTTGTGGGACGTCACGTTACTAGTGGCGCTGTTCCAGTCTTTCACATGGATGTGTTTCCCTTGGAGTTGTTGTTGATGCGGCAGCGGGTGGCGTGGCCGATACCTAACGTCTTCCTAAATTTTCGTGGTCCAAGAAAAACTCTGGGTTTAAAGCCTGTAACACTCACGTAATCACACTTTCGCACGATTAGAATATGAGGAACTCTGTCCCCTTGGTGTTCTTAAAACCCGGCACAAGACACCTTCGGAAGAACAAAACACAATTTAATTTTATTTGCTCCCGGTCGGAGATACCACCAAAAAGAAAAACACTTGTGATTTGGGTATTACGGTACAATTCAAAAAATTTCAATTTTTATTGATTAGGGTTGAGTTATAAATAGAAAAATACGTTTGCAATTATGTAGTTAGTATTGTTTCTACTCAAAAGGCACTGTTTTCTGTTTTATTTTATTGAAAAATCACTGACTCAAAAGGCAACTTTTTTTTTTGTTTATTTATTTAAAAACACTGAACTTCGCACACCAGAATACATTACTTGAATAAGAATTAAAAATCATCCAACTGCCGGTTGATGCTAGGAAAAAACGACGAGTAAAATGTATTCGCTACTGCGAACCATGTAGGGTTTTCATGCCCTGCGAACATGTAGGGTTCTCGTGCCTAAACAAACATATAATACTTTTTTGCACACTAACTCAAGGAAGTACCAAATCATTAATCGGAAAACAGATTTTAATTCTTTTAAAATATGAATTGATAATAACCTGAACCTTAACATTCCAATTAAATCACCCTCAGATTTAGATGAAGTTGTTGAAAATTTCAATAACCTAATCCATGAAGCGGGATTTCTGTCAACGCCAAATATGCAAACTTCAAATAATCGACATAGCATTGCTTTAACTACAGAAATCAGAGAGATGATACGAAACAAAAGAGTACTAAGAAGAATTTGGCAGTCTAGTAGAAATCCTACTGATAAGCAACGTCTGAATAAAGCAGCGAAAGATTTGAAAAAAACGACTGTTCGAACAAAAAAATGAACAGATGTGTTATTTCCTAAGGAATTTAGGAGTTTCTAAAAACGATGAATTCAGTTTATGGAAAGCAACAAAGTACTTAAAACGACCCACTAAAAGAAATAATTTCATCATCGACGCTAATGGTACTTGGTGTAAAACTGACAAGAGCAAAGCCGAAGCTTTTGCTTTGCATTAACAAAACACGTTTACACCACATAATTCTTGTGATACCACGTATGTTAACGAAATAAAAAACTTTTTGGAAAGCGCATGTCCAATGGATTGGCCTATCAAACACATATCACCCAATGAAGTTCAAGAAGAAATCAAGAAATTAAATCAATCTATTAAAACTATCTTCTTTCAGAAAATATATAGTTTATACCGTGCAAAAGCCTGTGTTCCATGGCATAAATCAGTAAAGATTTTTATTGACCATTTTGGATGAACCCAGATTTCTCGGAAACTAACCGGACGATTTTTTGCACGCATCGCTCATTTTGTCCAGAAAACTATCTACTTTCAGAAAATATATAGTTTATACCGTGCAAAAGCCTGTGTTCCATGGCATAAATCAGTAAAGATTTTTATTGACCATTTTGGATGAACCCAGATTTCTCGGAAACTAACCAAACGATTTTTTGCACGCATCGCTCATTTTGTCCAGAAAACTATCTTCTTTCAGAAAATATATAGTTTATACCGTGCAAAAGCCTGTGTTCCATGGCATAAATCAGTAACGATTTTTATTGACCATTTTGGATGAACCCAGACTTCTCGGAAACTAACCGGACGATTTTTTGCACGCATCGCTCATTTTGTCCAGAAAACTATCTACTTTCAGAAAATATATAGTTTATACCGTGCAAAAGCCTGTGTTCCATGGCATAAATCAGTAAAGATTTTTATTGACCATTTTGGATGAACCCAGATTTCTCGGAAACTGTACGAACGGTTTTTTGCACGCATCGCTCATTTTGTCCAGAAAACTATCTTCTTTCAGAAAATATATAGTTTATACCGTGCAAAAGCCTGTGTTCCATGGCATAAATCAGTAACGATTTTTATTGACCATTTTGGATGAACCCAGACTTTTCGGAAACTAACCGGACGATTTTTTGCACGCATCGCTCATTTTGTCCAGAAAACTATCTACTTTCAGAAAATATATAGTTTATACCGTGCAAAAGCCTGCGTTCCATGGCATAAATCAGTAAAGATTTTTATTGACCATTTTGGATGAACCCAGATTTCTCGGAAACTGTACGAACGGTTTTTTGCACGCATCGCTCATTTTGTCCAGAAAACTATCTACTTTCAGAAAATATATAGTTTATACCGTGCAAAAGCCTGTGTTCCATGGCATAAATCAGTAAAGATTTTTATTGACCATTTTGGATGAACCCAGATTTCTCGGAAACTAACCAAACGATTTTTTGCACGCATCGCTCATTTTGTCCAGAAAACTATCTTCTTTCAGAAAATATATAGTTTATACCGTGCAAAAGCCTGTGTTCCATGGCATAAATCAGTAACGATTTTTATTGACCATTTTGGATGAACCCAGACTTCTCGGAAACTAACCGGACGATTTTTTGCACGCATCGCTCATTTTGTCCAGAAAACTATCTACTTTCAGAAAATATATAGTTTATACCGTGCAAAAGCCTGTGTTCCATGGCATAAATCAGTAAAGATTTTTATTGACCATTTTGGATGAACCCAGATTTCTCGGAAACTGTACGAACGGTTTTTTGCACGCATCGCTCATTTTGTCCAGAAAACTATCTACTTTCAGAAAATATATAGTTTATACCGTGCAAAAGCCTGTGTTCCATGGCATAAATCAGTAAAGATTTTTATTGACCATTTTGGATGAACCCAGATTTCTCGGAAACTAACCGGACGATTTTTTGCACGCATCGCTCATTTTGTCCAGAAAACTATCTACTTTCAGAAAATATATAGTTTATACCGTGCAAAAGCCTGTGTTCCATGGCATAAATCAGTAAAAAATTTTATTGACCATTTTGGATGAACCCAGATTTCTCGGAAACTAACCAAACGATTTGTTGCACGCATCGCTCATTTTGTCCAGAAAACTATCTACTTTCAGAAAATATATAGTTTATACCGTGCAAAAGCCTGTGTTCCATGGCATAAATCAGTAAAGATCGTTATTGACCATTTTGGATGAACCCAGATTTCTCGGAAACTAACCGAACGATTTTTTGCACGCATCGCTCATTTTGTCCAGAAAACTATCTACTTTCAGAAAATATATAGTTTATACCGTGCAAAAGCCTGTGTTCCATGGCATAAATCAGTAAAGATTTTTATTGACCATTTTGGATGAACCCAGATTTCTCGGAAACTAACCGGACGATTTTTTGCACGCATCGCTCATTTTGTCCAGAAAACTACCTACTTTCAGAAAATATATAGTTTTTACCGTGCAAAAGCCTGTGTTCCATGGCATAAATCAGTAAAGATTTTTATTGACCATTTTGGATGAACCCAGATTTCTCGGAAACTAACAGAACGATTTTTTGCACGCATCGCTCGTTTTGTCCAGAAAACTATCTACTTTCAGAAAATATATAGTTTATACCGTGCAAAAGCCTGTGTTCCATGGCATAAATCAGTAAAGATTTTTATTGACCATTTTGGATGAACCCAGATTTCTCGGAAACTAACTGAACGATTTTTTGCAAGCATCGCTCATTTTGTCCAGAAAATATAAAGTTTATACCGTGCAAAAGCCTGTGTTCCATGGCATAAATCAGTAAAGATTTTTATTGACCATTTTGGATGAACCCAGATTTCTCGGAAACTAACCGGACGATTTTTTGCACGCATCGCTCATTTTGTCCAGAAAACTATCTACTTTCAGAAAATATATAGTTTATACCGTGCAAAAGCCTGTGTTCCATGTCATAAATCATTAAAAAATTTTATTGACCATTTTGGATGAACCCAGATTTCTCGGAAACTAACCGAACGATTTGTTGCACGCATCGCTCATTTTGTCCAGAAAACTATCTACTTTCAGAAAATATATAGTTTATACCGTGCAAAAGCCTGTGTTCCATGGCATAAATCAGTAAAGATTTTTATTGACCATTTTGGATGAACCCAGATTTCTCGGAAACTAACCGAACGATTTTTTGCACGCATCGCTCATTTTGTCCAGAAAACTATCTACTTTCAGAAAATATATAGTTTATACCGTGCAAAAGCCTGTGTTCCATGGCATAAATCAGTAAAGATTTTTATTGACCATTTTTGATGAACCCAGATTTCTCGGAAACTAACCGGACGATTTTTTGCACGCATCGCTCATTTTGTCCAGAAAACTACCTACTTTCAGAAAATATATAGTTTTTACCGTGCAAAAGCCTGTGTTCCATGGCATAAATCAGTAAAGATTTTTATTGACCATTTTGTCCAGAAAACTATGTATCTACTTTCAGAAAATATATAGTTTATACCGTGCAAAAGCCTGTGTTCCATGGCATAAATCAGTAAAGATTTTTATTGACCATTTTGGATGAACCCAGATTTCTCGGAAACTAACTGAACGATTTTTTGCACGCATCGCTCATTTTGTCCAGAAAATATAAAGTTTATACCGTGCAAAAGCCTGTGTTCTATGGCATAAATCAGTGGAGATTTTTATTGACCATTTTGGATGAACCCAGATTTCTCGGAAACTAACCGGACGATTTTTTGCACGCATCGCTCATTTTGTCCAGAAAACTATCTTCTTTCAGAAAATATATAGTTTATACCGTGCAAAAGCCTGTGTTCCATGGCATAAATCAGTAAAGATTTTTATTGACCATTTTGGATGAACCCAGATTTCTCGGAAACTAACCGAACGATTTTTTGCACGCATCGCTCATTTTGTCCAGAAAACTATCTACTTTCAGAAAATATATAGTTTATACCGTGCAAAAGCCTGTGTTTCATGGCATAAATCAGTAAAGATTTTTATTGACCATTTTGGATGAACCCAGATTTCTCGGAAACTGTACGAACGATTTTTTGCACGCATCGCTCATTTTGTCCAGAAAACTATTTACTTTCAGAAAATATACAGTTTATACCGTGCAAAAGCCTGTGGTAAATATTTTTGTATTTTTATTAAAAATATAAATATATTTTTACTTCCCCTTTTTAAATTCCTAAATTCGACGCTAACTTTTTGTTCATATACTGTAAATCCCCATTATTTGGGTATTTTGGTTTCCCGGTTTTTAAATTCCCAAATTCGACGCTATTTCTTCGACGCTATCTTGGCTCACGTAATACGTTTTATTACAACATTATTGGTTTGTGTATTTGATAAAATTATAGTGGTGCCATCTGTTGGATAGTAGCTTTTTATCTTATCCCAGCGAACAATTGTGCTCTACTATTATGGCCTGTTTAGTAAAAAACTGTAGCATCAAAGGTGTTGATGACCGAATGATCGTCTGTTGGCTGTGTCATGAATGTTGTCACTTTAAATGCAGTGGATTATCTGGGTTAGTTGCAGAAGCCACAACCAAGAATAATGGACTGCACTGGTGTTGTGAAAACTGTAGAAAATTGGGAGTTGACTTTTACCGCTTTTTTCAAAGTCAAAAATCAAAATTTAATGAAATTCAAAATGAAGTTGCTCAGTTAAATGAGCGTATAGCTGCTTACGGGAAAGTGTTTAATGATTATAAATCGTTAGATGATTTAAAATCTCCTATTCAACCTTCCCCAAAACGTCGTAAATCACCAAGAAACAATAATAATAACAATAATAATAAACATGGAGCTAAATATAAGCTTAATATACCTCCTGCTGTTCAATGCGATCCGACATCATCTGGAACAAATGTTTTCAATACATATCCTGGTGTAAACACTGAAGAAATTAGTAATAACTCGCTAATAAGTTATGCCGAAGCTGTTCTAAATACAGCCAATGAAAATGTTCTCGCTAATAATGTTCCATTAATATTAAATACTGATGCTGTTGTATATAACCCGTTAAGAGCTGTTGCCCCAAGGAAAACTATTTTTGTTTCTCGTCTAGCAAGTGATACTTCTGTTGATTCAGTTAAATATTATGTCAATAATAAAATTGGGAAGGAATGTGATATCTCAATAAAGAAATTCAATTTTCAACAGCTAAGATCTATATCCTCTTTCAAGATTATAGTATCTGCTGATGAGCACGCATCGCTCATTTTGTCCAGAAAATATAAAGTTTATACCGTGCAAAAGCCTGTGTTCCATGGCATAAATCAGTGGAGATTTTTATTGACCATTTTGGATGAACCCAGATTTCTCGGAAACTAACCGGACGATTTTTTGCACGCATCGCTCATTTTGTCCAGAAAACTATCTTCTTTCAGAAAATATATAGTTTATACCGTGCAAAAGCCTGTGTTCCATGGCATAAATCAGTAAAGATTTTTATTGACCATTTTGGATGAACCCAGATTTCTCGGAAACTAACCGAACGATTTTTTGCACGCATCGCTCATTTTGTCCAGAAAACTATCTACTTTCAGAAAATATATAGTTTATACCGTGCAAAAGCCTGTGTTTCATGGCATAAATCAGTAAAGATTTTTATTGACCATTTTGGATGAACCCAGATTTCTCGGAAACTGTACGAACGATTTTTTGCACGCATCGCTCATTTTGTCCAGAAAACTATTTACTTTCAGAAAATATACAGTTTATACCGTGCAAAAGCCTGTGGTAAATATTTTTAGTATTTTTATTAAAAATATAAATATATTTTTACTTCCCCTTTTTAAATTCCTAAATTCGACGCTAACTTTTTGTTCATATACTGTAAACCCCCATTATTTGGGTATTTTGGTTTCCCGGTTTTTAAATTCCCAAATTCGACGCTATTTCTTCGACGCTATCTTGGCTCACGTAATACGTTTTATTACAACATTATTGGTTTGTGTATTTGATAAAATTATAGTGGTGCCATCTGTTGGATAGTAGCTTTTTATCTTATCCCAGCGAACAATTGTGCTCTACTATTATGGCCTGTTTAGTAAAAAACTGTAGCATCAAAGGTGTTGATGACCGAATGATCGTCTGTTGGCTGTGTCATGAATGTTGTCACTTTAAATGCAGTGGATTATCTGGGTTAGTTGCAGAAGCCACAACCAAGAATAATGGACTGCACTGGTGTTGTGAAAACTGTAGAAAATTGGGAGTTGACTTTTACCGCTTTTTTCAAAGTCAAAAATCAAAATTTAATGAAATTCAAAATGAAGTTGCTCAGTTAAATGAGCGTATAGCTGCTTACGGGAAAGTGTTTAATGATTATAAATCGTTAGATGATTTAAAATCTCCTATTCAACCTTCCCCAAAACGTCGTAAATCACCAAGAAACAATAATAATAACAATAATAATAAACATGGAGCTAAATATAAGCTTAATATACCTCCTGCTGTTCAATGCGATCCGACATCATCTGGAACAAATGTTTTCAATACATATCCTGGTGTAAACACTGAAGAAATTAGTAATAACTCGCTAATAAGTTATGCCGAAGCTGTTCTAAATACAGCCAATGAAAATGTTCTCGCTAATAATGTTCCATTAATATTAAATACTGATGCTGTTGTATATAACCCGTTAAGAGCTGTTGCCCCAAGGAAAACTATTTTTGTTTCTCGTCTAGCAAGTGATACTTCTGTTGATTCAGTTAAATATTATGTCAATAATAAAATTGGGAAGGAATGTGATATCTCAATAAAGAAATTCAATTTTCAACAGCTAAGATCTATATCCTCTTTCAAGATTATAGTGTCTGCTGATCTTTATGAAATGTTAATTAAGCCGAGTTTCTGGCCAATAAATACTCTGGTACGGGAATATGTATATAGAAATAGTTCACAAAATGTTGGTATCCTCCCACAACGTGAACCTAATGTGTCAAAAAACTAATTAAAACTACTGATTACATTTCAATTGTTTACCAAAATGTCCGTGACCTGAGAACAAAACTTTCAGCTTTATATATGGAAAGCTTTAATATCGATCATCATGTCCTAGTGTTTACAGAAACATGGTTAAATGACAGCTTTTTAAATACCGAAATACTTTGCAACAATTTTAATATTTTTCGCCGAGATCGTGGTAATAAAACTACTGGTGGTGGCGTTCTTATTGCAGTTTCTAGCAACTTTTCCGCAAAATTGGTTACTGGTGATTCAACGTGTGATATAGAATTTATATCAGTGGTAATAAAACTTGATTATAAAAGAGTATATCTAACTTGTTCTTATGTTCCTCCAACGTCCCCGCAAAGTGTGTACACTAAACATGCCGAGTCTATTGCTGATATTGCGCGTTCTTCTTTAGATGGGGATTCTGTTATCGTTTTTGGTGACTTTAATATACCTTCCGTTACATGGAAATATCTTCCAGAAGATAAATACTTCGTTCAAACCAAGCATAGTTCAACCTATGACGAATGTTTTGATGTCCTGTATGATCTAAGCCTATACCAAATTAATGGCATTACCAACAACTGTAATCGAATTTTAGACTTAGTGTTCGTCAATGATATAGCAGATTGCTTCATTAGGCGCTCATCACCTATTTCAACTCCTGAAGATATTTACCATCCTACAATTGAGCTGCTCTTCTCAATTCCATGTAAGCCTGTGTCCTCGTATATTAGAAATGAAAAGGTATTTTCGTTCAAACATACTAATTATAATATGTTAATTGAGCTATTTTCTAATACAAATTGGCACAATACTTTATCGTGCTTTACTGACGTTGATCAGATGTGTAACGCATTTTACAATAAAGTTTACCGTTTTATGGATTTGGCTATTCCAAAAAAAATATATAGGAAAATAACTGGTCCACCTTGGAATAATAAACAATTGGCTCATGCTAAAAACAAAAAGAACAAATACTACAGAAAATTCAGAAAATCCGGATCATCCGTGGATTATCTAAGATACTCGACTTGCCGCTCTGAGTATACTTTGCTTAATAAAGCGTGTTACGAAAATTATTTAAATTCAATAAAATATAATTTCAAGCGTAATCCGAAATCGTTTTTTAAATTTGTTAACTCTAAGAAGAAAACAACTGGCTTCCCTTCATCCATGAAGTTCCAACATATGGAGTCCAGCGATAATGACACAATAAGTAATTGGTTTGCCGATTTCTTCTCCACAACTTATTCGAATGCTTTTTATGACGAATCAGTTAATTATCCATTCAAGATAAATGCGAACCAAACAACCCACATTCCATTTATTGACATCGCAACAATCGTTAAGGAATTAAAAAGTCTAAAATTTTCATTCAATTCTGGTCCTGATAGCATTCCAAGTAACATTTTAATGAACTGTGCTGACAGTATTGCTATCCCTCTAGAAATTTTATTTAATGTATCAATCGAGCATGGTCACTTTCCGTATCTATGGAAGAACTCGTTTATTATTCCTTTGTTTAAATCGGGAAATAAATCGGATGTTGAAAACTACCGTGGTATTGCAAAATTGAGTATAATACCTAAACTATTCGAAAAAATTATTACCGAATTCCTTTGTTACCAAGTATCAAATTTGATAACACCTTACTAGCATGGGTTTCAAAAAAGATGCTCTACTACAACAAATCTCCTTCATCTTACAGCTGCCATACATCGAGGATTTATACAACAACAACAAACTGACGTGATATACACTGATTTTACCAAGGCTTTTGATAAAGTTAACCATAGCCTTTTGAAGGTTAAACTTCATTTACTGGGTTTTACTGATATTAGTATAAAATGGATATACTCATACCTAAGCAACAGAACACAATCCATTAACTTTAATAACGCGATTTCTAGAAGCATAGATGTTCTATCTGGTGTGCCTCAGGGAAGCCACCTTGGGCCACTTCTTTTTACATTATTTATTAATGACCTACCTGAGGTGAATTATTCATCCAATATTCTGATGTATGCGGACGACGTCAAAGTTTTTCTGAGCTATCGTCAAATATCTGAGCAACAACTTCTTCAAAACGACTTAAATTCTTTTTACACGTGGTGCAATGTAAATCTTATGCAACTTAATCTAAAAAAATGTAAATACATGCGTTTTGTTAGAAAGAGTACAATACCTGCATTCTACTTTTTTGAAAGTCATCAGTTGGAGTCGGTGGATAGCTTCGTAGATCTTGGAATTCTGCTTGACTCGAAACTAAATTTCATTGCACATATAACAATGACAGCTAATAAAGGCAGAGGTATGATCGGTTTTGTAAAACGATGGGCTAAAGAGTTCAAGGATCCATATGTTACGAAAAGTCTGTATACTTCCCTGGTAAGGCCTGTATTGGAGTATGGATCCGTAATATGGGACCCTATTTATAAAAAACATTCCGACCAAATTGAATCAGTCCAAAAACAGTTTCTGACTTTTTGTCTACGTGGGTTGAACTTTAACCAATGGAATCTGCCGCCTTATCCTGCTAGACTAGCCCTCATCAAGCTGCCAACTCTAAAGAGCCGTAGAACTGTATTTAACATCTCGTTTATTTTCAACATAATTATTGGCGACGTTTGCTCTGGATACTTAATCAACAATATAACATTTAATGTTCCTCAACGCCCATCACGTCACTTGGTTCCGTTATCAATTCAATTTTTTAGAGCTAATTATGCTAATGGTGACCCCTTAAGAAGGATGTGTAACGAGTTCAACAAGTTTTATAAATTTATTGACTATTCTTATAGCTCCACTGATATTAAAACTAGTATATTAATCTATTTAAATCCATAATTTTTGTTACTTTTTAAAATTTATTTTTATTTAATTAAGAAGTCTGTAAGGATTATAATTCCATAGACAAATAAAAAAATAAATAAATAAATAAAATAAATATGTACACATGTACTTCAGTTTTATTTTATGCATAAAAAATAACTGAACATATTAACAGAAATAAAAATCATTAAGGGTTTTCATGATATCACTAAAAGTCTCGCAAACTGTGCATTTTTACGCGCTCTCAAATGAACTGCCAAAAATTGTATGAGAATTCGTTTACAAAAACTTCGTAAATTTGCTCAACAATTTTGACTCGTAAACTGGCGCTGTTCAGTTGTGCATTTATACAAATAAATCTGTTTAATATTTACCGCCGTTTTCAATGAAAAATTCAAGTGTTAATAATATCACAAACAATAAAATCTTGCAGTAATTTAAGCATATTAGTCGTTATGCTTTATTTATGCTTGTTTAAAAAACAAATTTCACTTTTTATTCACAAATTTTAGCTTTTAATTTTATAGTTGTTTTCTTTTAATTGATTTTTGTATTGATTTTTGTATTTAAAATGACACAAAAATTAAAAAGTGTCTTCATGAAACGAGTCTTGCAAGTTTGCCTATTTGCACATATGGCAATTTTAAGCGATATCATGAAAACACTTATTAATTTTTGTAGTTTGTTTTTGGAACAATATGCAGAAACAGTTTAATTAATAAAATAAAAAAAATTTCTTTAATTACGGAAAACAATATTAATAAATCTCATTAAGTTACTGTAAATCTTATTATTATTGACCATTTTGGATGAACCCAGATTTCTCGGAAACTAACCGAACGATTTGTTGCACGCATCGCTCATTTTGTCCAGAAAACTATCTACTTTCAGAAAATATATAGTTTATACCGTGCAAAAGCCTGTGTTCCATGGCATAAATCAGTAAAGATTTTTATTGACCATTTTGGATGAACCCAGATTTCTCGGAAACTAACCGAACGATTTTTTGCACGCATCGCTCATTTTGTCCAGAAAACTATCTACTTTCAGAAAATATATAGTTTATACCGTGCAAAAGCCTGTGTTCCATGGCATAAATCAGTAAAGATTTTTATTGACCATTTTGGATGAACCCAGATTTTTCGGAAACTAACCGGACGATTTTTTGCACGCATCGCTCATTTTGTCCAGAAAACTACCTACTTTCAGAAAATATATAGTTTTTACCGTGCAAAAGCCTGTGTTCCATGGCATAAATCAGTAAAGATTTTTATTGGCCATTTTGGATGAACCCAGATTTCTCGGAAACTAACTGTGTAAAGTGTACACTTAATGTCACTTTTATATTTCAATTAATTTTTCACTGTGTAACACCACCACACGCCGCACACAAATAAATTTAACAATGAAATACTTTTTTTTAATTATTATTATTCTTTTTTGGGTGCCATGTGTACAATGCATGGCCTTGAAAAAAAAAATGCAAGCAAAGCATAAATTGTTTTTTAAGAGTTCATTGATTTCAGAAATTGTTTTAGAATTATTAATTTTAGTATTAAGATCAAATTACAACTTTTGTAAATAAAAGAAATATATAAAAGCAGAGCATTAGCGCTAGATCAAGATCATTAATTTGAGCAAGGTCTAGCAGCTAATTGCAGACAGCCCAAATAAATTATTTTCTTTTTCTTTCTTTTTTTTTTTTTTTGAGGAAAACTCACTGTTCTCAAAAACCAGGAGGCAGGTATGCTCTGGGACCCTAACAGGTCTTTGTACAGTTAGAGTAAAGCAGAATAAATTTCTATTCCAATTTTTTTTATAAACTATTATAAACGTTTTTTGGCGATCCTGTCACTTCACGTATATTTAAACTTTATATGGCGATCCTAGGCCAGTCGAACTACAAAAATTAGATGTCCAAGAATAAACAAAAATTTATACATGGAAGAGTATAAAGTAGGCCCACAACCACTAAAACGAGAGGAGCTACAAAGAAGACAGGAAGCGAATAAGGACACTTTCCGTGTCGTCATCCCAAAACAAAAACTGTTACTGAAAACCCGAGGTGGAAACAAGCGGAAGTTAAAAATCAAATTGACGTTCTTCAAAAACATCATCAAAAGACACATCAGTGAAAAGATCACCTATAACCAGTGGTATTTTGCTGAATACCTATATGTATCAGAAATAGTTGACCTCATAAAATCAGAGTTGAACCGAGGAAATATTGGTCAAAGAATTTGGGACACAATCAATCAGGCAGAAGAGACCATTGAAAAGAACAAAGCCTTAGTAAAAGCGGCCAAACAACAAGCTCAACTAGAAGCAGAAAAAAGAACCCAAGAAAACACTAATATTCAACAAAGTTGGGACTAAAATGGGTTGGTGGAGTTCTGAAGAAATAATCGTGAATCAAGCTGCAAATGAAGCAAAAATAGATCAGCCCAGAACAGTGACAAAAATTTCAACAGATGTAGTAATCATCGTACTCTTCATTGCGGCCATATTTTTCCTCATCTACAAGCTAGATAGATATCATAAAAATTATGTGCACAAGCACATCAGCAGGAGTAGGGAAATAGTTTAAAAATAATTAATTGCAAAAATTTAAAATAGATATAATTTAAATTTTATTTCTCACAATTTCAAATAGTCTAAAATGATTGATTACAAAAATTCAAAATAAATTTTAAATTGTATCTCTCAAATTTCAATAAAATTAAACAATTAAAAATAAGTATATAAAAATTAAACAAAATTTAATGGAAAAATTTATAGAAATTTTAGATAGTATTTCTGTTTTATCAGAAAATTTAAGGAAACTAGGACAAAAAAACATATAAATTAGAAACCATTGATAAAAAGCTCAATGAAATTAAAGAATTTAAAGAAAAACTAGGAGTTTTGGAAAAGACAGAGGCAAATATCGATTATATCAAATTAGGCGAAATAAAATCAAAATTCAAGACTTTATTTTACACTACAAACTTAAGATTGACGGAATTTAGAAACGAAATAATACAAAACACAAAAGACCTGAACGAACAAACTAGTTCTCAAAATACTGAAGAAAACAAAGAAACAAAAATAACAAAAATGGCAGAGTTTGACATAAACACTTCACTCAAGGTAGTACCCGAATTTTCTGGCAACTTCTTTGTAGTTTGGCATCATTTCTTAAAATAATAGAATTGATAAACCAAAGTCTTAGTACTGAAGCCAAAAAGACATTCATAGAATTTGTTAGAGAAGTAAAACTCTCGAACAAAATTAAAACTCAATTAGGAGTCTTAGAACCGATTACGACGTTTGAAATACTAAAAACCGAACTGAGTAAAATATGCAAGAGTCCTATGACCATACCGGACATATACAGTAAGCTAAATTCATTTACTCAAAGAAACCAAAACGTCACAAATTACAGTGACACAATTTTAAGCCTAACAGCTGAACTAAGTTCCCTCAGAATCTCAGAATTAGAAGGCACTATAACTACTGAAAGGAGAAATGACGTCATAACAAATGATCAAAAATACGCACTAACAATTTTTAAAAACAACCTGAACGACATTTTCAGACAGCCAATATGTGTGGCACAACCAAAAACACTCGCGGACGCTATAAACCTAGCTAAGGAACTTGAGAGATCAACACCATCTCAAGGTCAAGTTATGTTTTATAATAACAGAGGTCGATATAACAACAATAGAGGCCACTACAACAACAGCAAACAAAATTATAATTACTCACGAACAAATCGTCAAAACACAAACACACATAACAATAATTACAATAATAATAATTACAATCGTGGTAATAATTCTAACGTGTATCGTGGGAACAATGCTCGCGGTAATTACAACAATAATTTCAATCGTACACAGACACAGGACGTTAGGAACAACAGCAGTAATATGCAAATGCAAAATAATTCATACAGAGGCCAAAGTAATCGGCATAATAATAATTTTAACAGAAGCCGACATGGCAATAATAGAAACTCGACGCGCGGTAACAGAATAAATGTAATAAATGAGGAAAACTGCTCAGACCCGGAGGAAGGCGAGGTACAGCATTAGAACCCATCCCCCGGGATAACAAATTAAATATTTTCAGAATATCAGGTAATTCGACAAATTTGGTTAGTTCAAGAAGTAGCG
This sequence comes from Pollenia amentaria, assembly GCA_943735925.1. Classification (NCBI taxonomy): domain Eukaryota; kingdom Metazoa; phylum Arthropoda; class Insecta; order Diptera; family Polleniidae; genus Pollenia; species Pollenia amentaria. Next base: position 91,029,239 of record OX031010.1, read on the forward strand.
ACGCAACAAGCAATTTAACTTTTATCGTAGACACAGGCGCCGACGTATCAGTCATTAAAACTGAAAACTTAAAAAATAATTTGTATCACGACTATAATATAAAATGTAAACTGCCAGGCATAACAGACAATGTAATACACTCACAAGGAGTAGTACATATAAATTTGGACATAGGGGAGAAAGTAATAAATCATAATTTCAACATAGTGGATGAAAAATTTCCAATTCAAACTGACGGGATATTAGGGCAAGATTTTTTAAAAAAATACCTATGCAAAATAGACCTTGAAACTTGTCTTATAACATTCGTAGTAGAAAATGAAGAGGTCACACTGCCAATACATTCAAAAATAGAAGAAGCATCAAACATAATAATACCAGGGAGATCTGAAATATTGCACAGAGTAAAACTAAAATTAACAGAGGACAGTGTAGTATTCAACAAAGAAATACTAAATGGAGTATTTGTGGGGAATTCAATAGTACCTAAAGAAGGTTATGCGCACATACGAATTTTAAACGCAAACAATAAAGAGGTTAGAGTAAAAAACTTAAATTTGGAAACAGAACCTTTAAGTAATTATCACGTAATATCACAAAACAAGAAAAATTTAGGAAACAAACGCTTTCAAGAACTACTGAAAGTACTGAATATAGATTCCAAAGATACATTAGCCAATGACGCACTATTTGAAATTTTCAAAGAATATCAAGATATTTTTCATCTTGAGGGCGAATCACTCTCAACAAATAATTTTTATAGGCAACATTTGAATGTCAATGATACAAATCCAGTGTATATAAAAAACTACCGCAGACACAACATGAGGAAATAGACGAGCAAGTACACAATTTAATTAATACTAATATCATAGAACCTTCAGTTAGCCCTTACAATTCACCTTTGCTAGTTGTACCAAAAAAGGGGAGCAATGATAAAAAAATGGAGATAAGTCGTGGATTACAGACAACTTAATAAAAAACTCGTAACCGACAAGTTCCCTTTGACTCGGCTAGAGGACGTATTAGATCGTATCGGAAGGTCAAAATATTTTTCAACGTTGGACATGACAAGTTCATTCCACCAAATACCCTTGGACAAAGAGTCAAGACCTTTAACAGCGTTCTCAACGAACAAAGGACATTTTCAATTCAAAAGACTACCATTTGGATTAAAAATTTCTTCAAACAGCTTTCAAAGAATGTTGACAATTGCTTTAAGTGGTTTAGACAGTCAAGCTTTTCTTTATGTCGACGACATCATAGTATTTGGTTGCAGTCTAAAACATCATAACAGCAATTTAATACAAGTATTGAAAGGCTAAGAAAATATAATCTCAAACTGAACGCCAGCAAGTGTGTATTTCTCAAATCAGAAGTAGTATACCTGGGACACCTCATAACAAATGAAGGCATAAAAACTGATCCCTCAAAATATGAGGCCATAGAAAAATACCCCGTACCCAAAAACAGCGATGAAGTAAGACGATTCGTAGCTTTTTGTAACTACTATAGGCGATTCATAAAAGATTTCGCCCAAATTACTAAATGTCTAAATAATTTAGTAAAGAAAGGCCAAACTTTTGAATGGAACGAAGAATGTCAAAAAGCTTTCGAACTGTTAAAAAGTAAACTCATTAATCCACCAATTTTACAATACCCCCGTTTTACAGAAAAATTTATCATTACCTGTGACAGTTCAAACTATGCTCTAGGCGCGATCTTGAGTCAAGGAGAAGTAGGCAAGGATCTACCGATATCATACGCCAGCAAAACTTTATCAAAATACGATTTGAACAAGCCCATAATCGAAAAAGAACTACTAGCCATACATTGGGGCATAAATTTTTTTAGGCCATATCTATATGGAAGGAAATTCACAGTTGTTACCGACCACAGACCCTTAGTTTCACTTTTTACGCACAAGAACCCATCGTCTAAAATGACTAGAATACGCTTAGACCTATCAGACTACGATTTTGATATTATATTTAAACAGGGGAAAATAAATACGAACGCAGATGCATTATCTAGAATAAAATTAGACTCGGACATACTCAAGAGTATGATACCGAAAAATCAAGAAGACTCCAAAAATATGTTTGCAATAACAAGGGGAATGTCTGCCAAAAAAATAGCAGACAAGGAGAACTGTAGATCTCAAGAGAAGCCTGATCATCTTCACATTTGGGACTGCACGTCCATGAATGACGTCAAAAATATAAAAAAGCTTAAAATTTTAAATGAAGATATAACTGGTACCAGAATTGAAATAAATAAAAATTGGGTAATAGTCAGGTGTAGCGACAATCCTGCGAAATACGTTTCAGCCATGGAGAAGCTATCATCTAGAATGACTAAAGAAAAAATTAATATACTAGGCCTAGAATATGAAAATTACGCATGGAGAGGCATGCATATTGAGAAATTTAAAAAAATATTTAATAAAATGCAAACTGAAAGATCTGAGAACAACTTAACACCCTTGAAAATAATACTATATACAAACCCAAAACAAATAACAGACAAGATAGAAATGCAAAAACTGATTGAAGAATACCATAACACCCCATTAGGAGGTCACCTAGGAGTCAGAAAGACCTTACTTAAACTTAAACAGCGATATGTATGGAAAAATATGCGGAAATTAATAAAAATTCATATATCAAATTGCAAAAAGTGCACACAAAACAAACAAACTAAATATAACAAAGAAAAAATGAATATAACAGACACTCCAAATACTTCTTTTGAAACTGTGTCAATCGACACTGTTGGACCATTAAGAATATCCAATGGCTATAGATATATACTAACTATACAATGTGAACTAACTAAATATGTCGTACTGCATCCCATAGAAACCAAAGAAGCTATAAATATAGCAAAAACATTAGTCGAACAATTTATTTTAAAATATGGATTTTTCAAAATTTTAAAATCAGACAGGGGTTCCGAATTTGCCAACGAGCTTATGAAAAACATATGTAAAATAATGAAAATTGAACAAAAATTCTCAGCACCGTATCACCACCAATCAATAGGTGCACTAGAACGAAACCATCGTGTACTCAACGAATTTTTGCTAAATTTCGTAGAAGACAACGAATGGCCAAAATGGATTAATTACTTTGCATTCGCATACAATACAGTACCAAATGACTCAACTCATTTCTCACCGTATGAATTAATTTTCGGAAAACTACCATACTTACCAACAGACATTGTTAAAGACAGTACACCAATTTACAATCTCGACAACTATGCCAACTATGACAACTTTATAACTGAACGATTTTTTGCACGCATCGCTCGTTTTGTCCAGAAAACTATCTACTTTCAGAAAATATATAGTTTATACCGTGCAAAAGCCTGTGTTCCATGGCATAAATCAGTAAAGATTTTTATTGACCATTTTGGATGAACCCAGATTTCTCGGAAACTAACTGAACGATTTTTTGCACGCATCGCTCATTTTGTCCAGAAAATATAAAGTTTATACCGTGCAAAAGCCTGTGTTCCATGGCATAAATCAGTAAAGATTTTTATTGACCATTTTGGATGAACCCAGATTTCTCGGAAACTAACCGGACGATTTTTTGCACGCATCGCTCATTTTGTCCAGAAAACTATCTTCTTTCAGAAAATATATAGTTTATACCGTGCAAAAGCCTGTGTTCCATGGCATAAATCAGTAAAGATTTTTATTGACCATTTTGGATGAACCCAGATTTCTCGGAAACTAACCGAACGATTTTTTGCACGCATCGCTCATTTTGTCCAGAAAACTATCTACTTTCAGAAAATATATAGTTTATACCGCGCAAAAGCCTGTGTTTCATGGCATAAATCAGTAAAGATTTTTATTGACCATTTTGGATGAACCCAGATTTCTCGGAAACTGTACGAACGATTTTTTGCACGCATCGCTCATTTTGTCCAGAAAACTATTTACTTTCAGAAAATATAAAGTTTATACCGTGCAAAAGCCTGTGGTAAATATTTTTAGTATTTTTATTAAAAATATAAATATATTTTTACTTCCCCTTTTTAAATTCCTAAATTCGACGCTAACTTTTTGTTCATATACTGTAAATCCCCATTATTTGGGTATTTTGGTTTCCCGGTTTTTAAATTCCCAAATTCGACGCTATTTCTTCGACGCTATCTTGGCTCACGTAATACGTTTTATTACAACATTATTGGTTTGTGTATTTGATAAAATTATAGTGGTGCCATCTGTTGGATAGTAGCTTTTTATCTTATCCCAGCGAACAATTGTGCTCTACTATTATGGCCTGTTTAGTAAAAAACTGTAGCATCAAAGGTGTTGATGACCGAATGATCGTCTGTTGGCTGTGTCATGAATGTTGTCACTTTAAATGCAGTGGATTATCTGGGTTAGTTGCAGAAGCCACAACCAAGAATAATGGACTGCACTGGTGTTGTGAAAACTGTAGAAAATTGGGAGTTGACTTTTACCGCTTTTTTCAAAGTCAAAAATCAAAATTTAATGAAATTCAAAATGAAGTTGCTCAGTTAAATGAGCGTATAGCTGCTTACGGGAAAGTGTTTAATGATTATAAATCGTTAGATGATTTAAAATCTCCTATTCAACCTTCCCCAAAACGTCGTAAATCACCAAGAAACAATAATAATAACAATAATAATAAACATGGAGCTAAATATAAGCTTAATATACCTCCTGCTGTTCAATGTGATCCGACATCATCTGGAACAAATGTTTTCAATACATATCCTGGTGTAAACACTGAAGAAATTAGTAATAACTCGCTAATAAGTTATGCCGAAGCTGTTCTAAATACAGCCAATGAAAATGTTCTCGCTAATAATGTTCCATTAATATTAAATACTGATGCTGTTGTATATAACCCGTTAAGAGCTGTTGCCCCAAGGAAAACTATTTTTGTTTCTCGTCTAGCAAGTGATACTTCTGTTGATTCAGTTAAATATTATGTCAATAATAAAATTGGGAAGGAATGTGATATCTCAATAAAGAAATTCAATTTTCAACAGCTAAGATCTATATCCTCTTTCAAGATTATAGTGTCTGCTGATCTTTATGAAATGTTAATTAAGCCGAGTTTCTGGCCAATAAATACTCTGGTACGGGAATATGTATATAGAAATAGTTCACAAAATGTTGGTATCCTCCCACAACGTGAACCTAATGTGTCAAAAAACTAATTAAAACTACTGATTACATTTCAATTGTTTACCAAAATGTCCGTGACCTGAGAACAAAAATTTCAGCTTTATATATGGAAAGCTTTAATATCGATCATCATGTCCTAGTGTTTACAGAAACATGGTTAAATGACAGCTTTTTAAATACCGAAATACTTTGCAACAATTTTAATATTTTTCGCCGAGATCGTGGTAATAAAACTACTGGTGGTGGCGTTCTTATTGCAGTTTCTAGCAACTTTTCCGCAGAATTGGTTACTGGTGATTCAACGTGTGATATAGAATTTATATCAGTGGTAATAAAACTTGATTATAAAAGAGTATATCTAACTTGTTCTTATGTTCCTCCAACGTCCCCGCAAAGTGTGTACACTAAACATGCCGAGTCTATTGCTGATATTGCGCGTTCTTCTTTAGATGGGGATTCTGTTATCGTTTTTGGTGACTTTAATATACCTTCCGTTACATGGAAATATCTTCCAGAAGATAAATACTTCGTTCAAACCAAGCATAGTTCAACCTATGACGAATGTTTTAATGTCCTGTATGATCTAAGCCTATACCAAATTAATGGCATTACCAACAACTGTAATCGAATTTTAGACTTAGTGTTCGTCAATGATATAGCAGATTGCTTCATTAGGCGCTCATCACCTATTTCAACTCCTGAAGATATTTACCATCCTACAATTGAGCTGCTCTTCTCAATTCCATGTAAGCCTGTGTCCTCGTATATTAGAAATGAAAAGGTATTTTCATTCAAACATACTAATTATAATATGTTAATTGAGCTATTTTCTAATACAAATTGGCACAATACTTTATCGTGCTTTACTGACGTTGATCAGATGTGTAACGCATTTTACAATAAAGTTTACCGTTTTATGGATTTGGCTATTCCAAAAAAATATATAGGAAAATAACTGGTCCACCTTGGAATAATAAACAATTGGCTCATGCTAAAAACAAAAAGAACAAATACTACAGAAAATTCAGAAAATCCGGATCATCCGTGGATTATCTAAGATACTCGACTTGCCGCTCTGAGTATACTTTGCTTAATAAAGCGTGTTACGAAAATTATTTAAATTCAATAAAATATAATTTCAAGCGTAATCCGAAATCGTTTTTTAAATTTGTTAACTCTAAGAAGAAAACAACTGGCTTCCCTTCATCCATGAAGTTCCAACATATGGAGTCCAGCGATAATGACACAATAAGTAATTGGTTTGCCGATTTCTTCTCCACAACTTATTCGAATGCTTTTTATGACGAATCAGTTAATTATCCATTCAAGATAAATGCGAACCAAACAACCCACATTCCATTTATTGACATCGCAACAATCGTTAAGGAATTAAAAAGTCTAAAATTTTCATTCAATTCTGGTCCTGATAGCATTCCAAGTAACATTTTAATGAACTGTGCTGACAGTATTGCTATCCCTCTAGAAATTTTATTTAATGTATCAATCGAGCATGGTCACTTTCCGTATCTATGGAAGAACTCGTTTATTATTCCTTTGTTTAAATCGGGAAATAAATCGGATGTTGAAAACTACCGTGGTATTGCAAAATTGAGTATAATACCTAAACTATTCGAAAAAATTATTACCGAATTCCTTTGTTACCAAGTATCAAATTTGATAACACCTTACTAGCATGGGTTTCAAAAAAGATGCTCTACTACAACAAATCTCCTTCATCTTACAGCTGCCATACATCGAGGATTTATACAACAACAACAAACTGACGTGATATACACTGATTTTACCAAGGCTTTTGATAAAGTTAACCATAGCCTTTTGAAGGTTAAACTTCATTTACTGGGTTTTACTGATATTAGTATAAAATGGATATACTCATACCTAAGCAACAGAACACAATCCATTAACTTTAATAACGCGATTTCTAGAAGCATAGATGTTCTATCTGGTGTGCCTCAGGGAAGCCACCTTGGGCCACTTCTTTTTACATTATTTATTAATGACCTACCTGAGGTGAATTATTCATCCAATATTCTGATGTATGCGGACGACGTCAAAGTTTTTCTGAGCTATCGTCAAATATCTGAGCAACAACTTCTTCAAAACGACTTAAATTCTTTTTACACGTGGTGCAATGTAAATCTTATGCAACTTAATCTAAAAAAATGTAAATACATGCGTTTTGTTAGAAAGAGTACAATACCTGCATTCTACTTTTTTGAAAGTCATCAGTTGGAGTCGGTGGATAGCTTCGTAGATCTTGGAATTCTGCTTGACTCGAAACTAAATTTCATTGCACATATAACAATGACAGCTAATAAAGGCAGAGGTATGATCGGTTTTGTAAAACGATGGGCTAAAGAGTTCAAGGATCCATATGTTACGAAAAGTCTGTATACTTCCCTGGTAAGGCCTGTATTGGAGTATGGACCGTAATATGGGACCCTATTTATAAAAAACATTCCGACCAAATTGAATCAGTCCAAAAACAGTTTCTGACTTTTTGTCTACGTGGGTTGAACTTTAACCAATGGAATCTGCCGCCTTATCCTGCTAGACTAGCCCTCATCAAGCTGCCAACTCTAAAGAGCCGTAGAACTGTATTTAACATCTCGTTTATTTTCAACATAATTATTGGCGACGTTTGCTCTGGATACTTAATCAACAATATAACATTTAATGTTCCTCAACGCCCATCACGTCACTTGGTTCCATTATCAATTCAATTTTTTAGAGCTAATTATGCTAATGGTGACCCCTTAAGAAGGATGTGTAACGAGTTCAACAAGTTTTATAAATTTATTGACTATTCTTATAGCTCCACTGATATTAAAACTAGTATATTAATCTATTTAAATCCATAATTTTTGTTACTTTTTAAAATTTATTTTTATTTAATTAAGAAGTCTGTAAGGATTATAATTCCATAGACAAATAAATAAATAAATAAAATAAATATGTACACATGTACTTCAGTTTTATTTTATGCATAAAAAATAACTGAACATATTAACAGAAATAAAAATCATTAAGGGTTTTCATGATATCACTAAAAGTCTCGCAAACTGTGCATTTTTACGCGCTCTCAAATGAACTGCCAAAAATTGTATGAGAATTCGTTTACACAAACTTCGTAAATTTGCTCAACAATTTTGACTCGTAAACTGGCGCTGTTCAGTTGTGCATTTATACAAATAAATCTGTTTAATATTTACCGCCGTTTTCAATGAAAAATTCAAGTGTTAATAATATCACAAACAATAAAATCTTGCAGTAATTTAAGCATATTAGTCGTTATGCTTTATTTATGCTTGTTTAAAAAACAAATTTCACTTTTTATTCACAAATTTTAGCTTTTAATTTTATAGTTGTTTTCTTTTAATTGATTTTTGTATTGATTTTTGTATTTAAAATGACACAAAAATTAAAAAGTGTCTTCATGAAACGAGTCTTGCAAGTTTGCCTATTTGCACATATGGCAATTTTAAGCGATATCATGAAAACACTTATTAATTTTTGTAGTTTGTTTTTGGAACAATATGCAGAAACAGTTTAATTAATAAAATAAAAAAAATTTCTTTAATTACGGAAAACAATATTAATAAATCTCATTAAGCTACTGTAAATCTTTTTTGAGTGTAACCAAGAATAGAAAACAATAAGCACAAACCAAATACGCATTTTTTCGTTAATTTGATTAAAAAGAAACAACAACACTATAAGTGTGTATGCTATACGTTTTTCTGTTAACACATTGCCAGTGGCGACTTGCCACACTGTTTTAAAAAATTCAGAGTACAATCTGGGCTGCCATACGTAGTAATTTCTCGCCAAACGTGGCGATTTTAAAACTTGTTTATTTATTATATGCTTAGGTAATTCCATTTTAATGGAAAGAACAAAAAATTGTTGCGAGGGCTTATTCAAAGTAAGAGCCCAATTCTTTAAAAATTAATTTAAACAAAAATAATGAGAGAAAAAAATTTCTAATTTATGTGGTATTTTAAGAACAAAATACTTTTAAAAACAAAAAAATAATAAAAATAATAGCAATTGCACAATTTAAATATCAAAATAATATTACAAAAATTAACAAATAGCAATAGTGATTATTATTATTCATGCGTTATATGTATTATATTCTCAAAATATGTGATAATATAAATTTTATTTTTTGTTTTTATTTTATAAAAACTAAAAAACACGCTTTTATTAAAATGCGCTAAAAAGAAAAGAGAAATAAACTTTAACTATCAACTTATAACATCATTAATAAATTTATATGATATAAAAGCTTTTCGCTTGTCTTTACACAATTTATTTGATTTAAAAGCTAGTCGCGAGATTTAAGTACTAGTATTTACATGGTTTGAAAAGTTTAATAGTTTAAATCAATCACATCAAGTTATATAATTTACTTGTTTGTCTACACAAGTAAATCTCGTTTATCATACAAATTATGTAATCCGTTATAAGTTGATAGTAGTTTTATACTACTCATTTATATTTTTCTTTGAAGCGCATTTCAATAAAAGCTGGTTTTTTAAAAAGGTTATTTACTTTTAGTTTATATTAAAACTAGCATTCGTATTCTCATAAGTCCTTTCCTTTGATACCCATCTTGAAGGCAAGCATTAAAAACTTATTCCGCCATATATGATTAAGAGTAACGTCACTTTCTTTTTCGACTTATTCTCAGCAAGCCCTCCCATTTGATACTCATATTTGTAACGAACCTTCTTGGCTGGGGTATAACTCGCCGGTTAACCACGGTCCAGTCACAATAAATTTCTTATTTGTGACCTCTTAAAGAATCACTCACACGTTTACTTTCAAATAGCGCTTTATTTACAAAAGCAAAAAGGGAAAAATATCTACGAATACTTCTACACTTGACACGACCAGCCTGGCTTCACGGACACGGGGTTGGCCCTATGATCGGCACGCTCGCTTTACGAACACGGTGTTGGTCGTACGGTCGGCACGCTCGTTTTACGAACACGGAGTTGGCCGTACGATCGGCACGCTCGTCTATTTGGACAGTGGTAGGTAGGTATTGCACGCGCTCAACTAATGCCCAGTAAAGCCCCAAAACGACAGTGAATCTGCGGGATAACCACGGAAACGCTGCGTTGAGTTGCTCGTAGTCGTACACCTGCGGGATAACCACGGGCGAACTACTACGCTCGGCTTTCGGCGCTGACGTAGGGATAGATTGAGAAACCTGCGGGATAACCACGGGAGTTCCAATCCCTTCTACACCAACCCCTAACACGGACGGAGGCCCAGTGAAGCCACCAAACGACAGTGAATCTGCGGGATAACCACGGAAACGCTGTGTTAAGTGACTCGTAGTCGTAAACCTGCGGGATAACCACGGGAACACCACTACGCTCGGCCTTTGGCTCTGGGGTAGCACTAGATTGAAAACCTGCGGGATAACTACGGGAAGTTCAATTAGTTCTACCCAAGTACCAACCACAAAAAGAAAACAAAATACACTACCAATGACTACAGCGGGATAACCACCGTAGTTTCTGACTTACCTACCACTGCGCTCGACACCGACTGATCTCGATTTCTATTTGTGCTCGCCTTTTATACTTTTCCCGTCGTCGTATGTTTCAGGTGGTTGTATCAATCCAGCTGTTCAATCCAGCTGTTCTATTTAGTTTGCTGCTGCTACTGGCCGCTAGGGGTGCGCACGGTTGCACCTGCTGGTTGCCGGTAGAGGTCGCCCTAAATGGCCGTTAATTCAAACAAATACTAATCATCAAACAGTAATAATAATAATAATATAACACTAATAATACTACTAAAAATTCATAAAAACCAAATACTGCTTCTATGGTGCAGGTGGAAACGAGGGTTACCGACTTCCATCGTCACACATCCCCTCTTCGTCACGGGCGGTTGTCTTCCTCTCACGGCAGAGCCTCTACTTGAACGCTCCCTCCTTCATATATGACTTCTGGCCGCTACGGTGGATAAACTTTAACTGGTGGCCGGGCTGGCGTGCTTGCAGTGAAGTCTCCACTATGTGTTTTAGGTCCTCCGACTATGGTGCACACGTGATTCCTGGTCCGTCACCCGGCGACCCGCTGACGTCTAGGATCGGCATCGCTGGCGTGCGGTCTGGGCCATCGAGTGCCTGGGTCGCGGTTGCAGACGGTGGCATAGGGACAATGGCTGGGCTTGGATCATGACGGATGTCGTTGGGGGGTGATGATGTCGTACCGATACTCGTGAGGCTTAATAGGTTTACTGAGTCTAGCGATAAGGAGGTATAAATTGACAGGCTCGGGGAGTTAGGCGCCGCCTGGTCCGAGGAGCTGCATGCTAGGCGCAGAGCGGGCCATCCCCACATCTCGGTTTCGTCTCCCTCTGCGGTTTTGGTCAACATTTCACCTGCTGACTTCAGTTTATTCACCTTAAAATGTTGACAGGACTGGCAATGTCTTACGTGCTTCCTTACATCACGGGACATTCCTGGCCAGTAACAACGACCTGCAACACGGAGGGTTGTCTTTCGCACCCCCAAATGACCGGCTGTGAAGTTATTGTGGTTTTCCTCTAGAACGCGCGTCCTTCTTGAGAGGCCACAAATAGCTTCCACGGCGTACTGTCCTCATCGTTCATCTGTCGTGGGAAATTTCGGTAGAGCTGGTTGTTGATTAGTGCGTAATCAGCATATTTGTCTGGGTTTTCGTGCACCTCACAAATCAGCCTGTCGAGCCATTTACACTTGCGCGTGGGAACGTTGCAGACTGCGTGCGGCTTCCTTAATTTAGGGTGTTCTGCTGTCACTGGCTCTGCATGCTGCTCATCGTACGATTTTGCCACCCCACAGGTGGCAGGATAATGTGCTTCCACGGAAGGTGGTGGTTGTGTTCCCGTTTCAAAACTAGAGCAGTTCAGCGTCAGTCCGGCAATTTGTATGCTCGTATCAAAATTCCGCAGAAACTCGAGCCCCAAAATGACATCTTCACTGGCGTTGGGCATCACGAGATAACGACACTTTCTGGTTCGCTTCCCCAGTGTTGTTGTGAGTTCTATAGCTTTTGAGACCCGACACACGGCTCCATTGGCTAGCATGATGTCCAGTTCTTCCTGGTGATACGTCGGGGATGGTGTGAGTCGTCGGATGAAGTTTTGGAGGATGAAAATTCGGCTAGCGCCGGTGTCCAACACAGCCGTAATGGCGATGTTGTTGATTATAATCGTGGCCGTTAACTGCGTTTCTTCGCGTTATAGGCAGGTCACGTTGGTGAAGGATGTAATTTTTGTTACGGGAAGGCCGACCGTCCTCAATTGCGTCGGCTCCCGTTGACATTTTTTTTTTCTTCTTTTTTTCTTTTTTTTCAAAGTTTATTTTACTTGCTACCAGTCGTGCTGGTTTTACAAAAAAAAATGACTTTTTTTTTTTTTTTTTTTTTTATTATTATTATTATTTATTTTTCGCTTTTCTTTAAGTTTATCTTCAACAAATGTCTCGATTTTTGTGTCTCGAATTCAACCGCTAGTGTTCTTTTTTCTTAAGAGGTCCCTGCTCGGGCGCCAACTGTAACGAACCTTCTCGGCTGGGGTATAACTCGCCGGTTAACCACGGTCCAGTCACAATAAATTTCTTATTTGTGACCTCTTAAAGAATCACTCACACGTTTACTTTCAAATAGCGCTTTATTTACAAAAGAAAAAAGGGGAAAATATCTACGAATACTTCTACACTTGACACGACCAGCCTGGCTTCACGGACACGGGGTTGGCCCTATGATCGGCACGCTCGCTTTACGAACACGGTGTTGGTCGTACGGTCGGCACGCTCGTTTTACGAACACGGAGTTGGCCGTACGATCGGCACGCTCGTCTATTTGGACAGTGGTAGGTAGGTATTGCACGCGCTCAACTAATGCCCAGTAAAGCCCCAAAACGACAGTGAATCTGCGGGATAACCACGGAAACGCTGCGTTGAGTTGCTCGTAGTCGTACACCTGCGGGATAACCACGGGCGAACTACTACGCTCGGCTTTCGGCGCTGACGTAGGGATAGATTGAGAAACCTGCGGGATAACCACGGGAGTTCCAATCCCTTCTACACCAACCCCTAACACGGACGGAGGCCCAGTGAAGCCACCAAACGACAGTGAATCTGCGGGATAACCACGGAAACGCTGTGTTAAGTGTCTCGTAGTCGTAAACCTGCGGGATAACCACGGGAACACCACTACGCTCGGCCTTTGGCTCTGGGGTAGCACTAGATTGAAAACCTGCGGGATAACTACGGGAAGTTCAATTAGTTCTACCCAAGTACCAACCACAAAAAGAAAACAAAATACACTACCAATGACTACAGCGGGATAACCACCGTAGTTTCTGACTTACCTACCACTGCGCTCGACACCGACTGATCTCGATTTCTATTTGTGCTCGCCTTTTATACTTTTCCCGTCGTCGTATGTTTCAGGTGGTTGTATCAATCCAGCTATTCAATCCAGCTGTTCTATTTAGTTTGCTGCTGCTACTGGCCGCTAGGGGTGCGCACGGTTGCACCTGCTGGTTGCCGGTAGAGGTCGCCCTAAATGGCCGTTAATTCAAACAAATACTAATCATCAAACAGTAATAATAATAATAATATAACACTAATAATACTACTAAAAATTCATAAAAACCAAATACTGCTTCTATGGTGCAGGTGGAAACGAGGGTTACCGACTTCCATCGTCACACATCCCCTCTTCGTCACGGGCGGTTGTCTTCCTCTCACGGCAGAGCCTCTACTTGAACGCTCCCTCCTTCATATATGACTTCTGGCCGCTACGGTGGATAAACTTTAACTGGTGGCCGGGCTGGCGTGCTTGCAGTGAAGTCTCCACTATGTGTTTTAGGTCCTCCGACTATGGTGCACACGTGATTCCTGGTCCGTCACCCGGCGACCCGCTGACGTCTAGGATCGGCATCGCTGGCGTGCGGTCTGGGCCATCGAGTGCCTGGGTCGCGGTTGCAGACGGTGGCATAGGGACAATGGCTGGGCTTGGATCATGACGGATGTCGTTGGGGGGTGATGATGTCGTACCGATACTCGTGAGGCTTAATAGGTTTACTGAGTCTAGCGATAAGGAGGTATAAATTGACAGGCTCGGGGAGTTAGGCGCCGCCTGGTCCGAGGAGCTGCATGCTAGGCGCAGAGCGGGCCATCCCCACATCTCGGTTTCGTCTCCCTCTGCGGTTTTGGTCAACATTTCACCTGCTGACTTCAGTTTATTCACCTTAAAATGTTGACAGGACTGGCAATGTCTTACGTGCTTCCTTACATCACGGGACATTCCTGGCCAGTAACAACGACCTGCAACACGGAGGGTTGTCTTTCGCACCCCCAAATGACCGGCTGTGAAGTTATTGTGGTTTTCCTCTAGAACGCGCGTCCTTCTTGAAAGGCCACACATAGCTTCCACGGCGTACTGTCCTCATCGTTCATCTGTCGTGGGAAATTTCGGTAGAGCTGGTTGTTGATTAGTGCGTAATCAGCATATTTGTCTGGGTTTTCGTGCACCTCACAAATCAGCCTGTCGAGCCATTTACACTTGCGCGTGGGAACGTTGCAGACTGCGTGCGGCTTCCTTAATTTAGGGTGTTCTGCTGTCACTGGCTCTGCATGCTGCTCATCGTACGATTTTGCCACCCCACAGGTGGCAGGATAATGTGCTTCCACGGAAGGTGGTGGTTGTGTTCCCGTTTCAAAACTAGAGCAGTTCAGCGTCAGTCCGGCAATTTGTATGCTCGTATCAAAATTCCGCAGAAACTCGAGCCCCAAAATGACATCTTCACTGGCGTTGGGCATCACGAGATAACGACACTTTCTGGTTCGCTTCCCCAGTGTTGTTGTGAGTTCTATAGCTTTTGAGACCCGACACACGGCTCCATTGGCTAGCATGATGTCCAGTTCTTCCTGGTGATACGTCGGGGATGGTGTGAGTCGTCGGATGAAGTTTTGGAGGATGAAAATTCGGCTAGCGCCGGTGTCCAACACAGCCGTAATGGCGATGTTGTTGATTATAATCGTGGCCGTTAACTGCGTTTCTTCGCGTTATAGGCAGGTCACGTTGGTGAAGGATGTAATTTTTGTTACGGGAAGGCCGACCGTCCTCAATTGCGTCGGCTCCCGTTGACATTTTTTTTTTCTTCTTTTTTTCTTTTTTTTCAAAGTTTATTTTACTTGCTACCAGTCGTGCTGGTTTTACAAAAAAAAATGACTTTTTTTTTTTTTTTTTTTTTATTATTATTATTATTTATTTTTCGCTTTTCTTTAAGTTTATCTTCAACAAATGTCTCGATTTTTGTGTCTCGAATTCAACCGCTAGTGTTCTTTTTTCTTAAGAGGTCCCTGCTCGGGCGCCAACTGTAACGAACCTTCTCGGCTGGGGTATAACTCGCCGGTTAACCACGGTCCAGTCACAATAAATTTCTTATTTGTGACCTCTTAAAGAATCACTCACACGTTTACTTTCAAATAGCGCTTTATTTACAAAAGAAAAAAGGGGAAAATATCTACGAATACTTCTACACTTGACACGACCAGCCTGGCTTCACGGACACGGGGTTGGCCCTATGATCGGCACGCTCGCTTTACGAACACGGTGTTGGTCGTACGGTCGGCACGCTCGTTTTACGAACACGGAGTTGGCCGTACGATCGGCACGCTCGTCTATTTGGACAGTGGTAGGTAGGTATTGCACGCGCTCAACTAATGCCCAGTAAAGCCCCAAAACGACAGTGAATCTGCGGGATAACCACGGAAACGCTGCGTTGAGTTGCTCGTAGTCGTACACCTGCGGGATAACCACGGGCGAACTACTACGCTCGGCTTTCGGCGCTGACGTAGGGATAGATTGAGAAACCTGCGGGATAACCACGGGAGTTCCAATCCCTTCTACACCAACCCCTAACACGGACGGAGGCCCAGTGAAGCCACCAAACGACAGTGAATCTGCGGGATAACCACGGAAACGCTGTGTTAAGTGACTCGTAGTCGTAAACCTGCGGGATAACCACGGGAACACCACTACGCTCGGCCTTTGGCTCTGGGGTAGCACTAGATTGAAAACCTGCGGGATAACCACGGGAAGTTCAATTAGTTCTACCCAAGTACCAACCACAAAAAGAAAACAAAATACACTACCAATGACTACAGCGGGATAACCACCGTAGTTTCTGACTTACCTACCACTGCGCTCGACACCGACTGATCTCGATTTCTATTTGTGCTCGCCTTTTATACTTTTCCCGTCGTCGTATGTTTCAGGTGGTTGTATAAATCCAGCTGTTCAATCCAGCTGTTCTATTTAGTTTGCTGCTGCTACTGGCCGCTAGGGGTGCGCACGGTTGCACCTGCTGGTTGCCGGTAGAGGTCGCCCTAAATGGCCGTTTATTCAAACAAATACTAATCATCAAACAGTAATAATAATAATAATATAACACTAATAATACTACTAAAAATTCATAAAAACCAAATACTGCTTCTATGGTGCAGGTGGAAACGAGGGTTACCGACTTCCATCGTCACATATTGTAGGAATGCATTAAAAATAAGTCTGCCATCTTGGGTGTCTTGTAATGTTAGATTTAGAATAACGTAACACAGTTAACCATGCATCGTCATCTTAACTAAACGTGTTTAAAACTGACAGCTCAATCGGTTCGAGGTATCTGCTTCAAAATTGAGTTGCAAGATTTCACCGAACAAACATACATTGCTAATTTTTTTTATATTTTAAGAGTCTTATTCATAAACGAATGTAATGTATACATTAAAAGTTTCCATACTAATTTCGTGCTGTAAAACTTTAGTAAGCTTTTATAAATAAAGGGACTTATTTAAAAAATTAAAAGAAATAAATATTTATAAAATTTTCTGCTCAAATGAAAAAAATTAGCATTTGGAGGGGTTTGTATTAAGAACAACTGGCAACGCTCATGTAAATTGTAGAAAAATTGTGAGAAGCAGCCAGGGTTGTCAGATTTATTTGGATGTTTTTTGCCAAATTCAATGTCAAAAATCGCGAAGGCTTTTGCGTTTTTGACAACATAAAATTTATTTTAGAACTTTCTCCAATGTTTTCTATAAATCCTAAAAAAATATATTTCTTCTGAATCGCTAAAATTCTCCAAAAATGGGACAAAGTCGCCTCGATATATGTATTTTTTTTGAATAAAAGTAAAATTGTTGGTGAACACACAAACGATACAATAGTTTATTATAATCTAATTAAAGCAGCAAAACGTTTTTTTGTGTTTAGTATTAAACAAATATTGGATATATGTATATCTAAAACGCTATACACTTCACCGGCAAGGCAATTCTTACTGGTTTTTTTTTAACAATGTATATTCAAAATATCGTGCGAAGGTACAAAAAGTGCTATTTACATTCATATAATTTATAATAGTCTTGGGCTTAATCGTTCGTTTAAGTGACCGGTGTGACAACCACTGGGGTTGATTTGGATTAGGCGTTTTTTTTATACACTGGAAAAGTTAAGTGTATCCAGCTCTGAGTGTATTCTCTAATTTAAAGAAAAAAAAAATACAACCCTACAACATACGAAACGAATACTACTCTACCACGTAAGTTTTTTTGTAGACTTGGCTGGGGATACACAATTTTTCGAACAAGGTATTCATCAAATGGCATTAACCGTGTGAGGTTGAAAAAATCGGTAGAGTTTTTTCTTTAAATAAAATTATTTTTTTGGTACTGCATACACCAGTGGAAAAAGAAAATTTCTGGATAACGAAGTGACAATCCATCTAAAACGTTCCTGACCTGCAACTTTCGGGACACACTAAGGTAGTTCGTCGAGCACGGGGACAAGTTGGATTCCTATTGAGGAGTGTAGTGGGACGTTGGGCATTGCGTGAAGGAACCGTAGGAGCATACCTGCCTAAAATAGCGTATCGTGGGTCAAAAGATCCACGTGGGGAAAACACCAATTGCGCAAACAGACGCCATGTGCTTCAACAAGACACATGGTGCTATAACACAACCCCAACATAACCCCCAAAAGTTCCACGTGTCTCGACTTACACCACACGTTAACCGCAAAACACCACGTGCTTAAGCAAAACTCTGTGCTCCAACGAAACTCACAGTGCTACAACCTGACCTCAACATTCTGCTACCTGTAACCATACCGTCAACACCTTCACTTGACCTCATCAGAGTTTACCTGTGACTAGTAGACCACGTTAACAACCCGTTTGGGGGGTAGATGGAAGACACCGGAAACATCATGGCAACAAGGTGACCAAATAAACGTACCTCTGGGAAAGCAACAGGTAAATGCGTAGTAGAGTCAAGTAGTATGCCACTTGAGAAGAATAGCAAGTACCCTACCTCACCTGTTATTCGATGGATCGTATTTTTTTTTTTATTTAAAAAAAATTATAATAACTTGAACTAGGCATAAATGGCAATTTTTTTTGTTAGTAATTAAATAATTAGATATTGGTTTGAATATTAAGTCCCATCGGCATTTGGTCATATTCGACGAATTTAAATTAGATGTTCACAATATTGACCAATTTAGTCAGTCTTTTCTAATTATTCGGTTTTATTGAAGACAAAAAAAAACTGGATTTAAATTTAAATTATTTGAGCCAAATTCGAATTATGGTATGTATGTCGATTAAAATTGGTGTTTAGATGCGCGAGAAATAATAAACTTAAATTCTATAACTAAAAAGCAAATTGTAAAGAAAAGTAGACTGAAACTAAATTTTGAATCTAGACCTAAACCCCAAATTTGAAAGACGATACTTAGTCGCAATCTGAATTTCATTACCTTGACTAAATTTGACAATATAATAAATATTTGGATTTGAATATTTAGAGAAAATTGATATATCTAACCTAAACTTAAATATCTAAGAAGTAATACATACCTAAGAATTCACTTTGAATGTCTTAACCTAGGTTGAATACTTATTTATAATTTAACAACTCGGGATAAATTTTAAATTTAAATATCTACACTAAGGTTAAATACCACTACAATATTTATACACTTAACCTAAACAAATAAATACTTTAGTTAATAAATCACTGTCTACAGAAGAATTTAATGAATTAAATATTGAATAAGCGATTAAATACATTAATTTATAGGGTGTTAGATAGTTGAGAATAAATAAAACTATATAACTAAAACAAAATGAATCAAACTTAAAACCAAAAAGATTAATAACTTAAACTAAATAAATAAATTGCTAAAACTAAATAACTAAAATATATAACTAAATAAATAACCAACTATTACCATAACTAACCAAATAATTAACTGCTAATATAACCGAGTAAATAACTACGTATAACCAAAACTAACCAAATAATTGACCAAAAATATAACCAAACAAATAGCTAATCATGTTTGAATACATAATAATAATAACTAATGGGTTAAATAAATAATTAGAATCAATAATACATTAAATAAATAAGTTATTATTGATTGATAGAAATCATTAGTAGATTTACATAAATTAGTTATTGTTGATTTTTTCAAATCATTAATAAATTGAATAAGTTAGTTATTGTTAATTGGTTGATATCATTAATGATTTAAATGAATTATTCAGTATTACTTGACTGAAATCAGTAATAAGTTGAATATATCAATTATTATTAATTGATTAAAAGCATTAATAAATTAAATAAATTAGTTACTGTTCATTGGTTGGAATCATTAATGAATCAAACAAATTGGCTATTATCAATTAAGTAAAATCATCAACAATTCAAATAAATAAAATACTAACAAACGAGTTAAATAAATAAATTCAATAAGCTAATAAAATAAATGCTTTAATTAATCTTAATAAAGTAAAATGAATAACTAAATAATTAACCAAATAACTGAGTATATAACCGAATATATAACTGAATAAATAACTGAAAATAACTGAATGTAAAGAAAAATAAGTAAATAAATAACTAAAGAAAGTAATAAATAAATAACTAAATAATAAAAAGATAAAAATAATTAATAACAAAAAAAAAAAAAATAATAATAAATAAATCCATAAATAATTAATCTAAATAAACAATCAATTAAATAAATAGAACAATAAGACAGGCTAATAGATAAAATTAAAGAAAAAAAAACAAAACTTAGTTTCTAGTAAACAATAACCAAATCTGGATTCTAACAATATCCAATTATCTATTTCACTTGCTGTTAAACCATTTTGGGCTGAAATTAAGGAATTTTTAGTCATTTAAAATAAACTAAAGCTTAACTACCTAAGCAAATAAATAGGAAAAAAAGTCGTTTATACTTATCATTTTTATTAATCTTTATATTGTATGTACTATTAGATGAACAAAATATAATAACGACTCTAAACCCTTAGATAAGTATTTAGAAAAATAACATTACATGATTAGTAATTACAGTTTTCTTACTTATAGGTTTACCTTAATACCATAAGAATTTGAAATAGCTCGTAAGATTAACAAATATTTTTTGGAATAAACAGCTTTTGTAATGTTGATACTTTTTTAGAAAGAAAATATGTTTTAATTATTGAAGATACGGTTGAAATGTGGCTAAAGTGATTTAAATTATTGGTAAGTAACGTTTAGGGACATTACTTAAATTTTTTTTCAGGCAGAAAAGTAATGTCACGGATGACATTAACGTGTCATATGGGGTGGGCAGCCTGACCGGTACCATGTCATCTTGTCCCGAGTATTCGAGTCCTGCCATACGATCGCGGTGAGAAAGTTTCGGTCATCGAAATGTCTGTCCGTTCAATGTTAGGTCTTTACCGTTTATTTTTTTTAGGTATCTAGTTCAGCGTTGCTCGTTTTATTGCTTCATGTTTTTCACTTTTTTTTTATCTCGGCACGAAATAGTGTAATGATTGTATGAACCTAGATGGACACGAACCCCCCATTCCCGGCGAGCTACAGCCGTATATACCAGCGTGCCAATGTCCATCGCGAAGCAAAGGGTTTTGGAAAAAATTTTAAAATTTTGTTTTTCCCCCAGTCAAACAACAAATTATTACATTACACAAAATGGCGCCCAACGTGGGGCCCGAAAGTGTTTTAACCCTTTGGGTTAAATTTATTTAGCCTGAAGGTGTTTTAAATCATCTTTACTGGCTTCCACACTTTTATAACATTTCAATTTAAAATTTTTTTATCTCGTACTTGTTTTTTTTTATATAATGACTAATGTCGCGGAAGGTGTTAAGTAAACACCATGCCTGCAGTGCATCGGCATCGTATAGGGAAGCTCGGTATAGGGATCTCGGTATTAGGAACTTTTTTCGGTATTGTATGTCCTGGAAGGTACGTGAATAGTGCCACGCCTGAGTTGCGTCAGAATCGGACAAGGGAACTTAGTACTGGGGGAGTTAAAGAATCTTGATCAAATCTTTTGAAAAAAAAACCACGAGCATGATCCGGTGGCTAAATAGCTAAGCGTTCATTAGATTCAGGTATTTGAGAAGAGGAGAAAGGGATTTGGCGACTCAAATTGATGAGATGTTTTTTTTATTTCGATGACTGTAAACTAAGTAATTCCAAAGTTTCACACAATTTAAAAAAATTCGTTCGTTTTGCAAGATTTAGATTAATTCGTGTTTTTTTATTGGACATAATGCATAAAAGCAAATTTATTCTAGATCATGAATATCGTACTCAATCTTCTGATTAGACGATTGATGAATCGCGGACTCGAAGTATATAGTTCTTGTTACCACAAGTTTTTATTTCACTTTATGCTACACATTTCAACCTATTCAGCTATTAATTACAGTTACATAAAGAACAATAACCTAAATTTTTTTTGTAGATTCGTAAACTTACATACTAATTACATTATTGAATCTTTTGGCAGTCTAATGAATTATTAAATCTATTAACTAATAATTTTATCAAATCTTTTGTAGTTTAATGAAACGTATTTACTAATTACATTATTAAATCTTTTGTATATTAGAAATTATTTGTAGTATTATACTTTTGTAGTATTAAACCGTAGAAGGTATACAATACTTAAACTAAAAAAAAAAAAAAAAAAAAAAAAAAAAAAAAAATTATATGATCTAAAATAATATAGATTTTTTTTTTCATACACAATTTTTACATTTTTTCTTGAATTTATATACCTATATACATTTTTAATTGGATCGTACGTAACCATTATAAAATATTAAGCCTCATATTCATGAGTGGTTCTTGAACTTGGCTAGCGTTTATTAAATGAACGATTGATACAAAAAAAAAAATTGTTTTTTTTACCTTGGTTAAGTTTAAAGACATACTTATGAATACGGGTGTTAAATTATTAAAAAATTAATCTTAAATAATACACATTTTTTTTACATTTTTTATTAAATTTTTAAATATTGCGTCTCTTATCGCGAGATTGGGTACATCGATTTGTCCACTGTTTTGGGGATTTTTTTTGGGTAAATCTTGTTTTTTTTTAATTTTGGTCGACACGCTTGTCATTTTTACTTTCGGTATTTGTACTGGTTTTGATATCGGGAATTTTTGGTGATTTTTTTATTATTGCGACTCGAGCAGTTATCTCGTTTGGACATTTGTTGTTTAGTTTTCAGTATTTGCCTTGAAAGTTAAGCGGGTACTCTCTCGTTGATAGTTAATAGATCTAATTGATTTTAAATCGTTTCTTTTGCTTGTGTGTTGAATTAGTTGAGGGATTATAATTATTTTGGACGGTGGTTTATAATGAGTACCAGGAATCTGAGGTCCTCTACTCGGAACCCCGTTACCAGCGACGATAATCAACCTCGTGATTCGGCCACAACATCAGCCCCGCAAAACTTTGCACCGGTTATTTCTACAAACGCGGTTACGCCGTTAATGTCAATTAGCTTTCCTCCGGGTTTTGGACCACAGACACATTCTTCGCCGGAGAGCGACATTACTATCCGTACACCAACGTATAGCAGTATAACAGCAAGAGAGATAAGCGGACAAGGAAGTAGAACTGCAAGGCGCGATATTGACAACATGGATCAACAGGATCAAGATTTACCACCAATTCCAGAAGAAGTTATCCCAGGCTTAGGCGAAGATGAGGGACTGACGATTAGGGATTACGTCGCTGCATCCGTTGGAGCGGCACAAGCTTCAATAATGAGGGAGGTGCAGAATATGCAGTTGATGTTACCACAGCTAATTAGAGAATCCTTGCGTTCCGAGCGTAGACCAGGCGAATCAGCAAAATACTAGACAGGCGAATCCAAATCACGATTTTCGTACACCGTTTAACCATCAAAACAGACGCCAACCGCAATTTCGTCCACCAAACAACCCCCAAATGCCTTTTGAACAGCGATTACCTCAGTCACGTGTACCACAACAAATGTTTGGAAATAGTCCACTAAATTATTTTGAACCTACTAGCTTTGAAAACTCACCGCATAATCAGGGCTATAACACCATCAGTCCTAACCAGTTAGAGAAGTGGGGTATAAAGTATGACGATACTAATAAATCTTTGACTGTTGAAGATTTCGTTTTTCGGGTAGAGATTCTAAGACATGATTACAACTGTTCATGGGACATCGTTATGAAGGGTTTTCACCATTTGGTTACTGGAGCTGCTAGTACTTGGTTTTGGGCTTTTCGTATGAAGCATCCAGTATGTGACTGGAATACATTTAAACACCACCTGATTACAAAATTCCGCAACTTTGAAAGCGATTTTGAAATACAGCGCAAAATAATGGAACGTAGACAGGCTCCGAATGAATCGGCTGATGCTTTCATAACGGAAATAATCAAACTCAAAAATCAAATGAGAATCCACGTATTAGAAAGCGAATTAGTAAAAATGGTGAAAGATAATTTGTTTGGCACAGCTAGTCTTTCCCATTAAAATTGATAATTTAGACCAACTTCTCGAAGAATGCAAAAGGGCAGAAAGAAATATTGCAAAAAGGTATTCTCAACGTATGCCTGTAGGAAACACGCGTAGGGTATACGAAGTTGATGTTTTTGACAACGAGGGAAACGATGACCAAGCGCGGCTAGTGGAGGAGTTACAGAAGGAAAAGCTCGCAGCAAGACAACTCGTCTGCTGGAATTGTAAAACTCCCGGCCACTCGTTTTTTGAATGTCCTGTAACCCAAAGGAGGGTATTTTGTTACAAGTGTGGGTTCGAGGATGTCACTACCCCTACTTGCCCTAAATGTGTGGGAAACCTCAAGCTGAACACGCAGAGGACTGGGCCGGCGTGTTCACACCAAAACTCAACCCAGTAAATGACAATTTTTTGAATTATATGCTAGCTAGCGAAATACCAACCGAAACCCAAATTCTTGACCAAACCGCGGATGCAACTAAATCAGATAGAAGCCAAACGAGTGAAAAGAAAACCCCCAAAGAAAATCATAGTCCCGACGAACACCAGAAAACAAACTTGCCAGCCACTATCAATCCTCATCTTCCTTACGACAAACGCCTAGAACTATACGAACAAAAAAGGGCAGAAATTTTTGCTGACTACGAACCAAAGGTAAGCCAAAGGATAATTAACACCAGAAAAAGATATGCTGCAAGAAAAGCAGAAATAAAAAAAATCGTATCAACAATAATATGCAGTAAAGACGACATAAGACCTTATATGTCGGTTAATATACATGGTTTTAATTATCAGGGACTCCTTGACAGTGGCGCCTCAGTAAGTTGTCTCGGCAAAAATTGTTTGGAAAACGTTAGGAAGATGGATGCAAAAATACTTGATTACAAATCTTCGGTGAGAACGGCAGACGGTAAACAACACCTAATAGTAGGGAAAATACAGGCAATTATAAAATCAGGAAACCAGTCAGTCGAATCAGTTTTATACTTAGTACCTAACTTGAGTCAAAAATTAATCCTCGGATATGACTTTTGGCGGCAAACAATACACGCCATTACAGAGGAAGGTTTAGAAAACACCAAAATTCATGAGTTGAGTAGTCACCAGCGAAGGATGCTCGAAAGCGTTAAACTTTCATTTAAATGTCATACTCAATATGGTCTAGGTAAAACTGATTTGGAAACTCACAAAATTGACACTGGTG
Source organism: Pollenia amentaria (assembly GCA_943735925.1). Lineage (NCBI taxonomy): Eukaryota > Metazoa > Arthropoda > Insecta > Diptera > Polleniidae > Pollenia > Pollenia amentaria. The sequence goes on from OX031010.1 coordinate 91,054,536, forward strand.
ATGCACCCGCTAAAAAAATGCGATATTATCCTGTTAGCCCCGCCGTACAAAAACTAATTTTCGAAGAATTGGACCGAATGTTGGATTTAGATGTGATAGAAGTAACCACAGGAGCCGAATGGAATAATAGGACAACATTAGTCATGAAACCTGGTAAAAATAGGCTATGTCTCGATGCGAGGGAATTGAATAAGGTCACTAAAAAGGACGCTTATCCTCTCCCTAACATCGATGGCTTACTAGCTAGGCTCGGCGATACACATTTTATTTCAGCAATCGACTTAAAGGATGCGTTTTGGCAAATCCCGCTGGATGAAGCGAGTAGGCCGAAAACAGCATTCACAGTCCCAGGTAGGCCTCAATACCAATTTAAGGTTATGCCTTTCGGACTGTGTAATGCTGCGCAGAGATTATGTCGATTGATGGATAAAGTGGTACCGTCTGAGCTGAAAGATAGGGTTTTCGTGAACCGTAGGTCAGAAATTAACAGCTGCCGGTCTGACAATCAACATGTCAAAATCAAAATTCTGTTACAGGGAATTGAAATATTTAGGTTACGTTGTAGGTGGGGGTAAGCTTAAGCCTGACGAGGAAAAGGTGAAGGCAATTTTGGATATCAAACCGCCGAAAAATCAAAAGGATGTTAGGAGATTCCTAGGCACCGTAGGGTGGTATCGCCGGTTTATCCACGACTTTTCAACGCTCACCGCACCTCTGACGGATACCCTGAAGAAAGCCCCTAAGTTTATTTTCACTGCCGAAGCCATGAAATCGTTCGAGGAACTGAAACATCGTTTAATAACCAGTCCTATATTGTCAAGCCCCGACTTTGAAAAGCCGTTCTTTGTCCAGTGTGACGCATCAAACGTTGGTTTAGGCGCGGTCTTGTTCCAAAGGGATGATGAGGGTGGAGAACACCCGATCGAGTATTTCTCCAGGAAACTAAACAGCGCCCAGAAAAATTATTCAACTACAGAGAAAGAGTGTCTCGCGGTGGTACTTGCGATAGAAAGGTTTAGACAATACATAGAACTGATGGACTTCACGGTTATAACGGACCATTCCAATTTAAAGTGGTTAATGCGGCAGAATGATCTATATGGTAGACTTGCTCGATGGAGCTTAAAGCTCCAAGGGTTCAAATTTAATATTGAGCACCGGAAAGGTAGTAAAAATGTAGTCCCCGATATGTTATCGCGTCAGGATATGGAGGAGGTAGTAGCCAACCCTAGCATTATAGTAGATTTTAACTCCGAAGAGTTCAAGAGTAAAGAATATCTTACACTCATAGATACCGCCGAACAAAATGCGAGTAGGCTTCCAGATTTGAAAGTGGAAGAAGGTATTCTTTATAAAAGGGTAAAATTTAACCGGAATGACATAGAGTGTGAAGATGATTGTTGGCGAATATGGGTACCGTCACGCCAGACAGATAGCTTAATAAAAAAATCGCATGTTGATAATACATTACATGGGGGTATAGCAAAAACACTGTATAACATAAGAGAATACTTTTACTGGCCGTCCATGGTGAAACAGATCAGAGACTTTGTTGCACAATGCGAAACATGTAAGGAAGTAAAACACCCCAGAACAATATTGCGTCCTCTGATGGGAAAGGAGGTAATAACCCAAAGGCCTTTTCAAAAAATCTATATCGACTTTTTGGGACCATACACCCGCACAAAATCCGGTAATACATTTATTTTTATAGTCTTAGATCACAAAACCAAATTTGTTTTGTTGAAAGCGCTGTCTAAAGCTACCACCAAGGCGGTGATTAAATTTTTAAGGGATGAGGTATTTTATAAATTTGGAGTGCCGGAAATTCTACATTCGGACAACGGCAAACAATTTACATCCGAAGCTTTTATAGATTTCCTACAGCTATTTGGCGTTAGACATATTCGTACCCCTATATATTCACCGCAATCGAACGCGAGCGAAAGGGTAAATCAAACCATACTCAGTACCATATGAAGTTTTCTGGACCAAGACCAAACGAAATAGGACGAAAACTTGTCTAAAATAGAATGTTCACTACGGTCTACAGTTCATTCGTCCACTGGTGTTACACCCTATTTTTCTCTAACTGGTTACAATATGGTCACTCACGCAGATGCGTATGAAATTTTAAGAAAACTTAAATCCGCGGAAGAGGGAGAAATGTTGATACTGCCAAAATCATCACAAATGCAACTGATCCACCAAAAAGTTAGCGAGAAGCTACATGAAGCCTATTTGCGGAATGTAAGATCCTACAACCTCAAAAGCAGAGTCATAAAATATATGCCAGGCCAGGAGGTCAACAGGAAAAACTTTATACAAAGTAGGTTTTCAAAAGGGATAAACGCGAAACTTTGCCGACCTTGGCTTAGGTGCAGGATCAGAAGAGCAGTAGGTAACAGCCAATATGAGATTGAGAATCTCCGAGGACAATTTATTGGTGTGATACACGCTCAACATTTAAAGCAATAGGTGATGTAAGACATGGGAGGTAATATTGTTCAATGGATGAGGAGAAATTGGGAGCGAATTAGCTAAAGGTTGAGTTAAGCTGAAAATGTAGAGGGAACTAGTGTTAGTTTTGTTGGAACTTAAGGTAGCGTAATTACGGGACACGAGTTTTTTCCCTTTGTATGTCGAGATTGTTCACGCAATTTGTATTGACGACTCTTGTCACAATATATGATTAAATATCAATCAAAACTATAACCTTAATATAGCAGAAGTGTTTCTCATGCTTTCCGATCAAAATATCCAGGTTAAAGAAAGATTATTTTCTTTTACACTGTCGGTATATAAAGAAAACCAAATGGCAATGGAAAACATATTTCGAATAACTTATTTCACCATTCTTATTTAAAAAGAGGAATAAATTTAACACCATTAAAAGTTGTCGGAAAAGTTTTACCTGATTTTGCATACATATGATGTCACACAAACACACCTTCTGAATGACAAACATGAGATTGTTACAAATAATTAAGGGCCATAATCCAATGAGTCCAGCATCCCATTAAACTTGTTATATTCAAGGTTGTACTGACTGGTGTACTGGAGTTCTTTTTTTTTACGTTCGAAGCCGTTCAATCACCCTACAGTATCACCATACCACAACTTGTTCACTAACATTGATGTTGGTTCATTTTACAACACAAACAAACATTTTTTTTATCTTATGATTTTAAGTGAAAAACAATATTTCAAATTTAACCTCAGCTTCACGGCCCTCATTACATTTTTTGTTTGTGTAAACAGGCAGATAAAATATTGACACACTTTCGAACTAATTTGTATTTTTGTAACAAAAAATTGGTGAAACCAAACTTGTAACCGTTGGCTAAAATGTTGCTTGTTAACCTAATCGGCAATTCGTTTACTTCATTGATATGATGACATGATCATATATTGTGAAAAGAGCCGTGGATCTGTCCTTAGTAACCGGTCGTCAACACACAGGTTATTATGCCAAAACTACTCACTTGGATTTTTTCGTGGGGATCCACACCTTTTTCCGTTGCCTTCCCAAAGTAAAAAGTTTACCAAGCAGACATCTGTTGACCGGTTGGGCACAATCTTCCAACGGCTAGGAGCAGGTTCAAAGATTTTTTTTTTGCTTTTGTCCATGGGGTCATTTTGGGAAACTATATAGATACAGGTGGAACAGTGATCGTCGTTAATTTTTTTTATCTAAATAAGGCCACGCGACTACTTACCTCAATTTCTTTTTACACTTAACACCAAGTGATCGCACCAATGGATCGCGTCGCTTCGTCTTTGGGGGACGTCGATGGTTTTAAACTTTTGGCACTAAAAAAAAAAAAAAAAAGAGAAAAAAAAAATATAAATCATTTACACTATGAAAAAAAAAATATCAAGTGAAGAAAACTTACATTTGGTTGGTCGAAAGCCGCTCCTAGATCCTCACTCGCCGGAGGTAGAAATAAAAAGGAAATCAAGGCGGATAGAGAGTGTTAAGGAAGCCGAATTCGAGGAAATTACGGGGCGTAAAGACACTACGGCCGAGAAATGGTAAGGAAGTTGCCAGATCATCCGATTTCCCAACTCTTTTCACGCCACAGGCTATGAGAAAAGAGCTGGCTTTGTGACAACCACTGGGGTTGATTTGGATTAGGCGTTTTTTTTATACACTGGAAAAGTTAAGTGTATCCAGCTCTGAGTGTATTCTCTAATTTAAAGAAAAAAAATACAACCCTACAACATACGAAACGAATACTACTCTACCACGTAAGTTTTTTGTAGACTTGGCGTGGGGATACACAATTTTTCGAACAAGGTATTCATCAAATGGCATTAACCGTGTGAGGTTGAAAAAATCGGTAGAGTTTTTTCTTTAAATAAAATTATTTTTTTGGTACTGCATACACCAGTGGAAAAAGAAAATTTCTGGATAACGAAGTGACAATCCATCTAAAACGTTCCTGACCTGCAACTTTCGGGACACACTAAGGTAGTTCGTCGAGCACGGGGACAAGTTGGATTCCTATTGAGGAGTGTAGTGGGACGTTGGGCATTGCGTGAAGGAACCGTAGGAGCATACCTGCCTAAAATAGCGTATCGTGGGTCAAAAGATCCACGTGGGGAAAACACCAATTGCGCAAACAGACGCCATGTGCTTCAACAAGACACATGGTGCTATAACACAACCCCAACATAACCCCCAAAAGTTCCACGTGTCTCGACTTACACCACACGTTAACCGCAAAACACCACGTGCTTAAGCAAAACTCTGTGCTCCAACGAAACTCACAGTGCTACAACCTGACCTCAACATTCTGCTACCTGTAACCATACCGCCAACACCTTCACTTGACCTCATCAGAGTTTACCTGTGACTAGTAGACCACGTTAACAACCCGTTTGGGGGGTAGATGGAAGACACCGGAAACATCATGGCAACAAGGTGACCAAATAAACGTACCTCTGGGAAAGCAACAGGTAAATGCGTAGTAGAGTCAAGTAGTATGCCACTTGAGAAGAATAGCAAGTACCCTACCTCACCTGTTATTCGATGGATCGTATTTTTTTTTTTATTTAAAATAAATTATAATAACTTGAACTAGGCATAAATGGCAATTTTTTTTGTTAGTAATTAAATAATTAGATATTGGTTTCAATATTAAGTCCCATCGGCATTTGGTCATATTCGACGAATTTAAATTATGTAGATGTTCACAATATTGACCAATTTAGTCAGTCTTTTCTAATTATTCGGTTTTATTGGGCGTAATTATATAATAACCCAATAACTAAACTTTAAATTAGAATCTGAATTTAAGTAGTTAAAGTAAATTCGAATGCTTAAAACTACCGTCAATCACCCAAATCTAGTTAAATACTTGAAACAAGTTAGGATTTCAATTCGTTGTACTAAACGTGAGTTGAAATATATAACATAAGTGCAAATTTAAATTCTAAAATTAAATTCAAACGTAAAACCATAATTCGATTTTGAATATGTTAACATTTAAATAAATTTAAGCACCTAAGCTAAAATAGAAGCGTGAAGACAAAAAAAAACTGGATTTAAATTTAAATTATTTGAGCCAAATTCGAATTATGGTATGTATGTCGATTAAAATTGGTGTTTAGATGCGCGAGAAATAATAAACTTAAATTCTATAACTAAAAAGCAAATTGTAAAGAAAAGTAGACTGAAACTAAATTTTGAATCTTGACCTAAACCCCAAATTTGAAAGACGATACTTTAATTTGAATATAGATAGCTTAACCACCAACAAAGTAAAACTCATTCAAAATAAATTTGAGAGAATATTTCAAATAATAACTTTATAAAATTCCTATAATTTATTTGCTGTTGCAAAACGTTTGTCTAGATCAAATATCATTCAACAGTTTCTAAATAACATTATACAAATATCTTTTTACAAATAAAGTTTAGTAAATCAATAAAAAATTGTTGAAAACTTAGCTGAAGTTTGATCCATTTACTGGTCCCACTTTTGTTGGATTTTATCGTAAAATATTTGTTAGGTCTGATCTAAGTCATATCTATGTATTTTGTTGGCTCCTTACCTTTGCAAATTGTCTTGTTTTTATTCAAATTAACGTTTTATTTTAAAAACTTATTTGATTTTTGAGTTTTTAAGTATTCGAATTAAAACCGGTTAACCGGTTATTTAAAAATTACTTAACCGAAAACCGGGTTTTTAAAATAGCAACTATTCGTAATATTCGAAAACCGGTTATTCAAAAAAGTCGAATAATTGATCTCCCTAGTACAGTTGCATAAAATTCAAAAATATTATGGTCTCTTTAATCATACGCTTTTAAGTCACAGTTGTACTTAAGATGATTCTTATATATAATGCTCATATCCTGGTTTTCGTTTAAACTAAGTTAAACGTGCTTTGAAATTCGGATTTTCCGGCGATATATGACTTTCTTATTATTTCATAAGAGACCTGTTGGCAAAACTAAGTTGTTCCCTCAAAATTGTATACAAAATTGGTAATGGCTCCACAAATCTGTTTTCAGATTAGCTAAACTTAGTTCAACTGATATCCCAAAAACTACCCAGACATTTTGCTCTTTTTATCGTATGTGAAGACCAACATGCTGTTGTTGTAAAAGCATCTAGATATATTAATCTTATTAACCGTAGAATACATAACCAAAAAAATCAAGCAAACATATAACCAGTGTACATTTTTAACCCATTATAATTTTTAATAATTTTCAACTTCACGCCAAAAAGTATTTGATGTAAAGCCCGTTCAATAAAAATCTAACAAATTAATTAAACATTTTTTTTATTTGATATAACTTTTAATTGTTTATTAATTATTATAACAAAAAAATGATGCCAAGCTATAAATCAATATACGTACAGTAGGCAAATAACCAAAAAATACCACGCAAACATATAACTGGGGTACATTTGTACCCCATTGTAATTTTAGCTTCACAAAAAAAAGTATATTTATATTAGAATCCTTTACTTAAAAATTTAAAAAAAAGTAATTATATAATTTAATATATTTGATTAAAAAGATCTTTGAATAGCCTCTTTTTTGCTCATTTTCTCATATAAAAAGTATTGGGTGCACGGGTACCCCGGTTATGTGTTTGCATATTTGTCAAATGAATATGCAATAATAAACTTACCTTTATTTATTTGTCTGCATATAAATAAATTTACAATAAAAAAAGAAAAAAAAAATACAGAGCATTTTTTCATAGAATGGCATAAAGGTACCTGGGTACCTTGTCGAACAGTTAAGGGTGTAAGAAGAATGTTGGCATTCTACGCCTATCTGAATTTATTAATTTTTTCAAAGCTCTGAAAATTAATAAAATATCGAAAGTTAAGAGCTCTCAAGAAGTTTCAAGTACTATGGGTGCCAATTTCTACAAAAAAAAATTAGTTTAAAAACGCAAAAGGTAACCGGGTACCTTGTCAGTCACATAAGGATTAAATACAGCCACCACTTAATAGTTAGGGTACCCATAACAATAACCAGTTGTTGTTGTACCAGTAACCCGGTTGTAACTTTTATAGAAATAAACGTTTATTAAGGAAGCTTTTCTGAAAATCCCTTTAAGCCTGGTAAAACTTATAAAAATGTTAGAATCTAGACAAAATTCGTATGCAAACATTTAAAGTCGACATAAGGGTTCCAAATTTCATTACCTTGACTAAATTTGACAATATAATAAATATTTGGATTTGAATATTTAGAGAAAATTGATATATCTAACCTAAACTTAAATATCTAAGAAGTAATACATACCTAAGAATTCACTTTGAATGTCTTAACCTAGGTTGAATACTTATTTATAATTTAACAACTCGGGATAAATTTCAAATTGAAATATCTACACTAAGGTTAAATACCACTACAATATTTATACACTTAACCTAAACAAATAAATACTTTAGTTAATAAATCACTGTCTACAGAAGAATTTAATGAATTAAATATTGAATAAGCGATTAAATACATTAATTTATAGGGTGTTAGATAGTTGAGAATAAATAAAACTATATAACTAAAACAAAATAAATCAAACTTAAAACCAAAAAGATTAATAACTTAAACTAAATAAATAAATTGCTAAAACTAAATAACTAAAATATATAACTAAATAAATAACCAACTATTACCATAACTAACCAAATAATTAACTGCTAATATAACCGAGTAAATAACTACGTATAACCAAAACTAACCAAATAATTGACCAAAAATATAACCAAACAAATAGCTAATCATGTTTGAATACATAATAATAATAACTAATGGGTTAAATAAATAATTAGAATCAATAATACATTAAATAAATAAGTTATTATTGATTGATAGAAATCATTAGTAGATTTACATAAATTAGTTATTGTTGATTTTTTCAAATCATTAATAAATTGAATAAGTTAGTTATTGTTAATTGGTTGATATCATTAATGATTTAAATGAATTATTCAGTATTACTTGACTGAAATCAGTAATAAGTTGAATATATCAATTATTATTAATTGATTAAAAGCATTAATAAATTAAATAAATTAGTTACTGTTCATTGGTTGGAATCATTAATGAATCAAACAAATTGGCTATTATTAATTAAGTAAAATCATCAACAATTCAAATAAATAAAATACTAACAAACGAGTTAAATAAATAAATTCAATAAGCTAATAAAATAAATGCTTTAATTAATCTTAATAAAGTAAAATGAATAACTAAATAAGTAACCAAATAACTGAGTATATAACCGAATATATAACTGAATAAATAACTGAAAATAACTGAATGTAAAGAAAAATAAGTAAATAAATAACTAAAGAAAGTAATAAATAAATAACTAAATAATAAAAAGATAAAAATAATAATAAATAAATCCATAAATAATTAATCTAAATAAACAATCAATTAAATAAATAGAACAATAAGACAGGCTAATAGATAAAATTAAAGAAAAAAAAACAAAACTTAGTTTCTAGTAAACAATAACCAAATCTGGATTCTAACAATATCCAATTATCTATTTCACTTGTTGTTAAACCATTTTGGGCTGAAATTAAGGAATTTTTAGTCATTTAAAATAAACTAAAGCTTAACTACCTAAGCAAATAAATAGAAAAAAAAGTCGTTTATACTTATCATTTTTATTAATCTTTATATTGTATGTACTATAAGATGAACAAAATATAATAACGACTCTAAACCCTTAGATAAGTATTTAGAAAAATAACATTACATGATTAGTAATTACAGTTTTTTACTTATAGGTTTACCTTAATACCATAAGAATTTGAAATAGCTCGTAAGATTAACAAATATTTTTTGGAATAAACAGCTTTTGTAATGTTGATACTTTTTTAGAAAGAAAATATGTTTTAATTATTGAAGATACGGTTGAAATGTGGCTAAAGTGATTTAAATTATTGGTAAGTAACGTTTAGGGACATTACTTAAATTTTTTTTCAGGCAGAAAAGTAATGTCACGGATGACATTAACGTGTCATATAGGGTGGGCAGCCTGACCGGGACCATGTCATCTTGTCCCGAGTATTCGAGTCCTGCCATACGATCGCGGTGTGAAAGTTTCGGTCATTGAAATGTCTGTCCGTTCAATGTTAGGTCTTTACCGTTTATTTTTTTTAGGTATCTAGTTCAGCGTTGCTCGTTTTATTGCTTCATGTTTTTCACTTTTTTTTTATCTCGGCACGAAATAGTGTAATGATTGTATGAACCTATGTAGATGGACACGAACCCCCCATTCCCGGCGAGCTACAGCCGTATATACCAGCGTGCCAATGTCCATCGCGAAGCAAAGGGTTTTGGAAAAAATTTTAAAATTTTGTTTTTCCCCCAGTCAAACAACAAATTATTACATTACACCGGTCATTATCGTTCAATTCGAATCAGTGAACGAGCTCGTTCTTTTCGTTCAATCGTTCGTTTCAGGTCACTTTGTCTTTTGGGTCAGCTTGTCTTTTGAATCATTTGTCGCTTTCGTTCAGTCGTTCACTTGTCTTGTCCTCTTTACTAAACAATCGATTGAATGTGTTAAAAGAAACAACATGTGAGATTACACTCGAAACATTATGTAAGTAAATTCAAAAGAATAGGCATTAAGTTTAGAAAACTGAAAATGTAATTAGAAAACGGATAATTTTAAATAAAGGAATTGTAAGGTAATTTTTTACTGTTAATTTTATAACGGAGATATTAATTAAAAATGAATTAACTTTTCTCTTTATTTACAATTAAAAAAAAGTACACACTAGGTACAAAAAATATATTCAAAGGCTTTTCAGTTAATTTGAACTTAATTTAAATTACGTACTAAGACAGCTAAAGCAGTGTTTTTATCTGTCATTATGACCTACCAAATGAGCCAAATATTTTTTCCTTTCTATTTTTTTTTTTTATTTATGTACATATGTACACATATACTTCAGTTTTATTTTATGCATAAAAAATAACTGAACATATTAACAGAAATAAAAATCATTAAGGGTTTTCATGATATCACTAAAAGTCTCGCAAACTGTGCATTTTTACGCGCTCTCAAATGAACTGCCAAAAATTGTATGAGAATTCGTTTACACAAACTTCGTAAATTTGCTCAACAATTTTGACTCGTAAACTGGCGCTGTTCAGTTGTGCATTTATACAAATAAATTTGTTTAATATTTACCGCCGTTTTCAATGAAAAATTCAAGTGTTAATAATATCACAAACAATAAAATCTTGCAGTAATTTAAGCAAATTAGTCGTTATGCTTTATTTATGCTTGTTTAAAAAACAAATTTCACTTTTTATTCACAAATTTTAGCTTTTAATTTTATAGTTGTTTTCTTTTAATTGATTTTTGTATTGATTTTTGTATTTAAAATGACACAAAAATTAAAAAGGGTCTTCATGAAACGAGTCTTGCAAGTTTGCCTATTTGCACATATGGCAATTTTAAGCGATATCATGAAAACACTTATTAATTTTTGTAGTTTGTTTTTGGAACAATATGCAGAAACAGTTTAATTAATAAAATAAAAAAAATTTCATTAATTACGGAAAACAATATTAACCCATATTATCCCAGCGCCCCATTAAAGGTGCAGTTGCATTTAACTTAAAAGTACCATCTTTTTTAATTTTGTTCGTTAATTCAAAGTACCCACAGTTAAGTAGACATAATTTTACATTATTTAGTATGTCTGGTTTTGTTTTACGCGGTGTGGTTATTTTTTGAAATATTGCGCAGTTTCGTGAATTTTCACCAGAATGAGTTCCAGAAAAGGGTAAGTAATTCCAAAAATTATGTTTTATTTGAAATTTGATTTTTATAATTTTTATTTAGCTAAGTATCTTAACTGTTGTTTTACACTTTACAAAATTTCAAGTTTTATTGTTTATATTCGTAAAATGTAGTTTAAACATAATGCCCCATTTAAGGTGCGTTGGGAATACGAGGCACCGTGAAGATTGTTTTCAAGGTGTTACATACAAATGATTTTGTATTCGATTTTAACGAGCTTGAACGATATTTTTTGTATATTAAACGTACACCAAATTATATCGGCTGTGGAAGATGATAGCCCCATTATATCGGCGTATATAAAAATTACATTAGTGATGAAGACAGCGGTGGTTAAGAGTCCGGGGACATCAGCAACCTTGCTCGTGGGCAATTGTTAGCTGAAGCTGAAGTGCGATGCCAGGTACCATCAACTGAAGGAGTTTTGGAGACAATAGAATGGATTCCGTTCATAACGGATAAACAAGGGAACCAGCAGTCGTCCTGTTCGACAGAGGAACCACCTGGTAAGAAAGCTAAAATTGTAGTCAATAGGAAGTGGAGATAAAAGGACAAATCTGCAGAGCCAGAAAAAGAATCAATTGTGCCAAATTTTGTGTTAGATAAGGATAATCCTCTCGAATTTTTTGAGATGTTTTTCTACAATGAAGTTTATGAATTGTTGCGCTCTAGCACAGAAAATAATGCCGTAGCAAAAGGACAAGTTAATTTCCGAGTTACAACTGAAGAAGTGAAGAACTTTGTAGGCATTTTACTTTTGTCTGGCTACAACAGCGCATCGCGCTATAGATTGTATTGGGACCAGAGTATTGATACTCATTACCCAGGAGTTGCATCATGCATGTCTCGTAATCGATTCGAAGAGATTCTTCGGTATTTTCATGCATCTGACAATAACCATCTTTTGGCTGATGACAAATTTTCCAAAGTAAGACCGCTCTGGGATAAGATGAACGAATGGTGGCTAAAGTACTTTCTCGGATATAAATATCTGTCAATTGACGAGTCGATGGTACCATATTTCAGGAAGCATGGGACTAAACAACATATCCATGGAAAGCCAATCCGGTTTGGTTATAAAATTTATGGTGAATCATATCAAGGAGCTAAAACAGGTAACACAAACCCAAACTAAGGCGTAGGTGGCTTGGTAGTCACTAATTTGGTATCCAAACTTCCTGTTGGAGAACATTACAGTTTTTTTATGGATAACTTTTTTTCGTCTTTACGTCTGCTCGACGAAGTGAAGAAAATGGGTCATGACGCCACCGGAACCCTTCGAGCTAATAGACTTGAAGGTGCACCTATAAGGGCCGTTAAAGAGATGAAAAAAAACTGCAAGGGGTTCTTTCCATCAAGTCACCGATATAAATTCCAACACAACTTTAGTCCGCTACAATGATAACAATATTGTAACTATAGCCTCAACTGAAAGCGGTGTTCAGCCACTTGGAAAAGTAAAAAGGTGGTGTAATAATAAACGGGTGGACGTCGATCAACCACATTGTTATCAATTGTATAACAAGTTCATGGGTGGCGTAGATAGACTCGATCAAAACGTTGGAAAATATAGAATTGCTATAAGGCTGAAGAGATGGTATTGCCAAATGATGATGTTCCCAATAAATGTGTGTGTAAATAACGCATATCAGTTATACCGTCTTTCACAAGCAGGACAAGCTAACGACGCTTATGATTTTTTATCTTTTACAAGATATATAGGTCAAACCTATCTGATGCTTGGCATAGCATCATCTTCCATTCCAAAGCGAAATGAAACTAAACTGTCAATGACTATAAAAAGAAAACTACCCGATTCACTAATGGCGATTTCTTTTCTGAGAAAAATGTTGCATAAATGGTGCATGCTCTACACAAAAGAGAAAGAGCATGTACCATTTATGCAACATATTTCTCAGAAAAGAAATCGCCATAAGACTAGATGAAAGGGGCATTATATTGTAAGAAATTAAACTCAAATAAGATGCCGTCAGTGCCATAAAAATACAAAGTTTAGATGCAGCAAGTGTGGAGTTGGCTTGCACCAACACTGTTCTCAAACTTTTCACACATCCAAATAGATATTAACCTTTTTTACGTTTTAATACTTTTGTCACTTTTTAATCTTGTCGCTACATAACTTTATAAATAAAATAAGCTATAAATGAAACACACTATTTTTATTTCTCCATACAAAAACCGTAGGCATATTATCCCAACGCACCATTTAAGGTGCGGTTCTGAAACACAGTCATAAAAAAATAAATAAATAAAAAGTAAATATTTGTGCTTGTTTTGACAGATAATTATCTCAAATTGCTAAAAAAAATTTTGGATTTTTGCGATTTTAATACCTTGGGAAAATATGGGTTATTAAATCTCATTAAGTTACTGTAAATCTTTTTTGAGTGTAACCAAGAATAGAAAACAATAAGCACAAACCAAATACGCATTTTTTCGTTAATTTGATTAAAAAGAAACAACAACACTATAAGTGTGTATGCTATACGTTTTTCTGTTAACACATTGCCAGTGGCGACTTGCCACACTGTTTTAAAAAATTCATAGTACAATCTAGGCTGCCATACGTAGTAATTTCTCGCCAAACGTGGCGATTTTAAAACTTGTTTATTTATTATATGCTTAGGTAATTCCATTTTAATGGAAAGAACAAAAAATTGTTGCGAGGGCTTATTCAAAGTAAGAGCCCAATTCTTTAAAAATTAATTTAAACAAAAATAATGGGAGAAAAAAATTTCTAATTTATGTGGTATTTTAAGAACAAAATACTTTTAAAAACAAAAAAATAATAAAAATAATAGCAATTGCACAATTTAAATATCAAAATAATATTACAAAAATTAACAAATAGCAATAGTGATTATTATTATTCATGCGTTATATGTATTATATTCTCAAAATATGTGATAATATAAATTTTATTTTTTGTTTTTATTTTATAAAAACTAAAAAACCTTTTTAAAAAACACGCTTTTATTAAAATGCGCTAAAAAGAAAAGAGAAATAAACTTTAACTATCAACTTATAACATCATTAATAAATTTATATGATATAAAAGCTTGTCGCTTGTCTTTACACAATTTATTTGATTTAAAAGCTAGTCGCGAGATTTAAGTACTAGTATTTACATGGTTTGAAAAGTTTAATAGTTTACATCAATCACATCAAGTTATATAATTTACTTGTTTGTCTACACAAGTAAATCTCGTATATCATATAAATTATGTAATCCGTTATAAGTTGATAGTAGTTTTATACTATTAATTTATATTTTTCTTTGAAGCGCATTTCAATAAAAGCTTGTTTTTTAAAAAGGTTATTTACTTTTAGTTTATATTAAAACTAGCATTCGTATTCTCATGAGTCCTTTCATTTGATACCCATCTTGAAGGCAAGCACTAAAAACTTAGTCCGCCATATATGATTTAGAGTAACGTCACTTTCTTTTTCGACTTATTCTCAGCAAGCCCTCCCATTTGATACTCATATTGTAGGAATGCATTAAAAATAAGTCTGCCATCTTGGGTGTCTTATAATGTTATGGCGATTTCTTTTCTGAGAAAAATGTTGCATAAATGGTACATGCTCTACACAAAAGAGATAGAGCATGTACCATTTATGCAACATATTTCTCAGAAAAGAAATCGCCATTAGACTTAGAATAACGTAACACAGTTAACCATGCATCGTCATCTTAACTAAACGTGTTTAAAAATGACAGCTCAATCGGTTCGAGGTATCTGCTTCAAAATTGAGTTGCAAGATTTCACCGAACAAACATACATTGCTAATTTTTCTTATATTTTAAGAGTCTTATTCATAAACGAATGTAATGTATACATTAAAAGTTTTTTTCCATACTAATTTCGTGCTGTAAAACTTTACTAAGCTTTTATAAAGAAAGGGACTTATTAAAAAAATTAAAAGAAATAAATATGTATCAAATGAAAAAAATTAGCATTTGGCGGGTTTTGTATTAAGAACAACTGGCAACGCTCATGTCAATTGCAGAAAAATTGTGAAAAGCAGCCAGGGTTGTCAGATTTATTTTGATGTTTTTTGCCAAATTCAATGTCAAAAATCGTCAAGGCTTATTTTGCGTTTTTGACAACATAAAATTTATTTTAGAACTTTCTCCAATGTTTTCTATAAATCCTAAAAAAATATATTTCTTCTGAATCGCTAAAATTCTCCAAAAATGGGACAAAGTCGCCTTGATATATGTATATTTTTTTGAATTTTTTTTTTTTTTTTTTTTTTTTTTTCATATTTTATTTATTGAATCTTTTCTTAACTGAAAATTGACAATAAGTTTTTCAAATCTTAAAATTCTAAATTATTCTATGAGGTAACGTGCCAATGCAAGTTACCAATTAGATGTGAGAGGAGGTAATACATTGTTTATTATAGTGTTGCCAGATCTAGCGTGTCTTTTCTTCTTAGACGCCTATGTCCATCGCTAGAAAGTAAGTTTTGAGCTAAGGAATTTGGATGCACTATCAGCTTATTAACATATTTAATACAGCTCTCCCGAGCTACTGTGATGACGGTAGGAATACTTAAGTCCTTGTGAAGGTTAGCATTCCTTACGTACCAGGGAGCTCCAGTAATTATTCTTAAAATCTTCGATTGTCTTCTTTGTAGTTTTTCAATATTTGTAGCGCATGCTGTTCCCCAGAGTTGGATTCCATAGGACCAAATTGGTTTTATTATTGTGTTGTATATAAGAACTTTATATTCCAAACTAAGAGTGGATCTAGAGTTTAAGAGCCACATTAGTTGGACGGTCTTCAATTTGATTTGAGTTATTTTTGCCTCAATGTGTCTGCTCCACGTGAGTCGCCGATCTAGGTGTATTCCTAGGTATTTAACATGATTCAGTTGAGGAATTTGTACGTTATTAATTTAAATTGGGGTGCAGTCATGTTTTCTGAGGGTAAATGTAATGTGGGCACATTTAACGGGATTAACATTAATTTTCCATTTGTCAAGCCAGATTTGAAGTTCGTTAATGTGATTTTGCAATAGCTTTGATGCTTCTACTGGGCAAGAATGGGTACTTATGATGGCAGTATCATCGGCAAATGTAAATGTTTGGGTTTTTACGTGAGTTGGCATATCTGCAGTATACAAGACATATAAGAAAGGACCAAGAATACTGCCTTGGGGTACACCAGCTTTTACAGAACAGGATCTGGATATAGTGTCTTTTACTTTGATTGTAAATGACCGATTTGACAAGTAGTTTTTAAGAAGTGTGTACTAGGTGGTAAAATGGAAGAGATTTTAGATATGAGCCCTTCGTGCCACACTTTGTCGAAGGCTTGAGCTATGTCGATGAATAGAGCGGAACAATATTGCTTTTCTTCGAAAGTTTGTCTTATTAGTGTGATAATTCGGTGCACTTGTTCTATTGTGTTGTGACTTTTGCGGAATCCAAACTGGTGATGAGGAATAATACGATGTTCGTTGACATAAGGAATAATAAGGCTTAGAATTAGTTTTTCAAATAATTTTGATAATATTGACAGCAAGCTAATTGGTCTATATGATGTCGTTTGTGTTAAGTCTTTGCCAGGTTTCGGAATCATAATTATTTGTGATTTTTTCCAGGTTGTGGGGAAATGCCCTGTTCGATTTATACCGTTGTATATGTACATAAGTACTTTTAACGCACATTCGGGCAGTTGTTGGATCATTTTGGCAGTAATTTTGTCATGGCCGGCAGATTTTTTGACATTTAGCTCTTTAATGATTAGTTTTAAATCTGGGAGTCTAAAATGAATTGGGTAAAGTGGATAATTGCATAATGATTGTAACTCACAATCAGTGCTAGAAGAAACATTGGGCGTGAAAACTTTTTCGAGATGGTTTACAAATGCATCGGCTTTTTCTGGGTTACTTCTGGCCCATTTTCCGTTTGGTAGTCGAATTGGTGATTCTAATGTTGTGGGGCATTTTAATTGTTTTGTTGTTCGCCACAGGCTATAATTTGTTCTATCGGTTGGGTCCAAATTTGATAGTTGCATATTAAGAAATGCTTCTCGTGAATCTTTTAATGCCGCACGAAGAGCTCTTGTACAGGTTGCCAGTTGATGCTTTAAAAAGGGAGATCTGTAGGTTTGCCACTGCCTCCGGATGTCTCTTTTTTGTTTTAGTAGGTCATCGATGTTTCTCGAAAAATAACTTAATGAAGTCTTGTTTCGCGTCACTTTAACAGGTGTAGCAAATTTGGCGGCAGACTGCAAGATTTCAGTAAACTCATTTACAGCTGAGTCGATCTCATCATTATTTTTTAATGGAATATTTTGAGGTAAATGTGAGCTAACATACTTTTTATATTTAAGCCAATTTGTGTTTTTATTTGGGAAATTAAATTTCGGATTGGGAAGTTGATTAATGTT
Source organism: Pollenia amentaria (assembly GCA_943735925.1). Lineage (NCBI taxonomy): Eukaryota > Metazoa > Arthropoda > Insecta > Diptera > Polleniidae > Pollenia > Pollenia amentaria. The sequence goes on from OX031010.1 coordinate 91,072,271, forward strand.
GTTTATGTTTATTATAACCGGGGAGTGATCAGAAGATAATTCGAAAGACGGAATTACTGTTATTTGCTCACGTTTTATGTTTTTAGTGACTCCAAAGTCTATTAAGTCTGGGATTTTTTGCAAATCTGTAGGCCAGTAAGTAGGGTGGCCAGAGGATATTGTATCCAGTTTAGCGGTAAAGACTGCCTTTAATAATTGTCTACCCTTTGGAGATATAAGTCTGGAACCCCAGTGGGTATGTTTAGCATTAAAATCACCTGCTACAATAAATCTAGCACCTAGTGTAGAGAAGAAATCAAGAAACTGTTCTTCTGAGACCGAAAATCTTGGCGGGCAATAAATAGACGAGATGTTTATTTTGTATGAAGGACTATCAAAACATATTGAGGTAGCTTGCATATATTCTTTTGAGTAACATTGGAGAGGATAATGTTTAATGCTTGATCTGACGATTACAGCTGTGCCCCCAAAGCCTCTACCGCTCGGGTGTTTGGTGTCGTAAACTTTGTATCCTTTGATTCTAAAACAATTTTTTGAAGTGAAGTGTGTTTCAGAGACTAGCATTATATCTATTGAGTTCAGATGTAGAAAAGTTTCTAACTCGTTTTTATGTTGGCTTAAGCCGTTAGCGTTCCAATGACATATTGATATGGAATTCATTAGGGTTTCAATAAGAATAGACTGATTTCTCATCATTTCTTGCAACATGCCAGTCATTCTGTCCATGAAAGTATACATTGACTGCACTAAGTTTTTTAAAGAATCCTCTAGGGATGAATGTTGTTGTTGTTGGGGTTCAGGGGTTTGTTGTTGTTGAGGTTCTTTGTTTTGTACGACTTGAGAATATGATTGCATATTTGTAAAATTTTGAGGAGTATAATTATTATTGCTGGCAGTAGCATTTAAGTTACTACGTCTGTTTGAGTCTATGTTTGCTCTCTGAGAAGGTCTCTGTCTCATTTGGATAAAGATTGGACAACCTCTATAATTTGCAGTGTGATTATTTCCACAGTTACTGCATTTTTTTACATTGGGGTCATTTTTTGGATTTGTGCACTCTTTGGTACTGTGGAGACCACCGCATATTACGCAGACGGTGGGTAGCTTACAATAAGTTTTTGTGTGTCCGTACTCCTGACAATTTTGACATTGTACGGGGTCTTTTCGTTTGTGTGGGGCTTCTACTGTTATTCTGTGATGCAAAAGATAACGCAATGAATAGATAGGATGAGGTTTATTCTTATTAGACATATGCCTGTCAAATGCAATTTCCACTCTGAAAAGTGGTTGAGGGATTTTGTTTCTATTTTTTATATTTTGAACGGACTTGACTTCGTAGCCAGCAGAAATGATAGCTTCTTTAACTTCGTTAATAGACACGGAACTTTCAATGCCTTTTATGACAACAATCAGTCCTTTTGCACTTTTAAGTTTGTAAGTATAGTAGTTTTTATTATTTTTATCAAAATCATCAATGACTATTCTGAAATTTTTTTCTGTGTACACTTGAACTTTGGTTTCCTGAATGTTACCCCTGCGCATAGACACAACATGGAAAGTATTAGAACCGATTAAGGTTGAAAGGCCATTAATCAATAGATTATTACATTGCTCACGAACATAGATCGGTGGTGGCTTATATTCCTTCGTAGGTAAATCGGTGGTATCACCATTTTCTTCATTGTCGAGTATAGAAAATCGATTTGACGATGTTTCTACTTGCGTTTTTGTTTGTTTTGATGCTGGTACATTTTTCTTAGACGCGGGACTGCGTTTTCTTTTCAAAATATCAAAGTAGCGATCAATCCCGGTTTGAACGGGACTTTTCGGAGGGATTTTATCGTTCCCAGTTTTTTGTGCTGAATGGGAAGATGGCATCCCTTCACACAAAATTAAGAGCTTTCAGATTGAGAGAAACTTCAATCGAAAGCTCAGAGTATTAAGAGGTGCTTTTGTATAAAAGCTTTTTGTTTACAAAACGATGTGGTACGTTTAGTGTATGACCAAACCAGAATATTCTGATCATAAGCAGAGCAAAAGGTTTTTGTTGTTGCTTTCTTTTATTTAATTTTTGTGGAGTCTCACTGTTTAAAGAACAAATAAGATGATCAAAGTGGACGAAGATAAGTCTCACCTTATAATTTTTTGTTATTATCCCCAATTGTTGTTGAAAAATAAACACTTCTCCGATGTTCCGGGTTATTTCTTTTTCTCACAATTGCAATTATAATCAGTAGTGGATTTTTTGTTTTGTTTTTAATTAGATTTTTAAATATTTTTGCAGAGCACTTTATTTGTTTTGTTTTAACACATTAGAGTTGCCAGATCAAAAAGAATAAAAGTAAAATTATTGGTGAACACACAAAAGATACAATAGTTTATAATAATCTAATTAAAGCAGCAAAACGTTTTTTTTGTGTTTAGTATTAAACAAATATTGGATATATGTATATCTAAAACGCTATACACTTCACCGGCAAGGCAATTCTTACTGTTTTTTTTTAACAATGTATATTCAAAATATCGTGCGAAGGTACAAAAAGTGCTATTTACATTCATATAATTTATAACTCGTAACAATGAAGGCGAGTTTTAGTAGAGTAAATTATTAAAAAGAACTATTTTAACACAGACATTAGCAGTTGGAATTAAATGCATATAAAGACAGTCAAAGCAAGTTCTTTAAAATGGTAAGTACCTGACGTACCCTTATAGCTATAAGCTTTATGCAAAACCTGATATATATTAGATGGAATACCATCATTGATATAATCTTTCTAAATAACAAACGGTAAATTTGTCCAACAGTCTCAAAACAAGAAAATCAATAGCAAACAAAAAGTCGCCAAATCGAAAATAAGGTCGCCAAGAAACTTGACAACCCTGATTGTATTATGAAAATGTGTAAAGCAATGTGGCAATGAGTAAAATAAATAAGTATATTATAATTGCATAACTTATACAACACAAAAGTATTGTTGTTTCTTTTCAACCAGTTGTCCGGCAAGCAAGTGACCGACTGATTCAAAAGACCCAAGTGAACGATTGAACGAAATTGAACTATGAAACTGAACGGCCGCTCATCGTTCATCTGACTGATCCTTTCAATTGATCCAGTTCGTTCATGACCGACACAACTCTAATTTATAACTCGTAACAGTGAAGGCGAGTTTTAATAGAGTAAATTATTAAAAAGAACTATTTCAACAAAGACATTAGCAGTTGGAATTAAATGCATATAAAGACAGTCAAAGCAAGTTCTTTAAAATGGTAAGTACCTGACGTATCCTTATAGCTATAAGCTTTATGCAAAACCTGATATATATTAGATGGAATACCATCATTGATATAATCTTTCTAAATAACAAACGGTAAATTTGTCCAACAGTCTCAAAACAAGTTTATAGAAAATCAATAGCCAACAAAATCGCCATATATTTTATAAGCCGCCAAAAAGTCGCCATATCGCCAAATTAGGTCGCCAAGAAACTTGACAACCCTGATTGTATTATGAAAATGTGTAAAGCAATGTGGCAATCAGTAAAAGAAATAAGTATATTATAATTGCATAACTTAAGGCCGTGTCAGATACAACTTTGTCGCTTTGCGTGACGTTTCTACCTTTGGCAGAAAAACGCAAAGCAAAAGGTGTATGACACAATGAAAACTTTGACAACACTAACGTATTGCTTGTTTACTTATAAAAGCAGTTGGTAATTTGTACATTTAATTATTTGTTATAAAAATAAAAGTTAAATATTTAATTGGACGGTTTTTTGGAATTGAATTTGGCAAAAAAAATTTAAAAAAAAAACAAAATTATACTAGCCAATTGTCAAAGCGCGCAAAAAGATGAGAGTTGGCTAACTTTTTGCTTCACTCCGCTTTGAAAGTACTTTATGTGACATGTTTCGTATAAGTATGTATATTTTATCTTAGATGTCAAAGCGAATCGGTAACGCAACGCGAAGCAAAAGTTTTATCTGACATGGCCTTTATACAACACAAAAGTATTGTTGTTTCTTTTCAACCAGTTGTCCGGCAAGCAAGTGACCGACTGATTCAAAAGACCCAAGTGAACGATTGAACGAAATTGAACGATGAAACTGAACGGCCGGTCATCGTTCATCTGACTGATCCGTTCAATTGATCCAGTTCGTTCATGACCGACACAACTCTACTGGGCCCTAAATCCCAATTAAATATTGAAACTAAGCTTGTAATATATAAAACTATACTTAAACCTACGGCATTCAATTGTGGGGAACTGCAGGCAATTCAAATGTTGAAATTCTCCAACGGTACCAAAATAATACGCTGAGATTAATTGTCCAACGCCCCAAAATATGTATCTAATAAAACAATTCATAACGATTTATTTATTCCAAAAATTGAAGATGAAATGAAGAAGTTTAGCGCAAACTATCTTGAACGATTAAGTAATCATTGTAACTAGAGATGAGCGATATTTCTGTACCTGTGATTTAATCACTGTTACTGAAAAATCACGAATCACAGTTGTGACCAAATTTGTCAAGTAACAGGTACTTGCTAAGTCGTTCTTTTTGTTTTTTTGTTACATACACAAATTTATGATATTTCACTGTTTGTGCGGGTAATAGCGTTTTTTTTGAATGCAATGGCGAATAATGTTGCTGTTCCTTTCATTCTCTCTTCTATCTTATTAGTATTTTTTTTTAAGACAAAGTTTATTTGTTCAAGTATGTATGTATATGCAAGTAAACAGCTTTGAAAGCTCTTACAATTTGTTGTTGTTTCTTCGCAAAGTACTTACAAAAGCTCACGCGAAAGCTCACGCATTGTACATATAGCTTGGACGACTTGCTATAAAAGAACTTAAAATTGACAAATCGTGATCACAATCACAGTTTTAAGGAGCAGTGATTTTTAAATCACGTTCACTAATCACGATGTTCTTTAAAAATCACGGGATCGCTCATCTCTAATTGTAACCCATTGGCAATATCATTACTAGACGATACCAATGAATTGAGAAGACTTAAGCGGTATCATATCCTTGATTTACCCTTTAGATAACCTTATGTTTACGCCTTTATGAACTTTTTCAAAATAATTAAAAATTGTATTACTCTTTAATATATTACTTATTGATTTTTTTTTGTATATACATATGTACATATATATTTTTGTTCCCCCCTTAATTAAATACTAGTATGTATAACAAACCTTATTGTTAAAATGTTGTTGTCCTCGCTGGAGCGCAACAACGAATGAATTGTTAAAATTTATCGAATTTGCTTATTATCCAAAATAGGATAGATTGTAAATATAATTTGTTATGAGAAAAAAAAATTTCAGTTATGTATTTTATAAAGCTTTTTGTAATAGCTCTATTCCTTAAATTTTTTTAGGAATGACTTTATATACTACCAGACTATTATATTGTATTTTCTTGTTACATTTTACCTTAGCTTTCCGTTGGATAGCAGTGAAGTATATTTATGTACAGAAAACTTTACAATTATTAGACACCAGCAGAATGTAATGCATTTTCTGGCCCGCTACGGCCTTCGTCAGCATTCTTTGTGTCACACTGGATAGTGATACTTTATAAATTGAATGTATTTAACTCAACTTTTTTAACAAATAGATATTGGGAATTATTTCTTTTCATAAGAAACTTTTTATTATATTCAACATTTTTTATTTTTCGAATTTATGCTATTAGTTAAATTTCAGTTATGTATTTTATAAAGCTTTTTGTAATAGCTCTATTCCTTAAATTTTTTTTGGAATGACTTTATATACTACCAGACTATTATATTGTATTTTCTTGTTACATTTTACCTTAGAGAAAAATCTACAAATTTACCAACGGAAAGCTAAGGTAAAATGTAACAAGAAAAAAAAATATAATAGTCTGGTAGTATATAAAGTCATTCCTAAAAAAATTTAAGGAATAGAGCTATTACAAAAAGCTTTATAAAATACATAACTGAAATTTAGCTCATAGAATAAATTCGAAAAATAAAAAATGTTGAATATAATAAAAAGTTGCTTATGAAAAGAAATAATTCCCAATATCTATTTGTTAAAAAAGTTGAGTTAAATACATTCAATTTATAAAGTATCACTATCCAGTGTGACACAAAGAATGCTGACGAAGGCCATAGCGGCCAGAAAATGCATTACATTCTGCTGGTGTCTAATAATTGTAAATTTTTCTGTAGATAAATATACTTCATTGCTATCCAACGGAGAGCTAAGGTAAAATGTAACAAGAAAATACTTTATAATAGTCTGGTAGTATATAAAGTCATTCCTAAATAAATTTAAGGAATAGAACTATTACAAAAAGCTTTATAAAATACATAACTGAAATTTAGCTCATAGAATAAATTCGAAAAATAAAAAATGTTGAATATAATAAAAAGTTGCTTATGAAAAGAAATAATTCCCAATATATATTTGTTAAAAAAGTTGAGTTAAATACATTCAATTTACAAAGTATCACTATCTAGTGTGACACAAAGAATGCTGACGAAGGCCGTATCGGGCCAGAAAATGCATTACATTCTGCTGGTGTCTAATAATTGTAAATTTTTCTGTACATAAATATACTTCATTGCTATCCAACGGAAAGCTAAGGTAAAATGTAACAAGAAAATACAATATTATAGTCTGGTAGTATATAAAGTCATTCCTAAAAAAATTTAAGGAATAGAGCTATTACAAAAAGCTTTATAAAAGACATAACTGAAATTTAACTCATAGAATAAATTCGAAAAATTAAAAATTTTTTGGAAATTTTTGTGTTTTAGAGTATATTTTTTTAGTAGGAAATATGTTTTATAAAAAGTACCAAAATGTTGTTTAAAGTACTATTTTGCTTGGTGTTCAGTACCATCTTAATTTTTGAATTTTCCATCTCTGGTCTAGTTAAAAAATGTAAATCAATTGTTTTAGAAATGGTTGTAGCAGACAAACAAAATTTGAAGAGAAGGAGATTTTAAAATTTCCTTTGCTGTGTTATGTTATGTTACGATAACACAGTATAACATTTTTCAGCTCATTGATTTGGGACTAAATTCTGACAACTGCACGTGAAAGTTGCCCCAAAAATAAGAACTTCTGAATCATAAGTTTTGTCAAGTTGGCTGCATTAAATTATTAATGGCCAAACGAATTTTTTTTTTTTTGCTCAAGTTAGATTTTTATCACGTTTTCTATATTTTAACACGGTTATATCTCGGTATACCGTACGGAATATCTCTTTTTTTGTTTGAAGCAAAGTTGAAGATATTGAATAGGAGGAAAAAAGCGGAACATATCGAGCCGAAAAAAGTGCACCCAGTGCCATAAAAATTGCCAAAATGCCCATTTTTTACAATTTGTTTCCCCATTTTTCACCGTTTTTGCTCAATAACTGGATGACAAATGGATTAAAAATCCATTTATAAACTTTATTTTGCATGAAAATAAAAATTCCGAGTCATATTACATCTATTCTTACATAGAAATAATGAGATTTTTATTGGTTATCTATGAATGGAAACAAAATTTAGAACATTTTCAATTATTGTCAATATCCATCCTCTTTGACGCTTGTGGTTCCGATGATCTTGTTTTCTTCGTAGGTTGTTCATATTCATGTTCTGAGTCTGCGTCATCATCCGAGTTAGACATAATATTCAAGGGCATGTTTTCTTCAGTGTGTCCACCAATCTCAGTGACATCTTCATCTTCGATGCTTTCATCTTTAAACTTCATGATTTAAGAATTCCGCCAACAAACCTCCGCAAGCAATGCATCTAATTTTTTGCCTTTGAATCGCTTTTCCATTGGCATGGTCACCTGGTGGAACCTCTCTCTTTGTTCGTCCTATTCAAATGTATCAAAGTGGAAATGCATGAAATGTAATTTTAACGTCATTGATGAATTGATTTTTTCAAAATAATACAGCAACGCCTTTGATGACTTGTTTAAATGTCTCCGATGCACATAGGTGGTTATAATGCTTCGAAAGGACATTTGTAAAAGATTCGCTTTACATTAATTTTCGTATATCCGGTCCATTTAGAGTACCTTTTTAAAATAAAATAAAGCATTTGCGAAAAAATTGTTGGTAATGCGAATATATCGAAGTGACCAAATTTAGATATGACAATTTTTAAATACAGACAACGTACCTTTTCTAATTTAAGCTTTACTAAGCTTTTAACATTCATAGGCGTCCTCAATATTATTGACTACCACTTCAACGAATTTCCCATCTGTTCCTTATTTTGTGTCGAGCGATGCTCGACACATCCTTTATCAAAGGTTCATTGCGTTATTTTAATTGTTTCTCAGGATCCTGAGGTTCTTGCTTTCCAATCTTTACATTGATTCGCTGCGTATCGCGAATCCCAATTACAAAGGATCACAACAAATCTTCCATTTGTGAAAATTGTATTTGATTACCTTTAAAATTTCGCCCCATCTTTCATACGTTTCCTTCATAGTTGTGCCGAATCCCAATGGAATGGACCGTTTTTTGTTTGTTTTGTGCAACAGCACAGCCACAGATTACACACAGAAATGTCACGAAACGGAAGATTTTTTGTCCCTTAGAAAGCTGCCCTTTTTTCATTTCTCTTTGCAACATCTTTTATGCCGAAATACAATGAACACAAATTTGTTTAGTTAAGATTTATTGCAAAACTGTTGAAAAAATTAACTTTTAAGCTTACCGCAACACTAGTAAATAATATTTAAGTAAGTAAATAACATTATAAAACAAAACAATATTACTAAATACATTTTTTTGCACAAAATAAAACTTTTGTTGAACCAATGCTTTTGTTAAACGTGGTTTGTGTTTTGCTGTTTTTATTTTGATCACTCAATTTGTGTTAATTGTAGCAGCCTATTTTTACACATTGCCACTTCACTACCAAAAAACGCTTTTTGTCTCTTTCTTCGAAAGCTGCCCTCGCAACTGATTTGGGCCTTTTTCACACGTCACTTTTTACAAATCTTTGTGTAATCTGTGGCACAGCCTTCAAACTTGTATTTGTTGCGTCAACGGAAAAAAAATTCTGACATTTTGCTCTGTGACAACTTCGCTTCAGACACAAAAGAGATATTCTGTACGGTATACCGAGATATAACCGTGTTAAAATATAGAAAAAGTGATAAAAATCCACCTTGCGCAAAAAAAATCGTATGGCCATTAAATTATTCATGCAGCCAACTCGACAAAACTTATGATTCAGAAGTTCTTATTTTGGGGCTTCTTTCACGTGCAATCGTCGAAATTGAGTCCCAAATCAATGAGCTGAAAAATTTTGTACTGTGTTACCTAGGTTTTGAGTCAATATGTTGCAATTATAAAATAAAAATATATCGGTTCTTTTCTTTCATATGCATTTATTTTCTTATATCGAAATTTTTAAAGAGAACAAAAAAAGAGTTGGCAGCCCAACTACAACAAACGTATAATTTTTTCATAATTCAAATAATAAATTCTTACTAATTTAATCGTTAATTTGCATAAAAACTACTTATATAGTTTTTGATCTAAATTTTTATTTTTTAAATCAGGCAAAGTTTATTAAATCTTCGAAATCTTCGCCGTTTAACACTCCCCGGCTGCTAGTCAATCATCAATCGTTTACCAAATGGTATTTATTCCTTTTGGTGGATCGAAGTTTGTTGTGAATGATAATCTCTTTTAATGGATTTACATGTTCCTCCTTACTTCTGTTTTTCATACTTTTTGTCAAGTCCAAAGTATTTTTTTTTTTTTGTTTTTTATGCTTTTGTCTTTTTTACAATTCTAATTAAGGCATAAGCTCTATGTTTACATTTGGCCTTCAAGTTGTGCTGAAAAAGGTCAACAAGAAAAAGAAACACAAAATAAATGAAAAAAGCATTAAAAACAAAATAATATAGTTTGGACTTCGAGAAAAAAAAATTTTTGTTTATAAATAACCATTACTTCAACCAGAAAAATATGAATTATAAAAAATAATAAATTTTTTTTGTTACAAATAACCATTATAACAAAAATTTTATTTATTTGGTTACAAATATCCATTTTATATAAGTAAGAACGTATATTCGGTTACTATTTAGGGCCCACGGGCAATCATTTACGGGCAAAATAGAGCTATGTTACGAGGCAAAGATTCATTTTAAAGTTCCTTATGCCGAATATTATTTAGAATACTTCAGCTACATATGTACAAATATGAAATTTATAATATAATACAATAGTCTTTGTGTCCAAAATTCATCTTGTTGTCCATGTTGTATTTAAATTATATTTGGGCCAAGCTTTTTTTATTGCAATCTTTATTGCTTGAATTGGTCAATATTTGACCATAGTCCACATGTCGTAATACATTGCATTACCGTGTAAACTAGCCTTTAATAAAAACAAAACTGAACATAAAGGATCAGCTGACCAGTATTCAAGAAACAATCAATTTTATGTCGAAACAGTTAATTTTATGTTGAAAGGGGTAGCAGAAAACAAAAGAAGACTTAATAATGTGGAAAGGCAAAATCTTTTATTTAAAAATAAATCAAAGATTTAAAATCGTCAGTTAAGCTATTAAACGATATTCATGTGAGAATATTGCATTGTAAGTGGACTCGAAGTTGTTAATGGTGTGATGGCGATTGAGTCTGTTTTGGAATAGTCAAAAAGTAGTAAATTTGGAACTAGAGAATATTGATGATTATTCGCAATAAAAAAAATTCTAACCAAAAGAAGGTCGGCAATAAAAAAAGAAGTGGTATTGTGAAGTTTTTATCGAAATCATCTAAACAAAAGCTAATGTCTGCTAAACCCAAGTTGAAAGAGAACAAAAAGACGAGAGATATTTTAGTTAATGATTTTCTGGGAAAAGAAAAAGATGGATGAGTTTTTTTTACTTTGAGCCAACAATCAGGTGATGCCTCCTACTATTGCAATGCACTGTGTTGTTATTAGGAAAATAGGTTATGAGGAGAAGGAAAGAGGGAGTAGTGTCTGTGGACATTTTATTTGAACTGTTCCAAATTGTAGCCGATTGGGAAGACTTCTGTCGGGAGTCTATTCCACATACGGCTAGTTCAACCGAGAAACGAATTTTCTCTGAAATGCGGTGTGCGATACATTGGACAATCGACATCGAACGTATGTAATCTGCTTAAAAGACGAGTACTACGCGCATGCACCCGTGTCTCAGGGATGAGTTCGCCCATTTCCGCCGAACACCGTGGCAATATCGATAGAACAATGACACACAACCCACATTCCGACGATGCTCCAATGAGTCAATAGAGCTGGATGCCCTAGTGTAAATGATGAGCTTCAACGTACTCCTTTGCACCCGATCCAGAAGCTTCAAGATAGACCATGAAGCACCTGCCCTGATCTGGGAGTTGTATTCCATTTCCGGCCGGATATAGGCGGTATAAATAGTGAGGAGATCATACAAAGTGAAGTAATTTGCACCGTTTTAAGAAAACAAGACACTTGAATTCTTCTTTCGACACTTGAAAAACATGTTGGTTTCAACGAACATCACTCTGAATTTCCATGCCCAGAACATCAAGAGTGTCTGAATCCTGAAAGTCGGCGCGCTACCCATATTACAGATAATGAGATTGTTAGTAGTTATAAAATCAAACCTTAACTCCCCCGTTTGTTGATATCAGCGTTCCCCCATTTGTTATAATCTGCATTGGCGTCACAGCCCAATACTAAGATAGCAACTCTCCTTCTTACGTATGCCGCCAATTCCCGCACCTCTGTGCCAGGCGGATCTATTGCCTCGTACGGCATATACACCGAAGCAAGTGTAAGAGTGCGCTTATCTTTGGCTTCTACATTTACGACGGTCACCTAAAAGAATGAGAGATGAAAAAATTCAATTCATTCCTTGCTAGTAAAGACATTCTTACCTTGTCCTCTGTAGATTGGACAAACAGGGTGTATCCCGGAACCTTTAATCCGCAAACCATATTTCCATCCGTCCGAGTATTTGTGAGGAGAGTTGCTAGTTCGTTTGAAGCTGTTTTACAATAGTGCAGGTCTATTTGCACCACTAACAGCTTGTTTGGTCCTGTCAAGTTTCGGGTATCAGAACCTGACTTACCTACACTGAACTTAACAACCAACACTAGCCCCCACCTCCTTTAAAGAATCCATGGACTTACGATCCATGGCGAGACGGAAGACCTTGCCGACATTCTCCATACACACTTTTGAGGTCACAAGCCCCCATTAGTATCTAAGGAGCCTACCGTTCTACCTTTAATACAGCTGTGCCCGTCGTTGGAGGGGTTTGTCAGTATTGTTGCTAATAATAGTATATATTTGATCAGTTGCAATAGATTTAATATTAGGTAGCATAATCTCACATAAGCCCCAATTATCAAGAGAAATAAATAAATAAATGACGTATCAAGTGTTGAAGTATAGCTTATGGCGGAATTTGCTACACTATTCCTCGCCCACCCACCATGCTGACCAAAGGATCAATATCATAGGTCAGCCCGATAAAAAAAAATAAACACTGCAATTAATCCATACCAATATCTTCACCATTCATAACAAACTAATTAAAATATTTAAAATTTCATGTTAACAATTGTAATACTATGATTAATTTTTATTTAGCAATTAATGTATGATTATTAAATGGAAATTTATAAACGAACATTTAAATGATAAATGTAACTAAAGTTGGCCACCATTAATTAAGATATTCAAATATGGTGTTTAATAAAACAAATTAAAAAAATATCTGGTGACGTTGTTGTAATATTTAACCCGGTGTTAAGTGTACTAAAAGTAGGGCATTTATAAATAACGTAACATAAATGATTTTGGAATCACCTAATATGGTCAAACCTTTATATATAATGAATTTTCAAAGAAAAATATATTTAATTATTCATGTTACGGTTTAATAAGTATTCAAACATTCGTGTTGACTATTCAAAAACTGGCTATCAAATTAAATGCATTAACACTTACGATTTTTATAACGTCCAACGATGTCAGCAGGCGCCCGATTTATATTAATTCAGTATTCGATAGTCAGAAACAAAAATAAGAATTGAATTTAAATGTGGATTACGTTATTTGTTGGTATTTAAAATACTTATATAACTGAATCCACAAAATGGTATATCGTTTGTACGAGAAATAGAAGTCGAAACTCCTAGGTGCTAGTGTTTTTGTGTTGGTATTTAAGGTATTTCTATGAATATGACAATTTAGGTGACCAATTAAAATTAAGTTTACAATTTTACAATTTATGATATTAATTATATAGAAATTTTAAATACGAAAATATTTCCTTTTAACTTTAGAATTTAGGGATTTAAAAGTTTTGTTAAAAAAAAAATAAAAAAAAAAAAAATTTTTTTGTTTATAAGATTTAACGGTTTAAGGATACGATATGTAAAACAAACTCAAAAGAAAATTAGTCTTAATAAAATGGTGTGATTAGCACGTATTATCACTAAATAAAGCTAAATTGTTTTATGTTTGGTCACCGTAGCAATATAAAAAGGCTTATTAGTATCTTCTCTTCAGATACTCTTAACACAAGCCACCTTCAGTGGCTTTAATATTCTTGACCAGAATCTTGTGTTCCTTCCAAAAAAAAAAAAATGATAATAGGGCAGATATCTTGCTGCTTCCCAAGATCGCAAGATAATTGCTTTCCAGTATAAACAACCACCAATTGGAGGATATATAACATAAAACTCCACCACTGGTGTAAACTGACCCAATTTCCTATAATAAATACGTCTATAAAAGAGAAATTTTCACACTTAATCACAAAATTTTCCTTACCGCCGAATTTTGTAAATCCCGTTTTGTTTTTATACCCAAAACAAAATTTAAAACAAGTTTCAATAATAAAATTCCGAACAGCTTTTTTTTTAAACCGTCTCCCTTTCAGACTTTCGTTTTAAATTATGAAAATTTTTCCCAAGTTTTCGACATATAAAAAAAATAAAAATCAAGGCTAATCCGATAAAAATAAAAACTATATTTAAAAAAAAAACTTTTCCTTTCGCAAAGTAAATATAGCTACAGCCGAATGAAAATTTAGTAAAACATAGTACATAATTTTAAATTATATAATATCAAATCATGCGAAATAAGTCGTCATCACAGGTTAATGTCGCTACATTTGCCAATTGTGGTTCTTAATAATTCCAAGGAGTTCTTGTTACCACAGTTGGCAATTTTCACTCCCTTAACCCAGTCTGCACCATTGAAGGATACATCCTCCTCTTTTTTAGAGATAATAGTGGAACAGGAAAAAATATGTTTATAAGAGTAACACGTCCAAAAGATATTGGCCCATACTCATAGTCAAAATTGTTCTAAAGTATACTTAAGAAAAAGTCAACTTTATTTTTTAATATTGTTACGTTACTGCCTTTTCAATAACGTTTTTGGTTTATTTCCTTTATACTAAACCTCTTGAGTTCTTTTATTGCAACTAACTTTAATAAAATAAATAAAACACTTTAAGCACTTTACTTATAGTTGGTACTATAAACTATTCACACAACTTTATTTAGAATTTAGTCACTTACCTAGCATTTACACATGCCACTGCCAGTTCGAAAAACTCAATACACTCACGATTTTTTACTAATACACTCACATTTTTCGCAATGGCAGCTCCAGTGGCAGCAAAAATTGCATGCGAGTGGAAATTTGGCACTTGCATGCCACTAAATGTCAAAACGATCAGCAATGTTACCCTGTTCAATATTTAATGCAAATCGACTGGATTGTTGTCGAACTGTAATTAAAGTTTTAACTGTTAAATGCATTTTTATGATTAATTTGTAGTAACGGGCGTTAAAATAAGTAAGTTTCCTAATTATAGAGCATTAATTTTGCTAAAATAATGCTAATATAAATAAATGTAAACTATTTCCCCAAAACTAAAACTATGTGATGAAGTCGGCAACTCTTTTTTTGCTTTCTGGTACTTTTTTTTTAATTTGAGATGTAAACAAATTATCTCAAGTTGACGCTTCGACGACATTTTGAAAATGAACTGGCAGTGGCATGTGTAAACAGAAACGCAAATGGCATGAGATTCGACTATTTCGAACACTTTTTCGCTTATAATATGTATAGAACAGTGGCATGCCACTACTTGCATGTGTAAAGGCAACGTTATAAACTTATAATTGCGATCTACACACTTAAATGTTTGTACTAATACTCATTTTTAGTGCCATATGAATGTAGTAAGAAAAGTTGAATTATATTTGTTTTTTGCTTTTTTTTTGCGCTTAGTTTTTCTTTTACTGATAAAATATTTACTCATCTGTCAGATTTTTTTTTTATTTTGTGCATACTTCGTTTTATAAGTCTAGAAAACACCATAATAAATTTCGTGATGGTCGGTTCATAATTTACCCATATAAAGCCCTCTTTGGGAAAATAATTAAATTTGTCTAATACCGTAGCAGATATAGATTTTGGGGTAAAATTTCTTCATATGGCCAGAAAAGCTGTCATGCAATTTTGTGATATACGGTCCATCATTTACCTTTGATCCCATATTAATTAGCCTTCTGAAATTCACTGTTAACGCTAAAACTAATTACACTGCTGTATTGAAATTTTTTCTCCTGTATTTTTTTAATCAGAAATCAGTCTTTAGAATTTTTGGATGATTGGTCTATAATTTACCATATGTCCAATACAAACTACCATCCTAAAAATTATTTTAGTTCGGCTAAAACTGGTACGAAAAGAAACGCATAATATAGGTCTAAACCGCAACCAATTTTAATGCTGACGTTAGTTTTTGTAAAGATTAGTTAATAATATATATGTATTTATCATATAGAGCCCACTCCTGTCAGTGGAGGTTATCAAAGATTCGGCACAGCCTAATATAGCACATGTTTTATAAAAAAGTTTCCTTAAGAGTAATTAAATAGTACTGCTAGGGATAAAAAAAGTATAATATTAAATATCCTTTAAGATTTCATATGACGTAATATGCACTTCATAGCCTCCAAACTAAAATTTGTTTGCACAAATTTTATACAAATTTTATAATTTAAGAAGAGAAAGCCATAAAGCTGTATGAAAATGGCTAAGATTGATAAGTTATATCTATTGTAAACTTCTGC
The DNA here is from genome assembly GCA_943735925.1 of Pollenia amentaria. Taxonomy (NCBI): domain Eukaryota; kingdom Metazoa; phylum Arthropoda; class Insecta; order Diptera; family Polleniidae; genus Pollenia; species Pollenia amentaria. The sequence goes on from OX031010.1 coordinate 91,088,417, forward strand.
CCTCTTTATGTGCGGTTTTCACAACACAAGTGATGAACTGAGTGTCCTAAAAAAACTAAGTGCTTTTCATATAAATTTTGCTACACGTACAATCACTTGTATTATAAAAACAGCATATTCGTTACTTATAATGAAACTTTTTATAAAAAATAAAATGGATTTTATATTAAACACCCAAATTAAGACCATTGAATTTTGTATAAAGACGGAAGTTCTTAATTTAAATAGTTCATATAAAAACTTTTATTTTTCAATTTATATATATAAACATATGAAGTTGTATAAAAATGGTTGAGATTGATTTATGGCGATTTCTTTTCTGAGAAATATGTTGCATAAATGGTACATGCTCTATCTCTTTTGTGTAGAGCATGTACCATTTATGCAACATTTTTCTCAGAAAAGAAATCGCCATTAATTACACCTATTGTAAATTTCAGCAATATTAAGTAACTTTTAATGAAACTTCTTTTTTATTTATAAAAAATAAAATAGATTTTATAGTGCTGGTTCACCCTCTTCACTTTTATATAAAAAGAATTGTTATATTTGCTTTGTCTTTGTAATCAAATTTTTGAATAAAAAAAATATATAATTTTTCTTATCAAAATATGATTTTTGATCGCTAATGAAAATTTTCTTCCCAATAGTTCTGGCAACGCTGCCTTGAATATAACCCTGCAGTTTTTGCCGGAATCCAAATGTTTCGTCGTGAGTAGTAATGTTTCTTGATGTGGTAACATTTCTTGTTTTTGGTTTCTCAAATATCAACATTTTTTGATATCTTATGTCATGGCCTTATTATTAGGTCTGCTCGAAACGCCTTTTTTGTAGAGTTGTATTTTTATCGTGCAATTGTTTTTGACATCTTGTCTATTTATTACACAAACAAATGCATTGGGGTTTGACATCTTTAACATAATTTACACAAACAAAGTGCGTGTTGTTTTTTCTATTGTTGTAGTTTCGCGCAGACCTACTAATTGGGCCATGTCTTATGTTTACAAACACAATTGGGGGATTCACAAGGTGTCATAAAGTCATATGTCTTTAAATAATAACATGAAAAAATACGACTTGTGAGTAACCCCTCATAATTTAATGTGCTATTTTGAATTTAAATCAGCTGATTAAAAAAAAAATATAAAAATTTTCGACAATGCCAAAAATAAGTGAAAAAAACTTAAATAATAGCCAGTTTGTGCGAAAAATACATTTTAGATGTGATGGCAAACTCAAGTATTTTCCATTTTTCGGTTTTGTTGCAAATTACAAATAAATTTTATTTTGTTTGTTTACCAAACAGAAGAGTCCTAAGCCTATCTAATTTGACGCCGCAAGTAATTTGTCGCAAAAATTGCTAGCCGCAGGTTAAATACAGATGTTACCCGGATAAAACTATACCATCAACGGCAACGGCTAAAAAAATAACGCGGCACGGCTCAGCCGCTCAGCGCTGGACTTTTCTGATTAATTACGACAGCACAATAAACATAGCAAACAACGTTCTATTTATTTAAGACACTTTTTGTTTACAAACCAACAACAATATTTTTAAACCATTGTAAAATGTTAGAACATTATGACAATAAACCCTAATAGCACACCTTGTGAATACCCCAAATGTTTCATTGTGTTTAAAGAAAGAAATCGGAAAATAGGAACAATTATAAATAATATAAATGAGAAAAAAATAATTTCGAATTGAATATAAAAATTTTCCAGATATATGGAACGTAAAATGTTAAAGGTGTTGGAAAAAAACAACTAAGCCCAAATTACAGCGTATTTGTTGCTTAATTATATAAAAAAGGAGTAAAAATTGGGATTTCAGTATTTTGGCCATAACTCGGGCATTTTTCAACTGATTTGATAGATTTATATACCGACGTCTTTAGGAAGAAATTTACCATTTACTCGGAATGATCTGTTATTCCCGGAAATAGGTATTTTTCAAAAAAAAAAATTTATTTTGCACATAACTATTTTAGACGTATTAGACGTATCCATAGGTCATATTTCAGCTCTAAAATTTTATTACAATACAATTAAAATGGAAATTTCAATCGAAATTTATTATGGTGTTTTCTAGTCTTATAAAACTGTGAAGTATTAAATGTTATTATGATAGCATTATTATTTATTACGGCTTAAGGCGTACAAAACGAGAGTAGGGTTTATATGGGACCTACGGTAAATTATAAACCGATCTTCAGGAAATTTGGCAATGTGATTTCTAGTAATATAAAACTGTGACGTACTAAATGTTACTATGATAGCGTTAATTATTACGATTTTAGGCGTACTAAACTGTTTTCCGGGAGTAGAATTTATACGGGGCCTATGTTCAGTTATGGACTGATCTTCACGAAATTTAACAGTATGATTTGCAGTCGTCCATTATTCCACATATTTGAGATTTATTTTATCCTCCACTTTCTATAACAACCAGGTGGGGATCGTGGTTAAGCTATGTATTATGCTGAAAATTTTGACCAATTCAAGGATGTGGCCCACCGCATTCATATCTGAGACTATTGTGAAATAAGAGAAATCCAATCCATTGAGAAAGCAAATTTAATTAATTGATAATGCCATAAATAAAATGTATGCAGTGAAGGGTGACTTTAGTAAACAAATTCGTATCAAGCTTGATAAAATTTTTAGAAAAATTAAGGGTTCAAAACTGTAAATCAAACTGCTGCCATATTAATTTTAAATTTTTACGAAAACAGCGTAGTGGAAAATTAATATACCACAAAGGAACTATCAGCATTTAATCATGTGCCGATCACATCCGCCGCGTTAAACAATCATTTTCCATGTTTAAAATCTTTTTGAGGCCAAGATCCCTCAACTTTTCATTTAAAAATATTAAAAAAATTGTATGTATTTATATAAACAAAATTTTTTCTTATTGTTCTTAATTCACGTTATATGTCGGTTTAAATATCTAGCTAATAAGTGACTTAATTTATATGATTATTTGCTTTTGTGTTTTCTTTATATTTTTGTGCTTCACTTTACTTTAACTTCTACTTTTGTGCTTTATGTACCTTATTTCGTTTATTATACTGAATTTTTATGCTTTTATGTAATTTTTGTTTCTCTTCTTGTTATATTTATTAGTTTTTTTATCATGTGTTCTCTAAAAACATTTTAGGTGTATATTTTTCTAATATTTAGCGCATATTTTTCTATTTTTAGTTAATGTTTTATGCGCATTTAACGCGATTTTAGCACCATAAAAATCCGGACCAAGGTTATTACATACTAGTTAGCATTTTTAATGAAATGTTTGCATAAAAATGGGAACAAACCTAGTTCACCAAATAGAAATTAAATTACCTAGTGTAAAATAAGAAGAAAATATAAAGTGAACAAGTGGCGCAAGCACATAGATTTCGAGTTTAAGGCCTCTAATAAATTCGTCATCGTTATTCTCCGCAAACCAAAAACTATAAATAAATTAATAAATTTTTCATTTTCATTGATTTATTTTGTAAAAATATTTTTGCAGACTTTTATAAGAAATCTACAAACTTCTAAAGTAAGACTTCCAAAGCCTGATTATTTTTCATAATTTGTAATAATAAATAAAATTGGATTTTTCGTCGGAAACAATTTAATAATTTGTAACAAAAAAAACATTGAAAATCAAGTTTTAATACATTTTTAAACAAAAAAAAAATAAAATTTCAAGAAATTACGTGCACACAAGTTACATATTCACTCCTTTGTCTAATAGTATTGGCTGGTAGAAGTGTAGGGAACCAACATCATATTACATTTATATTTTATGTTCCCACATTTTTTCCAGACAGTAATATTAAACGCTTAAAATAAATATAATATTACAATTTTCTATTCCCATAGTTTAGCTTTTTTACAAATACAAAATTATTTTTAATTAAAAATGTAGTCTTAAGATTCATTTAAAATAAATAAGACGTTCTAAAGAACGTCAGAAAACAAATACTTATATATTTTGTTTTATTTAAAAACTGTTTCTCCCCAAACAGTTAACTGGCGCAGTCGGTTTCGCGAACCATATTTAATAATTTTGGAAAAAATTAAGTTTTAAACCTTTTTTTTTAAATTAACAAAAAATTAGAAAGAGAACTTTAAAAGAATATATATTTGTGAGAAGAAAGAAACCCATATTTAATAATTTTGAGAAAAAGTAAAGTGTTAAATCCTTATTTATACAAACAAAAAAAAATTAGAAAGAGAACTTTAAAAGAATATATATTTGTGAGAAGAAAGAAACCCATATTTAATAATTTTGAGAAAAAGTAAAGTGTTAAATCCTTATTTATACAAACAAAAAATAATTAGAAAGAGAACTCTAAAAATATTTGTGAAAAGAAAGAAAAATTTTTTAAGGAAAAATAAATAAACATATTTTTTTTCTAAAACGTTTGAATTGTTCAAACTAAAAACAACAAAGTGATATTTGTTAAAAGATACTGTGAAAAGATGAGTAGATTCGATGTAAACAGGGATCTACAGCAAGCCGACCGGGCAATGCAGGAAAAGATCGCTGAATTAGAGGCGGTCCTGCGGTTGCAAGAACAAAAAATCCTCCAGCAGCAACAGCAGTTGCAAGAACAACAACAGGAACAAATACAACAGCAACAACTAGAACAAGCTCAACAAGAACAGCAACAGCGTCAACAATTACAAGAACTTAATCTACAACAAACACAACAACAGCTACCCCCACAACAATATCCTCTGAACGATGAGTTCGGATTTAATATGACGGCCAAGGACGTCATTGAACAGTTCCGGCGTCTAAAGCCTCTTGACGAAAGGCATAGCCCAAGAGCATTTATACATGCCGTTGAGGCAAATCTTGCTCTCTGCAGGAACAATGAAACTCTGGCTCAATTCTGCATTAGGATTGTGGCAAACGAAAAAGTTCTCGGAAATGCTGGTAAAAGGGTGAGAGAACTACCAAACAATGCCTCCTGGGAGGAAATTAAAGCAAGGATTCTACAAGAGTACAGACCGAGAAGGACCTATGCGGAAATCTTCAATTACTGCCGTACAATAAAAGTAAGGAATCTAAATGAATTATTTAATATATTTGAGAAAGCTAAATTCGAAATAAACGACATATATTTAGGGGATCAACTCAAACCAACTATATATAGGCCAGAAAATGTCGACAGGGATCTGGTAGATATTTTGCTAGAAAAAATAGACGGACCTATTAGGGCACACATAGGAGAACATGAGACTTTGACCGACATTATTCTTAAATACACAAGACTTAAATTATTGGACGATACAAGCGCCATTGCTTTCAACCATAGGACTAAGGGATACAACCAAGGAGTTTCAATCATTAACAAAAACCAAAACCACCAAATACGACAAAATTATCGCACAAAAAAGTACAATAATTTAAGCTCACAAAATTCTAACCGAACACAACAAACCTATCATGCAAATAACCAAAATATTTTTAGCTCAGAACACACAAATAGAAATTATCAAACCAACTAATTATAAACCAACTAACTACAATAATTTAACTACACAAACTAGTAACAGAAGGCAAAGCCATGAAAACAGACAAGAGTACAACCCGAATAAAGATAGATATAGCAATCAACAAGGACTAGTCGTACTGACAGTCGTAATAATCAGTCCACGGACGAACCAATGGAAATAGGCAACCTTTATAGGGAAAATGAAATAAATTTTCTGATGCAGCCTCAAAATCAACACTGCCCATAATAGTTATTTCATTGGGAAAGCAAAAGGTCAGGTGCCTTATAGACACCGGATCAACAACTAGTATTGTTAAGAAAAATATATTGATTGAAAATTACCCAGAACAGAAACTGGAAACCCCAATTAAATATCGAACTATCAATGGGTTTAATGAAATATGTTTTCATGTGGTTACACCTTTCCCCAAGGAATTTCAATGTAAGGGAACACTTAGTTGGAAAATAGTAGATTTTAGAAATGATAGATACGACGCTATAATGGGTCAAAATTTTCTGATACCACTTAAGGCTGTAATAGATGATGAGCATGGTTATGTGAATATTTTAGGTAATAAATTCTTTTTTGAGAAAATAAACCATCCACTCCATACTGTTAACATATGTGCATTGGAACCTATCTCAAGAAAACATGTTTTAGATAAGCTCGATTTTAGTCATTTAAACGAAGACGAAAAAAATACAATGATACGTTTGCTTAGGGATTTCACGGACTTATTTTATGTCGAGGGAGACAACCTTTCGGCAACAACTGAGATAGAACACCAAATAATTACTAACATTGATAGACCTCTTTATTCAAAAATATATAGATACCCCCAAGTTCACGAAAGTGAAATCCAAAGGCAAATCAAAGACATGCTCAGACAAAATATTATAAGGGAAAGTAATTCTCCTTATAATAGCCCCTTATGGGTCGTACCGAAAAAGCAAGATAATTCGGGAATAAAAAAATGGAGAATTGTCATTGACTACAGAAAGCTTAATGAGAATACAGTCGATGATAAATTTCCCATACCAAATCTAAACGGTATTCTGGATAAATTGGGAAAATCCCAATATTTTACAACCTTAGACCTTGCCAAAGGTTTCCACCAAATTTTGGTAAGAGAAGAAGATCGCAAGAAAACAGCATTTTCAACGCCTTTCGGACACTACGAGTTTATTCGTATGCCCTTCGGCTTGAAAAATGCGCCATCAACCTTTCAAAGGCTGATGAATTCAATTCTTCGTGAGCAAATTAATAAAACACGTGTTGTCTATATGGATGACATTTTGGTTTTTAGCACGTCTCTAGAAGAACATAAAAATTCTTTAAAATCAATTTTCGAGGCCATAAGAAAAGCCAAATTAAAAATCCAGATAGATAAATGCGACTTTCTGAAGAAAGAAACGCAATTTCTAGGTCATTTACTGACCAATAAAGGCATTAAACCGAATCCCGAGAAAATTAAAATAATACAAAACCTGCAACTTCCTCAAACGACCAAACAAATCAAATCATTCCTGGGAATGACATGTTTCTACAGAAAATTTATTAAAAATTACGCGAAAATCGCAACCCCTTTAACAAAAGCGCTTAGGAAAAATGGAAAAATTAATATATTTGATCCCAATTACATTTTGGCTTTTGAAAAATTAAAAGAAATCGTCACCAATGCACCAATCCTAAGATATTCAATCTTTTCCAAAAGATTCAAGATAACCACTGACGCAAGCAATTTCGCAATTGGCGCCGTTCTTTCACAAGAAGGCCACCCAATTGCATATGCCTCTCGAACTCTCGAAACAAACTACTCAACAATTGAAAAGGAATTGTTGGCGATAGTATGGGGCGTTAAATACTTCCGACCATATATCTATGGAAGAGAGTTTGATCTTGAGTGTGATCATGATTACAAGTAAAATATACGGGTAAGGACATCAACCCACGTCTTCAAAGATGGTTGGTTCAATTGGGAGAATATAATATGAAAATCAATTATATAAAAGGTGAACTAAACAAAGTTGCCGATTTCTTGAGTCGTATTAATTCTGACACTAATGAAATTAATTACTTAACAGAAAATGACTCCGATGATACAAACGATAATAGGGATCAAGATTCATTGTTGGTACACACTGATCATTCTCTGGATGAAAACTCAATCGAAAGTTTACGAGAGTTTAATGAGAAAGTTTCAAGAATTCAATCAGAAATCTTTTATAAAACTGAAGATGTTACAAACATCAAGATCAGAATGTATAACAAATTTGAAAGTATTGTAAGTATTGACTTAGTTAACGAAACATAAAACTTCGGTGAAATGCTTTTAAGGTTACAAAAAAGAGCTAATAATAATGGCATTTATATTATAGAATGGGCAAAGAATGATCCATTTTTTTCTATATGCTCTGTTCAGAACTTTAAAAACCATTGTAACAAAGTACTTACTACTTTGAAAATTTTGTTGGTTGATCAGTCAGAAGACGGTGAGACCATACACTCTCAAGAGGAAGATCTAGTGTTCCAATATTAGATACGGTGGTTAATCGTTTTAAAACTCAAATTATAATACTAGATGTTAAGGAGGTAGTCACTGAAACAATTTTTGGTAAAAAACGAATTTACATAGACAGAAACGACATCGCGAATAAAAATATTTCAAATATTTTAAGAAGGGAGGTTGCTAAAGGAAAAATAGGAATATTTTCCAAATTGAATGATCACGAATATTACAAGGTTCAACTGAAGTTGATAGAAGAATTTCCTGACAAAAAGAACTTTAAATTTGTTAAGTGTTCTAAATTTGCCAAAGATATTGTTGAGGAAAACGACCTAAAAAAACAAATAGCATTGTTTCACAAATTCGAAACGGGCCATGCTGGCATAATTCCAACTTACGAAAAAATTAAACACAAAATATACAACCCTAATTTGAAAGAATTCGTACAAAAAGTAATAAATAATTGCGAAACTTGTTCCGGGGCTAAATATGATAGAAACCCAATAAAACCAAAATTCAAAATAACTGAAACCCCTTCCACCACGAATGAAATAATTCACGTCGATACTTACGTAAACAGTAAACATTCATTTATAATTTTTATCGACAAATTCTCAAAACATGTAATTTCATTCCATTTACACGACAGAAACAGTCAAACCCTAGTTGGTAAAATTCGAGCATTTTTAGCCATCAAAGGTAAGATTACTAAATTTGTTTTAGATAATGAATTCAATAATGCGAATGTAAGGGACTACCTTGATCAAGAGGGAATCCAATATCTTTTTACAAAACCAAACAGCCATACCGGTAATTCGGATATTGAAAGATTCAACAATACAGTCACAGAAAAAATCAGAGTTTTTAATTTGGAAGAAAAACTCCCAATAAATTCCCAAATTCTTAAAGCAATAAAATTCTACAATAGTAATTATCATAGCACAATAAAATGCAGTCCTTTAGATGTTCAAAATAAATTGATTGATCATAGCATTATAAAAGAGAGACTAAAAAATGCTAAATTCAAAATAGTTCAAAAAAGAAATAAATATCGTGAAAACTATGTAGACAATAGGAACGTAGGCTTTATAAAAAATTATAAAAGCTTAAGGCATAAAGAACAACCAAAGTTTATTAAAAAACCTTTAGAAAATGTTCATGTATCAAACATTAAAAGACCATTCAAATTTTCAGACAATATCACTGATGCTTCTGCTATTGATGAACATTCAGCTGAACCAATCCACTCTACGGATTAATCCAATAACAGGAGACGGCGGATTCATCAAGATTAGAATAGGCGAAGTGGAAATTGTCAACAAAACGACTACTCTTGTACATGTCATAAACATAATCGAAATAGAAGACATATTGAACCAAATAAAGGGAAATATAAAACATTTACTTTTACATGAAGAGATAATTATGCAAAATGAAATTAAATTAATAGAATCTAAGATCAAGACTCTGAAACCAATTCAAAATAGGAAACGAAGAGGTTTGATAAATATAGGAGGAAAGGTCTACAAATGGCTCTTCGGGACAATGGATGATGATGATAGACAAGAAATTCTGGAACACCTTTCCGTTACTGAACAAAATTCACACAATTCAATTGAGACTTTAAATAAACAAATAATAATCAACAATTCGATGAACAAATCACTGCATCATCTGAAAACTGCGGTGGAAAACGATAGAAAGGAAATAAGCATATTTTTGCAGAAGATAAAGAACACGAATAATGAAATAGTGAAGGAGATAATTTACTTAGACCAACTTACAAAACTTAAAACCTTAGAACATAAAATAGATCAGATTCAGGATAATGTAGTTTCAGCAAAAAGTAATATTATACATCCAAGTATGTTTACTACACAAGAAATAGAGAAGTTTGAAATTGATTTTTATAAGCTTAGAATGTTGAAAGTAGGCATAATGACTTATAGTGATCATTCTTTGATTATCGCGGTACTAATTCCTGACAATTACATTAAAACTGATTTAAAAATGATTATCCCTATTCCAAACAAAAACAAAATTGAAATAGACGCAAATGACGAATACATAGTCGAAATTGATAACCAAACTTTTACATACCAAGATAATGTACCTTTAAGGAAATTGAAAATAACTAATCATTGTACTTATTATAATACGTGTAAATTTAATTTTAATAACATTACATCTATATTAAGTCTTGACGAGGAAACAATTATTGTAAAGAATGTTTTTTTCGAAAAGGTGAATCAAGATTGTGATGATAGAAAATTTAAATTGGAAGGAAACTTTTTTATAAATTTTAATAATTGTAGTATAACAATTCGCAACCAAACATTTTCCAACAAAAAATTTATAATAAAAGAAAAATATTTTTATCCAAACTTTAATAAGTTTGAGAATTTAAGTATATCAAATGTTAACCCAAAATTTACTAATATCATAACAGAGCATTTTGAAAACATTAAGCAAATTGAGGAGCTTAAATTTCATAAAACAGTTTCTTATAGTATAATGCAACGCTAGTAATTATAATCGTTGTGATATCTGTAGTTTTATATTGCCTTATTAAAAGAAATAATGTAAAGGTAACCATTAAAGAAAATGTTGCAACTAGAGGTAGCAGAGCCGAATTATCAGGTTCAAATGAAGTAGGAGAAATATTAAAAAAATATAAGTCATAATAAAAATCTAATAATTTAAATTTAAGATAAAATTTTTATAAAAATAAAATAAACTGGAAAAATGCAGTATATTTACAATGGAATATTGACAAAATAAAAATTATAATAACACTTAAAGTTTAAAATCTATTTTATATTGATAAATTACAAAAACAGTTATTTAAAAACCATAAGAAAAATCAAGTATAATGAAATCCAGGAGTATTTCAAACAAGGGGTGGAGGAGTTACATATTCACTCCTTTGTCTAATAGTATTGGCTGGTAGAAGTGTAGGGAACCAACATCATATTACATTTATATTTTATGTTCCCACATTTTTTCCAGACAGTAATATTAAACGCTTAAAATAAATATAATATTACAATTTTCTATTCCCATAGTTTAGCTTTTTTACAAATACAAAATTATTTTTAATTAAAAATTTAGTCTTAAGATTCATTTAAAATAAATAAGACGTTCTAAAGAACGTCAGAAAACAAATACTTATATATTTTGTTTTATTTAAAAACTGTTTCTCCCCAAACAGTTAACTCACACGTGCAACTGGCTGCAAATTTTTATGAAAATCAAAAGCATTTTGATTATGTCGCAGTTAATTTTTTTAGAAAAAATATTTTTTATATTCCAACAATTGTTTAAATTTAGACAATAACAGAATTTGAACTTCGGTGCAAATCGATTTAGTTTCATCTGTACAACAATAAAACACATATTATTGCCCTACAATTAAAAATCGGTCACATTTGCTTTTACATAGGTTGTTTGGACATAATTGCATGAAAACAAAAATTCTTTTGTTGGGTTTTTTCTTTATTTTTACTAAAATGTGTTTTCAACAAAAAAAAAACTTTTGGTTTGTTCATATTTTTTTATTTGCCATGTACATACATACACACACGCGTGTATACACACATATACGCTGAAAGATAAGAAATAAAAGTTCTCTGAGAGTAATAAGTTCTCTGAGAGTAATAAGTTCTCTGAGAATCAAAGTGGCAGTAGTCGAACTGCCGTTCAACAAATTTAGCACTGGCCGTACAATGTATGGCAGTGGGATATCTTTATATATTTATAGTCTTTGGTTTAAAGGCTGAGTTAGGCGAACGTTGCTGTTCCCGTAACTTACTGTAACGGACTGCTTGCACGTTTGTGCACTTATAGAACATCTAAAAACGTGTCATATGTTTTTCACATACATGAACAAAAAAGCAATAGTATACATAAAACAACACACACAGTGATGGGAAATCAAAGGGTTTAAATGTTGACCGTTGCGCAGAAAAAGTACCAAGTGATTAAAATGGCATTTGAACAGTATTTAGTGTAAGTAAAAAAACATTAATAATTTAATATCTGATATTTATATTATAGATTTACAATAAACAAATATGTATTTTAGCATATACATACACATTTACATATATTATTTTGTAAATGTGCATAGACAAAACAATATTTTGTAACCATTTAAAGCCTTTTATATATTTCTCATTTCTATTGTATGTGCATATGCATTTGTTTATTTTGTACATCTAAGCATATGTATATTTATATATATGGAAATATGTTGTATTGTAAGTCGTTTTGTCGAAAGTCCATAGATATACTGGAAAAAAGTACCAAAAAAAAGAGCGAAAATACCCGCATTCAATTTAATATACAAGCAGGCCATCACTGCTTTACAACTGTCACGTAACGACGGCAAGAAATTCTAATTTATACAGATTGAGACGTTCCGTTACGTGACATTTAAATTCGGTAAGCATTTACATTGTAAGCAAATAACAAAACGGACCAGACGTTTCGTGAGGGGACGTGGACGTTCGGCTAACTCTACCTTAACTCTTGAGAAAACAAAATACACACATACACACACACACAAATCATCAAATTTCATTTACGCTCTTTAAATAAATTAAAAGCTTTTAATAATACTCATATTGCATTCTCGTGAACTGACAAGTGGAGTAAAAAGAAAAAAAAAATACACATCCATACTCACAGCGTTGTACTTGAACTCTTTTAACTCAAGAAGAGAAGTTAAGAGTTTAAAAAACCAACAAATTAATATTTGTTAACGAAAAAAAATTGATAGTCGTAACACTGTGAACTAATGGCGATTTCTTTTCTGAGAAAAATGTTGCATAAATGGTACCTGCTCTACACAAAAGAGATAGAGCATGTACCATTTATGCAACATATTTCTCAGAAAAGAAATCGCCATAAGTAAAAGAAAAAATACAATCCACTACACAAATTTACGAACACTTCATAAATTTCATGAATTTATTTATATTATATTATATTATATTATCTTCTATTATATTCATATTATATTGAATACCCATTTTTCTCCACGAATTTAGAGTTGATTAGAGGGAGTCAAACCCCTCATATATATATATAGGGGAGGAAAGAAATTTTTTGGGAAAATTTGTATATTGCAAATTGGAACAAATTTCCCCAATAGCTGAAACTTAAAATAAACCCAGTAATAAGTGCGTTAAAAACGGTCGGATTTCGGGAAAAAAATTTAATAAATTTACTAAAAGCAATTTCCCAAATTGCAATATTAGTAAAATTTCAAGTGCGATTAATCGGATTGGAAAAATTTTTTTTTAATAAAAAGTTACTGAAAAGCAATTTCTCCAATTGCGATTTAGTAAAGTAAGTTAATCGGAAAAAATTTTTAACAAAAATTACTAAAAGCAATTTCTCCAATTGCGATTTAGTAAAGTACGAATCGGATTGAACAAAAAAAATTAAATTAAAAATTTACTGAAAAGCAATTTCTCCAATTGCAATTTAGTACATTAACAAGTGCGAAATTCAAATTAGTAAAATTTAAAGGAAAATTTATTATTATAAAGCAATTTCTCCAATTGCTACTTTAGTAAATTATCAAGTGTATTCGGTTCCATTAAAAACTTTTCAATAAATGTACTTGAATAAAACTTTCTAAAGTGCTGATTTCATAAATATACAAAGGCGTTGGAATGAAGTACGGAAAATATCTGAATGAGGAAAAAAAAAATTAAAATGGAAAATAGTGGATAAGAATACTAAAATTAAGTTCAATAGTTAAGAGTCACAAGGGTGGAATTGTCAGTTGAATTGGGAAAACAAATTCAATTATTTCCACGGTGAACGATTACAGTAGAATTTCAAATTACCTGTATTTATTGTAGAAAACATTAATAAAATAAAAATATGAATAAATCAATAATAAGTGTTAAGATTTAATTTCTTTGGGAATAATAAGCAAACCTTAATGGAAAATTGTAGAGTTTAATAAATACAATTTTCTTGATTCGAAAAAAAAAATTTTTTTTTAATTTAATCTCCCTCAAAAACAAAAGAAGAAAATTTTCTATATTCTTAAAAGAATATAATTCTTGAAAATATAAATTTCCTCTAAGATAAAATTTAATATTCTTAAATGAATATAATTCTTGGAAAAAAATATAATAAATTCAAACATAAATGAAATAAATATTCTTAAATTGAATTTGAATTTGAAAATTTAAATAATTTAAATTCCCCCAAAAATAAAGAAAAAAATTATTAACATTCTTAAGTGAATACAGTTCCTAAAAATGGTAAATGAAATCTAATTTTACCATTTAAAGTAGAATTAGTTGGTTTAAAACAAATAAAATTGGGGAAAATTTTTTTTTGATAAATTTTACTTTTTCAATTTTTAATTTTAATTTAAAAAAATTCAAACTTCCCTTATTAATATTCTAAAATTGAGTCAAAGTTAATAACTTCAATAAAATTCAATTTGCCCAAGTCCGCATTAAAATTGGGAATTTCCTGAATTCGGTAACCTCTGAATATCAGACCAAATTAAATTTAAAATTTTGTCCGGAATCCAAAGGTACATAGTATAACCGTTGAATACATTTGGAACAAGGGTTCGATAGCGCTTAAAGCGGGGTATAATTCTACATTCCATGCGTAAAGTAATGAGAATTTGATAACGTTGAGTAACATTTGAACGTAGATGCAAATGTAAACTTCAGGTATATGCTTTCCTAGGTTCAATTTATTATATTGACTACTCTATAGTTACCCTACCCCCTAAAATTGGCCAGGAAAGTGTTGATTTTCTTAATTTGTTAATAATATCGCAAAAATTCAGTAGCTCTAACTAGTTGCCAACAACGGCTCATTTGAATAGTGAGTCAAACTTACCCTTATACCTAAAGGTGCAATTCTTAACCAATATTTGCATTTATCGTAGCACATTCAATAGTTACCATTGAAGCTCAGTTGAAACGTGAACGGATCCACTTCAAATTTTTTCTACATTTTAAAATTTCATCCCTAGTTATAATTATGACGAGCACGAGCACCTCTGATTCGGCTTTCAACACCCTTTACAGGGAACAATTCCTTTTTGACTGTGAGAATCTGCTCCAGTTTGGTGAGACCTTTAATAGCACACTGCAAGATCCGAATGAGTCAACACTGGAGGTGAAGTTAAAGGAGCTGGACTCGGAATGGTTGAGTTTGAAAGATTCTTATAGGAAGGTTATGGTGGCTCCAGATGACTTAGTGGGAACCGAATTCAAGACAAAGGCCAAAAGCGAGTTTGCCACCTGCTCGGAAATTTATTACAATTGTTCGTCGCAGATTAATAAAATGTTAAAGGTCAGCCGAATAGAGTCATCGCCAACCCCCGCCTTCCAGTCGAACTCGAGATATGCCCACCCAGATCATAACCTAGTGCCCAATCAGTCAGAGAGCTTTATAAAATTGCCTCCATGCGATACAGAAATATTCAAAGGCAGTTACGAACAGTGGCCTTCATTTCGAGACATGTTCACTACAGTATATATTAATCATGCTAGACTTTCTCCCGTGGTGAGGTTATATCATCTGAGAAACAAAACCAGAGGGGAAGCGGGGGCCATAGTAAAAAGATATGCTCTCGCGCATGAAAATTTTGAGCTGGCATGGAATGCTCTAAAAGTAAGATATGAAAATAAACGCGTACTGGTAGATAACCAGATAAAATTACTTTTTGATATCCCAGCAGCGGTCAAAGAGGATAGCGAGTCGATTCAAAAAATACAGTCGGCTGTCAATGACTCGCTGGCCACCCTGAGTACTCTGGGGGTGGAAGTAGAAAGCTGGGACCCAATTCTCATAAGATTAATCTCCACAAAATTGCCAGATACAACTCTAGCGTTATGGGAACAATCGCTCACGTCCCCTCGGGAGCTGCCAAAATGGAGCCAAATGTCGCAGTTTTTAGTAGATAGGTATGAGGCAGTCGAGCGGCTTAAAAGCATAAGGAATTCGAAAGATTGTTTTACCCTGTCGCACACTTCACAATCGACAGTGCAGACATATGTTTCTCAGGAAACTATAAAATCGAACTGCAAATTGTGCAAGGAAGACCACAGTTTGAGAAACTGTCCCAAATTCCGCTCATTTACGGTACAGCAGAGGGTGGACTATGTATTTCAAAACAAATTTTGTAATAATTGTTTGGGGACTTCTCACCTCAAAGCAAATTGCAAAAGCAAGTATACCTGTCTGGTCTGCAGAAAACCACATCATACGCTGTTGCATATGACAAAGAGAGCTCCGGGTTCCTCTCAGGAGTCTCGGAAAGTAAATAGTTCAGTTACAGAAAGCTGGAAAGTGACCGCCAGGCTGAGCGACCGAGCACTTCCAGTAGAGTACAGGGCAATTGTTCTGTAGGGAATGAAAGCATTCTATTGCGGACTGCATTGATGCAAATTGAGCACCGGGGAGAAAAATTTTCGGTAAGAGCTCTTATTGACCCGGGGTCTCAGCGAACCTTCTTAACGGAAAAGGTCAGAAGTCGTCTTCAGCTCCCATATAAAAATTCCTACTACGAAATCGTATTGATAGGAGGCCAAAAGCAATCGGCATCTAAAGAATGCGAGCTAACGCTGTACGCAAAAAGAACAGACACGAGAATATTCATAAAAGAAATAGTGTTACCAAAAGTTACGAAGCGACTCCCATCCTGTTCATTTCAAGCGCCCAGCTGCAATTAGCTGGATAATCTGGATTTAGCCGATCCCTCATTCCATAAATCGGCACAAATAGATTTAATTCTCGGCAACGACTACGAGAGGTTTATTAACCTGGAGGGTATTAAAAGGCATGTTTGCGGCCAAGCGTCCGCTTATAATACAGTGTTTGGCTGGGTGCTAAGTGGTCCCATGCAGGCCCAAGTAGCTCACACTTTTACCACTTCAGTGATTCACTCCGATACTGGTGAACTAAGTGCACTTTGGAAAAGGTTCTGGGAGGACGAGGAAATACCCACAAGATGTGAAGATGGTAAATTTATGGTAAGATTACCTTTCAAATCTGAATTTCCTGATAAAATCCATCTAGGGTCATCCCGCTTTACCGCCCTGGCACAGAATGCTAGAATGGAACAAACCCTAAATAAAAACCCCGAACTCAGGGCACAATACAAGGCCGTGCTAGAAGAGCATTTAACGCTGGGGCACATGGAAGAAACAACTTCTCAGGAAATTCAATCTGATGGGAAATATGAATCTTTTTATTTACCCCATCATGCAGTGGTGAGACCTGAGCATAAAACGACGAAGGTAAGGGTGGTATTTAATGCCTCCCGAAAAACTAAATCAAAGGTGTCTCTGAACGACGTTCTCTATACTGGACCCACGCTTCAGAATGACTTAATAACAGTCATTTTAAATTGGAGGAAATATCGATACGTCTTTAGTGGCGATATACAAAAAATGTATCGGCAGATTTGGGTCCACCCGGATGACAGGAAGTTCCAAAAAATTGTGTTTCAAAGCCAACCTGATGACCCAATTAAAGATTACCAGTTAAAAACGGTAACATTTGGTGTAAATTGTGCTCCTTACCTGGCCATTCGTCTCCTGCTGCAGCTGTCTTCTGAGTGTGAAGCTACGTTCCCTAAAGCGGCATCAATTCTTCGTACCCAGACATATGTAGACGACATATTGGCCGGAGGTTATACCATTGAAGAAACCCTGTCAGCTCAGGCGCAACTTATCAGTGCATTGAAATCCGCTGGACTTCCCTTAAAAAAGATAACGTCCAATAGTAGTGAGTTGCTCTCTAATTTACCGGCGGATGATTTATATGATTCCAATTTTCTTAGGTTTCACGGGGCAAGCTCCACCAAGACCCTTGAGATTAAGTGGAATGCACTATCGGATGCATTCACTTACAGTTTTGAGCCTATGGAAAAGTTCACAAATTTAACAAAAAGGCAAATTTTGTCATCAGTTGCTAAACTGTTTGATCCTGCAGGATGGCTTACACCCATAGTCATCAGGGCAAAATTACTTATGCAGCGACTGTGGTTAGAAGGGTTGGATTGGGATGAAGAAATTTCTGCAGAATCCATGCAAAGCTGGAAGGAGTTGGTTGCAGATCTCTCAAAAATTGAAGAAATTTCAATTAGTCGGTGGATTCAGTACACCCCTGAAGACGAGGTACAGATTCATGGGTTCTGTGATGCGTCAAAGGCAGCATACTGCGCCACAGTGTATATTCGCTGCCAAACTGGGTCCCATACCACCTTTTCAAATTTATTGCTGGCGAAGTCAAGAGTAGCCCCTATACGGTGCAGTCTTATTAGCAAATCTGATAAGATACGTTCAGACCGCACTTAATTTCACTAATAATGAAACTTTTCTGTGGACGGATTCGTCAATAGTACTGGACTGGCTCTCGAAACCACCGTCAACATGGGAGACCTACGTGGCAAACAGAATTGCTCAGATTCACCGCCTAGTTCCAAACGCAACAAGGCGGCATGTTCCAACACATACAAATCCCGCAGACCTGGGTACACGTGGCTGCAAGTCGCAGGAACTGGTAAACCACATGCAGTGGTGGTACGGACCCCCATGGTTGCATAAACCAATGTCAGAATGGCCGAAGCGAAAGCCGTTGCAAGTAATTGAAACCCCATTTGAGGTTCATACGCTGTTGGCGGAGGTTCAACAAGATGATGATATTCTTAACCGATTTTCATCATATACGAGGGCTCTTCGGGTGATAGTATATGTCTTCAAATTTTTTAACAAAGTCGCGGCCAAACTCAGGCCGGAGATACCCCCAAGTACGCATGACATAACTTTAAAGGAGATGAACCATGTCAAGGTAAGATTGCTTGCATTGACACAAAGGGCAATTTTTCATGAAGAGTACCAATGTTTGCTAGAATTGCAACCAATAGCAAAAAAAAAGTCCTTTAAAAACCCTAAACCCATTTCTCGATACAAATTCGGTTATGAGGGTCAATGGCAGGCTAGCTCAATCGTCGCTGCCATATAATGAAAAATACACAATGATATTGCCAGGCAACTCCCGATTTTGCCACCTGTACTTAACTCATCTGCATGAATTTCTCTGTCATGCAGAAATAAGTCAGATGTGCCGAATGGTACAAACTGAGTATTACCTTTCTCGACTCAAACCCCGAGTGAAAAAGGTAATACGACATTGCAAAACTTGCATTGTTTACAAACAGCAAGCATGTAGTCAACTCATGGCACCTTTACCTCCAGAAAGGTGCAATTTATCTTTGCCGTTTCAGGTTACCGGTATAGACTTTGCCGGCCCGTTTGACCTCAAGTCTTCGGCATTACGCACTGCGGCTTTAACAAAAGGATATGTCTCAGTTTTTGTCTGTTTCAGCACGAAGGCAGTCCATTTGGAACCTTGCTCGGACTTGACTACAGCAGCCTTCCGTGCAGCCTTTGCTCGTTTCGTTGGGAGGCGAGGACTACCCCAACGGGTAGTAACAGACAATGGGAAAAATTTCCTGGGGGCGAGCAGAGAATTAGAGAATGACTTTGGCATATTTGTGAGGACGGTAGCCCAGGATATAGCCCAGAAATATATCGCCCAGGGGTTTGAATGGAAATTCATTCCGCCGTACGCGCCGCATATGGGCGGTTTATGGGAAGCCGCGGTGAAAAGTTTCAAATATCATTTGAAACGAGTGACCGGTAGTAGACGGCTAAATTTTGAAGAGCTGGCCACCATTCTGGCCCGAATTGAAGGGGTGCTTACTCACGGCCAATTTCTGCTTTATCTGAGGATCCAGCTGACCTAGCCGTGCTGACTCCTGGTCACTTTTTGCGAGGAGCAGCTTTAACGGCGCTACCTGAGCAGGATTTTCAAAGCATGTCGGTGGTAAACCGATGGGAGGAGTTAAAAGCGATGCAACATCGATTCGCGATAAGATGGGAAGAGGAATATTTAAGGTCGTTGCAAAGGCGATATAAGTGGCAAGGCTCAGGGCCTTACCTACAGGTGGGAGATCTGGTAGTGGTTATGGATGACTTGCTACCACCGTGTGAATGGCGACTGGGCAGGGTAGAAAACACTTACCTCGGTTCTGACCAAAATGTGCGTACGGCTGAGGTACGGATAGCCACAGGAGTTATCACAAGACCCATCGTGAAACTGTGCTACCTTCCTTTGTTGAACAAAGAGGATACGAGTTAGAATTAGGCGGAATTACCCACTTTACAAGTTTTGCACTTATTCAATTTATACTCATATCGATTTATATTTACCATTTATATACACATCCCACATTATTAAACGCATGGCCCTCTAATCCCCCTCTAATCAACCTCTAAATTGCCGGCAATGCCTTCAATTCACACTTATCCATTTCCATTATGAGTTTACCCATTATTAACTAAATTTTGTTTTGCTATTTTTCTATAGTTATAGGTCCAATCGACGCCTTACTTCCACCAGAGTGGTACGTAGCCGTAGTCCAAGTCGGGGTCCAGACCCGAGTTCAACCCGAAGCCCAAGCCGAAGCCCAAGCCGAAGCCGAAGCCGTGGGGTAAGCCTTAGCCGAAGCCGTGAGTCGGCTGGAAATGCAACCCAACTCCGGGACCTAGAAGTCCTTCACTGCGTGCTGTGTCGGGGTTATCACGGCCTAAGATTCTGCCGACGGTTTAAACGGATGCCGGTAGAAAGTAGGCGTGAGGTGGTGTCGGGCCTAGGCTACTGTTTTAATTGCCTAGCAAGAAGCCACTCCCAAAACTATTGCACCTCTGAAGAGGCCTGTAGACGGTGTGACCAGTTGCATCACACCTTACTGCATATCCCATCTCTGCAGGAGCGGCTAGAGGAGTTAGCGGTGGTCAGGGCCACCTCTAGAAGCCAGCCGCAGCAGTTGCGTATTCGTCAGCCGTCACCACCCCAGCGGCAATAGGCAACCCGGCAACGTCCACAGCCTCGTCAGCGGTCACAGCAGCGGCAACAACAACGTCATCGCCAGCCGGCACCACGTCGTCCGCAACAACAACGGCCAAGCCAACAGCAACAACCACGTCGTCCGCAGCAACAGCGTCAGCGCCAACAATCACCACGTCGTCAGCGGCCACCACGCCAGCAGCGTCCACAAGCAACGCAACCAACGGCAACACAAGCAACAACAGAACCAGAGCGACCACAACAGACATCGACATCAGCACCTACCGCACCAAACACCAGGGTGATTCTGGAGGCGATCAAGTCGCTCGCTCAGGTGCTATGCGTGGACCAGTAGGTCCAATTCAAGGCCAACCACCATGTCCAATTTGCATTGGACACACTTGTATTATCCATTTACAAGTACAAATTTTTATATTTTTGTTACTTTTGTTAATTAACAATTAAAAAATGAATTTGAATTATTATCATTATCATTGTACGCTCAGAGTTTAATGTGAAAGGTTCAACTATAAAACCCTCTCTTCAACTATATAAAAAACTCAAACTAAACAACAATGAAATTAAGGCAGCCGTCGAAGTGAACGTGAAGAAAACCCCACCATTTTCTTTCTTTTTTTGGAACACCTCAGGAAAAACCCGGTAAGCTACAATTGCCCTTCAATTATTAGAAAGAAAATTAACCCCCCTTAATTTCTTTCATCTCTTCCAACCCCAATAATTATAATCCTCCGCTGAGAGATTAAAATTATCATGGTTAAAGATTTCTCGATTTCTTCTCCCGTAAGAAAAGGAAATCTTTAACCAATAGTAATATTTAGGCCACCCAACAAGCCAAAAATATTCAGGAGGTGCCATGCCCACTCTCTAATGCCACCCATTTTTTGAAGGTGTGTTGATAACCATGCTATGTGTACCAAATTCGGACAATTTTTCTCCGACTGTTCTCCAGATATCAATAAATCAATTTTGTGCCACGCCCATTTCTACAAGCCCTCCCACATTATGTCGGAAGTTGTGTATTTTTATTGGAAACTCCTCCTATTTTGGAAGGCGCTGCCATTTTCTATATATAAAGAAATCTATGTCTTTGTATGGGAGGTGCCACGCCAACTTGTCCAGTCCCGTCTATTTTTCTAGTGGGGCTGTGTAAAGATGACCCAGATATGTGTACCAAATTTGGACAATTTTACTTTCACCGCTCTTTAGATATAAATTAATTTATTTTGTGCCACGCCCACTTCCCTAATTGCGCCCATGTTTTTTCGGGTGTTCTGTATTGAATGCTTGTACGTAATTTGGAAACTTTAGCTCTTGTCGTTCTCCATAAATCTATAATGTCTTTGTATGGAAGATGTGACGCCCACCACATATACATATACATTCGTATGCAAAAAGTTAAGTCTTTTTATAAAATTAATTTAATTTATTGTTAAATTATTATCGCGATTCTTTTTTATTTTTTATTAGTTCTATTGTTTGTTACTATCTTCAATTTCCAATATGCGGTTAATGCGAATGTTTACACGATTTGCATGTTTATTAATTTTATTTCGAAATTTTTCAGAATCCTCCTTTAAATTAACCACCTTCGACGGGGAACATGTCTAAGAGCAGACATCCAATCACCAGTCTTTTTAAGGTCCAACATAACGTTAACCATTTGATTAAGTGTAAGCGATTTGCCAGAGCCTGCTCCCCATTGCAAATAACGATCGAAGGGTAAGCGTGCCATTCGTAGCCCCAATCTTTTAGCTTTTGCCAATGACAACGGCTCATTATTTACCTGAAAGTTCATATAAATAAGAAAATTACAAAAGTTTTTTAATATCAGATTACAATTACCGTGTCTACCATTGCACCAACTATGTATACATCATTAGGGTTATATGCGACAAGATCCGTACGACAATGTGGCGTTAAATAGACTAAGCTCTCCTTAGGGAAAATTTCAGTAAAACACTTTTGGTGGACGTTCATTGGAAATTCTGTATTTAACATTGTAGGTATATAACGTTGTAAACTCTTCATGCAAGGTGCATCTAAATTCACATTACAAAAATGCAAATCAAAAGGATCATCATGTGTGCGGTTCTCAGCAAAACAAAGCATAAGTTGTTTTGCAGCATTTTCGGCTTCTCTTTTTGTCATATAATCATCGTATGAACAATCTAGTACGATTTTTGGAGAATACTGCATGGCTCTTATAAGTCTACAACAAAATGTTGAGATTTAAATAAATAAAAGGTACTATTAACACCAGCATAAAATTTACTTGGGCTTAAATCAAGGCGAATTCACTAGAAGGTGAGGTCAACTCTACAACAACACTGTTTCTGTGGTCCATCTGTCAAAAAATTGCTAGTAAAAAAAATGTTTGTTTACATAAAGAAAACTAGTGCGTATACAAACTTTGACAAATCGACCACCGAAAAAAATAACCATATGCTGACTTGACCCCACCTTCTAGTCAATTCGCCTTGGCTTAAATCTAGTTTATCAGTGCCGCTACAAGCTAAAAAAAATTACATAATATGAAAAAAGTCTCGGAAACGCATAGTTTTCGAGTTATGGACCTATGTAGTTTTCTTATACACATATTCATATAATATACTAGCTTAACCCGGTGCGCTTCGCTACACTGGTAAAAAAAATTAATAAGAAAAAAATTGCAGTATTTTTTTAATGTGTAATTTATTTATTTTTGCTCCCCCTGCACCTACCCCCTTTTTTTTGTTTTGAAAGTTGTCCTGTAAAGGTTGATAACTTTTGTGTTCAGATATATGGTATTTAATATTTCTTTATATGTGGGGTACTGCTCCTCCTCTGTCTACCCCGCCCATTTCTATATTGAAATTAATAGTTTACCATAGTAGTAGCTGTAACCACGTTTGAAGACTCTTCCTTTAATAGTTCTTCTGTTGAGCGATACTTAATTTATGCATCCTATGGAAGTTATTTCCCCCCTTGCGCCTACCCGCTTTATTTTTATTTTCAAAAGTATAGTATACCATAAGAGAGACTTCTGCAAAGTTTGAACATTCTCACTATAAAAGTTCTTAAGATATGCGATATTAACCATTGGCGTCCTATGGTGGGTACCACTTCCCCCGCTGCTATTATATTTCAATTTGGGGGCTCTGAAGATCCTACTACCAAAAGTTCAACAAAATGCGTGCAGCGGCTCTTAATTATATTTCTATCTATGAGGGGTACTGCTCCTCCCCTGTCAACCCCGCCCATTTTTATATTGAAATTTATATTTTACCATAATAGTAGCTTTAACCACGTTTGAAGACTGTCCCTTTTATAGTTCTTCAGTTGAGCGATATTTAATATATGCATCCTATGGGAGGTATTTCCCCCCCTGCGCCTACCGCTTTATTTTTATTCTCAATAGAGTAGTATACCATAAGAGTGACTTCTACAAAGTTTGAACATTCTCACTATAACAGTTCTTAAGATATGCTATATTAAACATTGGCGTCCTATGGGGGAACCACTTCCCCCGCTACTATTTTATTTAAATTTTGGGGCTTAGAAGATCCTACTGCAAAAAGTTCAGCAAAATGCGTGCAGCGGCTCTTAAGATATGCGATAATTAATACTGGCATCCTATGGGGGGTACCAATTCCCCTGCCCCTATCGAAAAAATAAGTAGCCTATTTTATTTTTAGGGCTCACGTGATGTTACTGTAAAAATTTCAGGAAAATCGGTTCATTTAATTTAATTTTCATTAAATTATTTTTATGAAGACAGGAATTTTACAACATGAAATTAATTAAAATTTTTTTATTGATAATTTTTCTTTATGGGAAGTCGCGGTGAAAAGTTTCAAATTTCATTTGAAACGAGTGACCGGTAGTAGACGGCTAAATTTTGAAGAGCTGGCCACCATTCTGGCCCGAATTGAAGGGGTGCTTAACTCACGGCCAATTTCTGCTTTATCTGAGGATCCAGCTGACCTAGCCGCGCTGACTCCTGGTCACTTTTTGCGAGGAGCACCTTTAACGGCGCCACCTGAGCAGGATTTTCAAAGCATGTCGGTGGTAAACCGATGGGAGGAGTTAAAAGCGATGCAACATCGATTCGCGATAAGATTAAAAGAGGAATATTTAAGGTCGTTGCAAAGGCGATATAAGTGGCAAGGCTCAGGGCCTTACCTACAGGTGGGAGATCTGGTAGTGGTTATGGATGACTTGCTACCACCGTGTGAATGGCGACTGGGCAGGGTAGAAAACACTTACCTCGGTTCTGACCAAAATGTGCGTACGGCTGAGGTACCGATAGCCACAGGAGTTATCACAAGACCCATCGTGAAACTGTGCTACCTTCCTTTGTTGAACAAAGAGGATACGAGTTAGAATTAGGCGGAATTACCCACTTTACAAGTTTTGCACTTATTCAATTTATACTCATATCGATTTATATTTACCATTTATATACACATCCCACATTATTAAACGCATGGCCCTCTAATCCCCCTCTAATCAACCTCTAAATTGCCGGCAATGCCTTCAATTCACACTTATCCATTTCCATTATGAGTTTACCCATTATTAACTAAATTTTGTTTTGCTATTTTTCTATAGTTATAGGTCCAATCGACGCCTTACTTCCACCAGAGTGGTACGTAGCCGTAGTCCAAGTCGGGGTCCAGACCCGAGTTCAACCCGAAGCCCAAGCCGAAGCCAAAGCCGTGGGGTAAGCCTTAGCCGAAGCCGTGAGTCGGCTGGAAATGCAACCCAACTCCGGGACCTAGAAGTCTTCTACTGCGTGCTGTGTCGGGGTTATCACGGCCTAAGATTCTGCCGACGGTTTAAACGGATTCCGGTAGAAAGAAGGCGTGAGGTGGTGTCGGGCCTAGGCTACTGCTTTAATTGCCTAGCAAGAAGCCACTCCCAAAACCACTGCACCTCTGAAGAGGCCTGTAGACGGTGTGACCAGTTGCATCACACCTTACTGCATATCCCATATCGGCAGGAGCGGCTAGAGGAGTTAGCGGTGGTCAGGGCCACCTCTAGAAGCCAACGGCAGCAGTTGCGTATTCGTCAGCCGTCACCACCACAGCGGCAACAGGCAACCCGGCAACGTCCACAGCCTCGTCCTCGTCAGCGGTCACAGCAGCGGCAACAACAACGTCATCGCCAGCCGGCACCACGTCGTCCGCAACAACAACGGCCAAGCCAACAGCAACAACCACGTCGTCCGCAGCAACAGCGTCAGCGCCAACAACCACCACGTCGTCAGCGGCCACCACGCCAGCAGCGTCCACAAGCAACGCCACCAACGGCAACACAAGCAACAACAGAACCACAGCGACCACAACAGACATCGACATCAGCACCTACCGCACCAAAAACCAGGGTGATTCTGGAGGCGATCAAGTCGCTCGCTCAGGTGCTATGCGTGGACCAGTAGGTCCAATTCAAGGCCGCCACCATGTCCAATTTGCATTGGACACACTTGTATTATCCATTTATTACAAGTAAAAATTTTTATATTTTTGTTACTTTTGTTAATTAACAATTAAAAAATGAATTTGAATTATTATCATTATCAACCGCATTGAATTATTAATATTTAAGGAATTCAATTTCTTACGGTGTAATTTAGTACTCTCTAGAGTTAAGCTGTCAAACTTATCCAACCTTCGAATGGATAATAAAGAGAGGTTGAATAAGTTTGGCAGCAAAAACAGAAAGTCATGGTACGCTCAGAGTTTAATGTGAAAGGTTCAACTATAAAACCCTCTCTTCAACTATATAAAAAACTCAAACTAAACAACAATAAAATTAAGGCAGCCGTCGAAGTGAACGTGAAGAAAACCCCACCATTTTCTTTCTTTTTTTGGAACACCTCAGGAAAAACCCGGTAAGCTACAATTGCCCTTCAATTATTAGAAAGAAAATTAACCCCCCTTAATTTCTTTCATCTCTTCCAACCCCGATAATTATAATCCTCCGCTGAGAGATTAAAATTATCATGGTTAAAGATTTCTCGATTTCTTCTCCCGTAAGAAAAGGAAATCTTTAACCAATAGTAATATTTAGGCCACCCAGCAAGCCAAAAATATTCAGGAGGTGCCATGCCCACTCTCTAATGCCACCCATTTTTTGAGAGGTGTGTTGATAACCATGCTATGTGTACCAAATTCGGACAATTTTTCTCCGACTGTTCTCCAGATATCAATAAATCAATTTTGTGCCACGCCCATTTCTACAAGCCCTCCCACATTATGTCGGAAGTTGTGTATTTTTATTGGAAACTCCTCCTATTTTGGAAGGCGCTGCCATTTTCTATATATAAAGAAATCTATGTCTTTGTATGGGAGGTGCCACGCCAACTTGTCCAGTCCCGTCTATTTTTCTAGTGGGGCTATGTAAAGATGACCCAGATATGTGTACCAAATTTGGACAATTTTACTTTCACCGCTCTTTAGATATAAACTAATTTATTTTGTGCCACGCCCACTTCCCTAATTGCGCCCATGTTTTTTCGGGTGTTGTGTATTGAATGCTTGTACGTTATTTGGAAACTTTAGCTCTTGTCGTTCTCCATAAATCTATAATGTCTTTGTATGGAAGATGTGACGCCCACCACATATACATATACATTCGTATGCAAAAAGTTAAGTCTTTTTATAAAATTAATTTAATTTATTGTTAAATTATTATCGCGATTCTTTTTTATTTTTTATTAGTTCTATTGTTTGTTACTATCTTCAATTTCCAATATGCGGTTAATGCGAATGTTTACACGATTTGCATGTTTATTAATTTTATTTCGAAATTTTTCAGAATCCTCCTTTAAATTAACCACCTTTCGACGGGGAACATGTCTAAGAGCAGACATCCAATCACCAGTCTTTTTAAGGTCCAACATAACGTTAACCATTTGATTAAGTGTAAGCGATTTGCCAGAGCCTGCTCCCCATTGCAAATAACGATCGAAGGGTAAGCGTGCCATTCGTAGCCCCAATCTTTTAGCTTTTGCCAATGACAACGGCTCATTATTTACCTGAAAGTTCATATAAATAAGAAAATTACAAAAGTTTTTTAATATCAGATTACAATTACCGTGTCTACCATTGCACCAACTATGTATACATCATTAGGGTTATATGCGACAAGATCCGTACGACAATGTGGCGTTAAATAGACTAAGCTCTCCTTAGGGAAAATTTCAGTAAAACACTTTTGGTGGACGTTCATTGGAAATTCTGTATTTAACATTGTAGGTATATAACGTTGTAAACTCTTCATGCAAGGTGTATCTAAATTCACATTACAAAAATGCAAATCAAAAGGATCATCATGTGTGCGGTTCTCAGCAAAACAAAGCATTAGTTGTTTTGCAGCATTTTCGGCTTCTCTTTTTGTCATATAATCATCGTATGAACAATCTAGTACGATTTTTGGAGAATACTGCATGGCTCTTATAAGTCTACAACAAAATGTTGAGATTTAAATAAATAAAAGGTACTATTAACACCAGCATAAAATTTACTTGGGCTTAAATCAAGGCGAATTCACTAGAAGGTGAGGTCAACAACACTGTTTCTGTGGTCCATCTGTCAAAAAATTGCTAGTAAAAAAATGATTGTTTACATAAAAAAAACTAGTGCGTATACAAACTTTGACAAATCGACCACCGAAAAAAATAACCATATGCTGACTTGACCCCACCTTCTAGTCCATTCGCCTTGGCTTAAATCTAGTTTATCAGTGCCGCTACAAGCTAAAAAAAATTACATAATATGAAAAAAGTCTCGGAAACGCATAGTTGTTGAGTTATGGACCTATGTAGTTTTCTTATACACATATTCATATAATATATTCAATTTAATCCAAATGTACATATATATTTTTAATTAGGCTTAAGTTCATTGAATTTAATTTTCATTAAATTATTTTTATGAAGACAGGAATTTTACAACATGAAATTAATTAAAATTTTTTTATTGATAATTTTTCATTCTTGACTGCGCTGATTTGAACCCAGGCGTTCACGGACAGGTTGCCCAGACTAGTTTCGATTGTAACCACACAATCTCTTCAGTGGGGTTTGCCGTCTTACTCACTCGGCTATTGCAGCCGGATGACGTCAATAGTCAAACATAAATCTTTAAACCAAATGGTATTTCGTCTTGGTAGATCGAAATTTGCTTTTGAATGAATGTTTACACTATGCTAGTTGAAAAAAACAGACAAGCCGGGCACATGGCGTTTTAACATAATTCGGGTACGCTGAATCCAGTGGTGCCCGCGGTTTTTTAAGATTGGCTCTGGTTTTCGAGATATACCGTTATTTCGAAAATGGAGGAGGTTGCACAACATATATTCGCGTAACTCAATAAAATTTCATTTAAGAAAAGTAAAACTTTTTTTCTAATATGAGTAGTCGTTATTGAATCATAGTTTTTTTTTTTTTTGAAAAAAAAATTAATTTTTTTTATCAAAATTTCGAATATTTTGTTTCTTAAAAATTTATAAAAAATTAAAAAATGCAGGTAGGCTTTTAATTTTTTGCAGACATATAAAAAACAAGCCATAAATGATTAAAATCTGTTAGCAACTTTTGATTTTATTCACAAAAGTCGGCAAATTTTAATTAATTTAAGAATTTCATAAAACTCAATATTTGTCTGGGAGCCCCCCTAAGAAGTGGAGATAAGGGGCAAGTATGTCTCGAGAAAATGTTAAGGACAAAAAATTAATTGAGGTCGGTCATACATTATATACCACTAGGGGCGACTTCTGGGAATTTATGGGACTTTTTCTTCAATATATATGAAATTTTGTTTTTTATACGTCTGCAAAAAATTAGAAGCCTAGCTGCATTTTTAAATTTTTTATGAATTTTTAAAAAACAAAAATTTCGAAATTTTGATAAAAAAATTATTTTTTTTTCCAAAAAAAAATTATGTTTCTAAACCGACTGCGGATGTTAGAAAGAAGTTTTCTTTTTCTTAATTTTGTTGCGGAATTTCGGTTTTTCAAGTAATTTCAATAAACTAACCCGTTTTTGAGTTACGCGAATATATGTTGTGCAACCTCCTCCATTTTAGAAATAAGTAGATTTTCGCATTTTTTTACAGTCACCTCAAAATCATTTCCGTTTTATGTCACGTCAATATGCACCTATTTTGCGTGATAGTGTGGATAACAAGGTTCCGAAAATCATAATTATTTTTTTTATATAGTTCCCTCTTAATGAAACATAATGATAAAATTTTTTCCCAGTTACTACTATTTTTGCAAAATCTCTATCGCTCTGAGGGCGTACAAATGTCACGTACGATGTCATAGAAATGCCCATATACAAAAGGTATGTGTTTGGAAAATATTTTTTCATTCAAACAAACGTGTTAGTGATCTTCATTGAAAATAAAAGGTGTCAACAGCTTTTTGTTTTACGTACTTTTTATATGTATGCGTTTAGTTATTTGTTTCTTCTTATATACATCTTTTAACAGAATTATACGAAACAATTAGAAGTGTTAAAAATTTCTAAAAGTTAAAACAGGACTATAATGGCATAATGGAAGATTTTATATGTTTAGAGAAAACCAGGCAAAGAACTGAGAAATTTGATATTTTGTTTTATGGGTTGCTTTCGATTTATCCAACATCTACGATAAATGAAAGAATTTTTTGCAAGTCAAGGTTTATCAAACCTAAAGAAAAAGAGTCTCTTAAATCCTAAACATTTAAACCAAATAATTTGTCTAAAAGATTCTTTTATAAGATCTTTTAAAACTATTGAAATAACTAATAAAATTACCTCATAGTTTATTTTTTAATTAATACATAATATAAAAATATGTTTACATATTTATGAATTGTTTTTTGTTTACTCGTTTAAGTTCAAGAATTGTTATGTTTGTCATGTTATTTTATTGTTTTTTTTTCGGTTAAAGGTTAACCGATTAATAGTTTTTTTATAAATAGAGTAACTTCAATAAATAAAATTGCATAATTTATTTATTATTTGAAGGTGTAAACATATAGAGCTTGTGCCATAGCTATTTTATAACAATTGTGATTTTTCATTGAACTTTGTTATAAAAAAATTTGTTATAAATTAGCAATAGCACAAGCTCTATATGTTTACAGTTGTCATTCAAGTTGTGCAAAGAAGGTCAACGAGAAAAAAACAAAAAAGGAAAAAACATAAAAAAATAAATGGACATAAGTATTCAAGACAGTCTTGTCAAAAACTCCGAAAAAGCAGAAGTGAGGAAGAAACATGAAAATAAAATTAAAAAATTACTAATAAATTACAGCAAATTTCGATCCACCAATATTTGGTACATAGGTTCTAGTTGGCACAAGGACCAAGCCTATTGAAAATGGGGCGAATCGGTCCATTATTTCCTATGGCCCCATACAAGATGATTTCCTCAATAGGGTCTTTGTGCCCACTATCAAACCAATCTTAGTGCAGGATAAAATATAAATAGATCCATATTTATATGGTAAACAGTGGAATAAAACGGGCATAGGAGTCTATGTTGAGAACCCGGAAACCGAGATATTCCACCGCCTTCCGGAACACAACACAAGCATGCAGGCGGATGTCCGTGCTATTACGGAACGTGTGAGATGTATTTTTTATCAGTTAATAGGGTTAGGTCCAGGACCTTATTAGACTGTAGGAAGACCATTACTGAATTCTTTTCGGGCGGTGGGATCCGTATCATACGGGTGACGGTCCACTCGGTGATAATCGGAAACGAGAGCTAATATACTCACTATCGGGGGGAGAGAACTCGAGGCGGTTAACCTGGCGAATGAGAAGCCATTTGGGGCAACGAAGTCACGTCCAGTTGGAACAGTGGGACTGTGGGTAGGGCCACTAAGATTTTATGGGGTAACCCAGACGAGGGGATGGCAAGAAGCCTCCTCAATGGAGTAAATTCGATGTTAGTATGATGGTGCGTATCCTGACTGGTCATGCGGGACTGCGGGTGCAACTGCACCAAATTGGACGGGCGGAATCTGACAAGTATAGAGCGTGTGGTGAGGACAGCGAGGCGCTGGAACACTTCCTCTGCTACTGTTAGGCCTTCGCCGAATTACGATCCAAACACCTTGGGAGTGATGTCATGTTGGGTCTGGGATCCCTGAGGAACGTTGACTGGAATATCTTAAGGAATAACGTCCGGGAAACTGGGTTTCTTAAGGACGGACATAACCCCTCACTAAAGGATGGTGCCAGCACTATCAACCTAAATCCCCCATGTTTCTTCTTAAGGAGCGCACAACCGGTCCGATAGTTGCCTTGGTGCATATCGCAACATATATGAATTTGCATCTTGATGTTTCGTCTTCCTTTCGACCTAACCTATATTTATATGGACACATTTTTAAAAAATAAGACGACGAGGGGAGATAGGTTGCAATTTCTGCCTCTCAGAAGCTATCTTACCGATTTTAATTAAATTTAGAACATAGACAGATCCATATTTATATGGACACATAAGCTATGGACCAGCACGGGAGATAGTTGGCGATTTATTGTTCTCCGAAATTATCTAACGGATTTCAATGAAATTTAAAACATTGAGATCCCTTTTTCATATTAGCTATGCATTTTTCAAAACTGTCATAAATAGGTAGACTTGTAAAAATTTTTTCTTCTATACTGTGGTGTGGGGTATCATATTTTAATTTCCTACTTGTTAGGAACTAACAATTAGGAGTTAATGATTTTTAAATAAATGTTTGGTTAAAAAAAATATGGTACCCGATTCGGCGGTTTTTTGGATCTAGGGGGTCCACGGGCCACAGCCCCCTCAACTTTTAATTTTGATTTTCCTAACTTCAGAAGGGGTCCAATTTTCTACTTTTTTCCTATGCCCCGTAAAATGCAGTTTAGCCAAGTTTTGTGTAGCCAGAGAGATGTATTCAAAAGCTTTGAAATTATACCAATAATGCAGTGGAAAATCGCACATATATGTATATGAAAACTTCAGAGGTTCAGAACTCGAAAACTATGCGTTTCCGAGACGTTTTCGGTTATATTTTCTTATTATTTTTCCATTTCATATCACCCTATGTAAATTTTTTGAGTTTAGAGTTACATTGGTAAACTTGATTTCTTCCTTTACCTGTGATTCATCCAGTGAATAATAGTCGAGTCATAAATTCTTAGGAACATTGAAACATGTCCCAAACCATAAATTATATGAGAATTTTCTGCTCGTTCCTGACGTACCCTTTCCAATCGTTCTTGAGATGCTGCAGCCTTTTCCTCTTTTTTGCGTTGCTTTGCTTCTTTTTTCATTTCAATTTGCCACAAGAATCCATAATATTTCATACGAGCTGATTTCGATGGTAGGGTAAGCACATGGTCCCAATGATGTTCCTTAAAGAACTCAATAGTTGGAACACGCCTCCCTTCTTGATTTGCAATGTCAACTTCCAATTGTAAAACTTTTAAACGGCGTTTTTTCTCGTCTTCGGCAAGAGTATACTTCTGTATTTCAAACGGAACTACATAATGCGGTTGACTATCGTTGCTCTTAGATATTTCACGTGAAAATGGATTTGAAAAACTAGCTACGGGTTTTTGGGTTGCTATTGGAAACTCCTTTGCAGTTTTCCTGCGAAAATCAATATATAACACTTGTTTATTCTGTCGCCTAAGTGGACTAACTGCATTAATTTTAATAAGATTTTTGAACATTTTCACTTATAAAAACACTAATAAATATTATATATTTCTTGATACCTGCATTACCATAAACTAAAGCTACCCCCACACGAGGCAACATTTGTCGAAACATGGTAATGTTTTGACAAATGTTGCTACGTGTGTGGGGATGTTTTTGTTTGAAATTCTTGTTACCTTTTTGGTTTCTCAAATATCAAACATTTTTGATATTTTATGTTTCCAAATACAATGTTTCATCGTGCGGGAACAAGTCCAGTTTACCAACGCAGCTCTAAATAAAAAAAAAAGTACATAGGGTAATAGAAAATTGAAAAATAAGAAGAAAAAATAAAATGGCAAAATTCTCGGAAACGCATAGTTTCCGAGTTATGGTCCTCGGAAGTTTTCAAATGAATTTGTGATTTCCCACTACATTTCTGAAAGTATATGGCCAATATTGGTATCATTTGAAAGCTTTTGAACAGATCTTTCTGGAAATGCAAAATTTTTTTAAAACTTTTTAACTCTAGCTCCTAATACAGTTTTTACAAAATTTTATGTCAAAATGTTACGGAAGTGCACTAGGTAAAAAAAATTTTATCAAAAAAATCCCAGTTTCGCTAAATAAAGCTTCTCCACATAGCCGGCCTTTGACCGGGCGCAAGGGTTTTCTCCTCTATGGTATAATAAACACCGGCTTCGCTAAATAAAGCCATTCCACATAGCCGGCCTTCGGCCGGGCGCAAGGATTTTCTAATCTATGGTATAACAAACACCGGCTTCGCTAAATAAAGCTTCTCCGCATAGCCGGCCTACGGCCGGGCGCAAGGATTTTCTCCTCTATGGTATAACAAACACCGGCTTCGCTGAATAAAGCTTCTCCGCATAGCCGGCCTACGGCCGGGCACAAGGATTTTCTCCTCTATGGTATAACAAACACCGGCTTCGCTAAATAAAGCTTATCCGCATAGCCGGCCTTCGGCCGGATGAACAGATTTTCTCCTCTATGGTATAACAAACACCGGCTTCGCTTACTAATGCTTTTCTGCATAGGTTTTCTCCTGAATCAGAGAGCGAATTATTTTTTTAATTTATTTTTTTTAATTTCTTAGTGTAGATAGAAATAAGTATGTATGTATAAAAGTTAAGTTAAGTTTATTTTAGAAAAAAGTGAATTAAAAAACAAATTTAAAACATAAATACATATATTGGTTTTTATGCTTACTAAAAACTTTTGTTTTTTCGTAAATTCATCGCCGCTCCTTAATGGATTAAGAATTTTTAAATAAAATGTTTTTATCCAGAAAGATCTATTCAAAAGCTTTCAAATGATACCAATATTGGCCATATAGGTTCAGAAATGTAATGGGAAATCGCAAATTCATATGAAAATTTTAGAGGTCCATAACTTGGAAACTATGCGTTTCCGAGAATTTCGCCATTTTATTTTTTCTTCTTATTTTTAAATTTTCTATCACCCTATGTACTTTTTTTTTTATTTGGAGCTGCGTTGGTAAACTGGACTTAAGCCATAAAATTTATCCAAATTTATGCGACATAAAACATGATAGGTATACAAAAAAAATAAATAATTTTTTTTTGTGTTTTGTAGTTGTATATTCACAAAAAACGCAATACTTATGTTTCGTTTTAAGTGTAATCATCTGTGGTAAAAACTGAATCATAAATAGTAACACGTGTTTTGACAAATATTGCATCGTCTGTGGGAACCATACTGTTGGGTCTTGTGCATAGCAGTATTGCCAAATAAATTTTTGGAAATAACACTAAATCAAAAAATACCCCCTAAATTTGCACTGAGAAAAAATAAAAAAACCCCAAAAAAATAATAATTTTTTAAATATTTTTTTAAGCATACATATCATTTTATTTCATTTACTCTCTCGACCTATGATATTAGTTTTAAATTCATTTGCGGAGAAGCAGCAGCGGTGTCGGAATAAGACGTTAGCCAGTTCAACGAAAGATTGAAACTGATCCTTCGTGATTACGAACCAAAAAATGTGTACAATGCGGATGAAAGCAATCTTTTTTTCGAGCTCTACCAAACAAAACGCTTACTTTTAAAAATCCGAAATGTACCGGTGGTAAGCTTTCTAAATAAAGGTTGACTGTGCTTTTTTGTGCGACTCTTTGACAGGTACCTAACTCAAATGTCAAGTACTTAGTATATGTTTGTATTAGTAAGACTTTCTTTTAACTACTAAAAGCTAGTTTACACGGTAATACAATGTGTTACGAAATGTCAAAAAATGATGTAGAATGAGAAAAAACTTATCATGTAAAAGCAAAATGCATTGAGTAAGAGAGAATACGGATAAAAATATGACAATCGGTCGGTAAATGTTCATTTTCTAAACCATTTTAGAAACTTATGCCATCTCATCACACCAGAGGTGTATTTTAACTATTATATTGAAGGTGGTAACATTTTTATACAATTACAAAAACAACTAAAATCAACTCAGGCAATTTTCATGTTGTTTTTGTAAATATTGTAAAACTGTAACCATCTCCTTGTTTGTTATTAACTCAGCTGTTTAGTATTTTTGCTTTTATTTTACTTAGGTTGCCTTTACACATGTAAGTAGTAGAAAAAGTGTTTGAAATAGTCGAATCTCATGACATTTGCTTTTCTGTTTACACATGCCACTGCCAGTTCATTTTCAAAATGTCGTCGAAGCGTCAACTTGAGATAATTTGTTTACTTCTCAAATTAAAAAAAAGTACCAGAAAACAAAAAAGAGTTATCGACTTCATCACATAGTTTTAGTTTTGGGGAAATAGTTTACATTTATTTATAATAACATTATTTTATCAAAATTAAAGCTCTATAATTAAAGCTGGGATCACACGATTGCCGCAATGCACCAATTTTCACACTTTTTAATACCCCAATCGTGTGACTGCCCAATCAATTGCATCATGTACCAATCAAGGGCAATATTGTGCTTACTTTTACCAATAAAATGCCACCCTGGTGCGGCAATCGTGTGACAACTTGATATGCAAATGCGCGTCAATAAAAATGACAAAAATGCACCAATATTGGCTTCTTGTGCGGCAATTAAACAACACAATACGCGCCAATATTTGCCTTTTTTTAATAAATTTACTTTTGTGTGTTTCTTTTAGTATGAATAAATTAAAAATAAAAATTAAATTTATTAAAAATAAAAATTGGGAATTTAGCAAGTTATTAATAAATAAATTGGTAATAAATATTGTATTCCCGAAATTTTTTTTAAATTAGTTCAATAGCGTTCAGGACAATATAAAAGAATATATACAGGAAAACGGAGCAAAATGTATTGAAATTCTTTAAAGCGAATTTATTTTTGAATATAAATATTGTCTATTTCTTTATATATTTAAAATAGGATTTTACTTTG
Source organism: Pollenia amentaria (assembly GCA_943735925.1). NCBI lineage: Eukaryota > Metazoa > Arthropoda > Insecta > Diptera > Polleniidae > Pollenia > Pollenia amentaria. The sequence goes on from OX031010.1 coordinate 91,125,423, forward strand.
TTTAATTTTTGGAATTTCATATATTTTACTTAAAAAATTTAAAATAAAACTATTCAACAAAAGTTTGTTTGAATATATGATACAATTTTCTTTTTTTTTAATGAACAAGCCAACTAGAACTTTCAAACAAATAAAAACGTTACCACAACAGCTGTTTTCGCAATTAAATTTGTATAAAACAGGGCAATCGTGTGATTTCAGAATATTTTATTGGGGCAATTTCATTATTGTGCATCAATAAAGCACAATCAAAATTGTGTCATATTGGTGCATTTGCGGCAATCGTGTGATCCCAGCTTAACAAACTTGCTTTTTCATGTTGTTTTTGTAAATATTGTAAAACTGTAACCATCTCCTTGTTTGTTATTAACTCAGCTGTTTAGTATTTTTGCTTTTATTTTACTTAGGTTGCCTTTACACATGTAAGTAGTAGAAAAAGTGTTTGAAATAGTCGAATCTCATGACATTTGCTTTTCTGTTTACACATGCCACTGCCAGTTCATTTTCAAAATGTCGTCGAAGCGTCAACTTGAGATAATTTGTTTACTTCTCAAATTAAAAAAAAGTACCAGAAAACAAAAAAGAGTTATCGACTTCATCACATAGTTTTAGTTTTGGGGAAATAGTTTACATTTATTTATAATAACATTATTTTATCAAAATTAAAGCTCTATAATTAAAGCTGGGATCACACGATTGCCGCAATGCACCAATTTTCACACTTTTTAATACCCCAATCGTGTGACTGCCCAATCAATTGCATCATGTACCAATCAAGGGCAATATTGTACTTACTTTTACCAATAAAATGCCACCCTGGTGCGGCAATCGTGTGACAACTTGATATGCAAATGCGCGTCAATAAAAATGACAAAAATGCACCAATATTGGCTTCTTGTGCGGCAATTAAACAACACAATACGCGCCAATATTTGCCTTTTTTTAATAAATTTACTTTTGTGTGTTTCTTTTAGTATGAATAAATTAAAAATAAAAATTAAATTTATTAAAAATAAAAATTGGGAATTTAGCAAGTTATTAATAAATAAATTGGTAATAAATATTGTATTCCCGAAATTGTTTTTAAATTAGTTCAATAGCGTTCAGGACAATATAAAAGAATATATACAGGAAAACGGAGCAAAATGTATTGAAATTCTTTAAAGCGAATTTATTTTTGAATATAAATATTGTCTATTTCTTTATATATTTAAAATAGGATTTTACTTTGTTTAATTTTTGGAATTTCATATATTTTACTTAAAAAATTTAAAATAAAACTATTCAACAAAAGTTTGTTTGAATATATGATACAATTTTCTTTTTTTTTAATGAACAAGCCAACTAGAACTTTCAAACAAATAAAAACGTTACCACAACAGCTGTTTTCGCAATTAAATTTGTATAAAACAGGGCAATCGTGTGATTTCAGAATATTTTATTGGGGCAATTTCATTATTGTGCATCAATAAAGCACAATCAAAATTGTGTCATATTGGTGCATTTGCGGCAATCGTGTGATCCCAGCTTAACAAACTTGATTTTTTTAATGAGCGTTGCAAAAAATGAATGGTAATAATACATTTAACAGTTAAAACTTTAATTACAATTCGACAATAATCCAGTAAATTTGCATTACATTGTTAACAGGGTAACATTGCTAATCGTTTTGACATTTACTTGGAGGCCACACGATCAATTATTGTCTTTCAATCCCTTTCAATTTGCTCTCACTCTCATTTTTTCTTACTAACACACTCACAATTTTTAAATTGACCACCAGATTGCTCTCAATTTCCACCAGATTGCTCTCAATTTTAACTATCCATTTGTTTGGCAATTTTACGTTCAACTTAACAGCTGATTAGAAGTTTAGTGAGCAAATTTTTTGTTTGGCGGTATGATGACATCTTGAAAGTAAATTGCGTGCAGCCTACGTCACAGCCAAGGCGAATTCAACTACAGGTGGTGTCAGACCTACAACAATCCAAAAACAACAGAAACAACATAGGGTTTTTTGCATTGCATTGTTGTTGCTTACGGTCCAAAATGTCAACAATTCCTAACAAATCAAAACAAATTGGCTCGAACTGTCAAAATCAGATTGCGTTTCGACACCTCCTGCAGTTGAATTCGCCTTGGTCACAGCTTTCAATATATGTAAACTAGTCACAAAGCCTGTACCTGCCAGGCATACAAATCTTTAAGATAATAACTAACATAGTAACACTTATAAAAGAAATTAAGCAAAAAATTATTATTCAATGTTTTAATACATTTAATAGGTATATGAAGAAAAAATATGTAAAAAATAACAATGAGTAAAATATGTAAAAAATAACAATAAGTAGGTAACTAAATTATAATACTTCTTTAAAACCAACATTTTTTGAAAATATTGAGGAGCAACCGTTTTTTAACATACCCTGATTTCCATCTACATGCATCATTTTTACCTTAACATCATCTTTTTTTCTCACTCTTGAGAAAGCAACGTACAATTGTCCATGACTAAAAACTGGTTTGGGTAAATATATCCCCACCCTTGTTTGACCTTGAGCTTTATTGATGGAGATGGAAAACGCCAACCTTATAGGAAACTGTCTCCTACGCAAAATAAATGGTAGGTCGGGATTTATGGGAGCCAAATCAATCCTCGGAATAAACGCAGGATTGCCCTTTGCAGTGCCGGTTAATATAGTTGCGCATATTAGATTCTGTGACAGTTTTGTAGCTTGCAGTCTTGTGCCATTGCATAGCCCTCTTTTAGTGTTTAAATTCCTCAGAAGCATGATAATGGCTCCCACCTTGACTTGCAACTTATGAGGAGGCATTCCAGACAGCGATAGACTGTTTAAAAACTCCACCGGATAATTTTCCCGATCAGCTATGCTATTGCTCTCCACCGTGTCAACGCTCAAAAATGTAAAACATTCACCCTCTAAAAGACTTAGTACTTCTTCATTAATTTGGCATACTTCATCATTCTTATGGCAAATTTACAATACTGTTCTACATCAGACGGCTTTAAACATTCACCGAAGATATTTTTAACGATTGCGTTTTCAGCCAGCATTTCGTTTGGTAATGCAATAATGTCCTCTCCAAATTCCGAACGGAGTTCACCATTCCCGATTTTTAAAAGCCAATCTCTGTAAATATTATCCACTGCACGAATATTGACTTTAAGTTGTAAAATTTTAAAGTTGGACCAAAGATTAGAAAACTTAATACATTATTCGATAATGGCCGTCCTGTGAGCATGTGGTACCACTGGTAAACATTGGCGAAAATCTCCTCCAAGAAGCACAACTTTACCTCCAAAAGGCTTGTTATTTTTCATCAATGTTTTAAGCAACTTATCAATAGCATTTAATGCCTAGGTAGGTGCCATTGTTGCCTCATCCCAAATGATTAACCTAGCCTTTCTTATCTGCTTTGCATCCACTGAATTTGCTCCCATACTTTTTTTTTTTTTTTTTTTTTTTCCTCATTATTTATTTATTGAATCTTCATATATTATTTGGTAAATCACCTTGCAATGGCATATGATTAGATTTTAAGACATTAGCGTACGAGGTTCTGTTATTATTTAGCTGCGGTATTTGAACGCCGTTAGTGTTTTCTTGATAAGTTGCCTGCGTTTGAGGGGGATTAAGTTTCTGTCCAACAGAACGCTTGACAATCGAATATACCGGACATCCTCTATAGTTGGCAGTGTGATTACCACCACAGTTGCTACATTTTTTTACATTAGGGTCATTTTTTGACTTATCACACTGGACGGTACCATGTAGTTCTCCACATACGACACAAACAGGGGGTAAATAGCAGTATGCCCTAGTATGACCAAATTCTTGGCAGTTTAAACAGTGAACGGGCCCATTTCTTTTGTGCGGCTCTTCTATCGTTATTTTCCTGTACAGGATGTATTTTAAACTGTAAATGGGATGCGTTTCATTTTTTTTTAGCTTAACGTCGCCGGGCTCTAACTCCACTCGAAATAGTGGTTGGGGATTTTTTTCCCTATTTTTAATATTTGTAACATTTTTAATTTTGAAACCCTTTTCTTCTAAAAATGTTTTTATTTCGTCTGGGTCCACGCATGAGTCAATGCCCTTTATCACAACCTGCAGACCTTTGCTGCTTTTCAGCTGGTAAGTATAGAAGCTTTTTTTAAGTGCTTCAAACTTACATATTTATTAATTTACGAAAATCATTCTCATTATTAATCTGTATTTTTGTTTCGTTAATATTACCACGCTTGATTGCAGCTACGTAAAACGAATTTTCACCTATCACCGATATTAAACTTTTTATTAGCTCACTTGAGTTTTGCTCTCTAATATATATCGGGGGTGGCTTCGACGATTTTATGACGTTGGGTGTTTCAGAAGATTCATCCTCCAGAATTGCAAAACGATTTTGCGAGTTTATTCTATCAAAAGATGGAACTTTCGAGGCAGAGGCAACAGCTGAAGAGGCAGGGCTGCGACCACGTTTAAGCACCTATCCATACCAACTTGCACTTGTGGTTTTTGACAACTTTTTTCTTGTTTGTTTATCATTGCGTCTATGTTTGGGATTATGGTACCAGTGGTAACGCTTATATTGTTTTCTGTTGTTGTGTTTATTTCCACATTGCTTTCACTAACATGAATATCATTTACTTTTGTTGTTGTTTCATTGTTATTACTCATATAGAGTTGTTTTTGTTTTTTTCACCGTTTTTTTATTTATTTTTTTTTTATTTTTTGTTGACTGTGCTCTTTTTATTATGTATAATGTTGTTACACCGAGATAATAAAAGAAAAAAAAAAAAAAAAAAAGAATAAATATTTTTTTTGCACAGATTATTTGCAAGTATGTATGTGCGTACATACATACATATGTAGGTATATTTTTTTTACTTGTATTTTTTTTTTTTTTTTCTTAATTTTTTTACATATATTTTTTTATAGTTATTCTATTGTTCACTTTTATATTGAGCGTCCAAATTCGCTTGTTAAACTGATATTATTAACTAATTTATGTTAAAAAAAAAAAAAAAAACCGTATGCGGAGTTAAAAGAAACACGTCTTTTCTCATCGAGCACTTGAAGTTGATGTTTCTGTCAATGGTACTGGTAGCTTGAACTGAGAATGATATATGCGGCCCCCTTTAAGAAGATTCGCTGCAATTCCTGTCGACGCAACTGGTAATACAATATCACCCTTTCCTCGAACTACGCATAATAAAGTTTTGTACAAATAAGTTTTCCCACTTCCACCCGGTCCATCAAGAAAGAAACAGTTAGAGCTGTGTTGACGGTTGTATATTGCATCAATGATGGTTAGAAATCCATTTCTTTGCTCAACATTTAGAAAAGATTGAAGCCTGGATCCTTCCATTTTTTCTTGTGATATATCTTGCATGTCGCTCGGAAGATTTTCAGAAGGTTTCTTTAAACCGAAGTCTGTGCATGTCTTCCCATGCAAAATAAAAATATTTTGTACTTGCTGTAGGGCAAAATGTTCGCAAGTCTCACAATTTCGTGCTTGACATTTGTGTCGGCGAACAAAATCTTCAACAAAGTGTTGTATTTATCCCAAAGTTTTCGTGTATGCTCATTGCTATTGCCTCATCAAGAGTCAACTCCCAAACTGAATCGTTTTCTAAGAGGCCAAAAGCCAGGGAAGCTTCTTTGAAACTGGAGTGCGTTATCTTATTTATAGTTTTTAAATTATTATAGCCCAGCGCACCGGGTATATGCAACAGTAGTAACCTGAGATAGTACCTCTCTCCTTCAGATACACTAACAGTGTACATGCGCCCGATAATTTTACCTAAGTCTCTCGTTCTTTGTTTCCAACCACTTTATTATTAAATACATAATGTTCCGGGATTTCGGTATAGTAAAATTTTCTAGCATTAATATCTTTTTCATTGAGACAAAACCATGCAATAAGAGTTGAGTTTGAAAGGAAATACTATTGACTGCTTGATCAACGTTGTTTGGTCTAAAATGTACAATTTGGTATTTCGGTAAATGTATTGCCAGCCGAATTATTGCATGTGACTGGTCATGCATTGGTTTTGCCAAGATTCTCCATGCAGCCTCTGGAGCGCTTACATATCTTGTGTCTATAAATGTCCTGATTTCATCATGTATTAAAGAACCTTGCTCCGTAATTTCAACATTAGCACAGTCATAACCCTTATAGACATATAAGGTAAAAATGAATTATATGGCACAATCCACTGATTTGTTACCTCAAATCCTGAGGCAGTTTTGTAAGTGCCATCAGAATTTTTACGCCAGTATCTGGGATACTCATCAAGATTACATACAGTTTCCTCTTGAAATTGTTTTGGGAAACCTTTTGAGCACTTTCCATCTTCCATGCAGGGTGTATTCATATTATTGTCTCCGCAAGGCCCATGTACCATATGCTTTAGAACAATGCTATGGAGCCTAGGATAATCTTCCGGATTGGGTATCTCTGCTGAAACAATGGTATCAATAACATCTCTATCGCGAGGTTTATCGTCCTCAGACATCATTATAAGCATGTGAGCATGAGGGAGACCTCATTTTTGGAATTCAATGACATGGATTTTGGCAACAACTTTACCGAAAATATGTCTTTTACAAATGTCCGTAAGCAGTTCAGTAAGTTTTATATGAAAACACGTGCTATTAAATCAGGTCGATCTGTTTGATACGATTCCATATTTTCCGTTATTTCTTTCCACTTAGGATTACATGTCATGGTCAAGAAAATATCCGGCTTACCAAACTTTCGTACGATTGTCATTGCATCTTGATAGTTTTGCTGCATATTTATTGGGCTCCCTATGAAAAAGGACGGTAGTATAATAGGCTTGCAAGCAACGGAACCATCCTCCGCAGCTCTTGATTGCAAAAAATCCATAAGGCCTTGATAACTTTCAGCACGGAGCTGTTTTTGGTGTTCTTTTAACCAATGAAGACGGTTGGACTCCATTTTGACGTAAGAATCTACAAACTACTGTTGCGTTAGTTTTCCTATGCTCAAAAATGGAATAAAATCTGCACGCACGGTAATCCGATAACTGTAGTAACCCATCTGAGAGACCCGCGTTCTTTTGGTAGTGGATATATTTTGTTTTAACGGTATATCTGGGTGCCATCCACTCTCCAAATGCAAATAGTAATGGATATGTCATAGGCTCTAAATTTGGATGAAGTATACTGATACGTTTAGTACTGGTACCTTTGGGGTTTGATGGATCTGGCCTCAAATGTATAGGAAGATCTCGTTCAAATGGAGGTTCACCGTCTGTGCTCTGAAATATTGCAGCTACTTCGTTGACTCTCTGTGCATTATATCTTCTGTTATCAAGAGATCTGTCGTGCTCTATTGCCATTGAAACTAACGGTACTCGGAGCTTTCTTTGTCTGGCCTCAGCTTCTACATCCTTCTCCACTTCATACAACAGTTTGTGTGCCTTTGCTAATGGATTGTGTTGGTTGAAGAAGTTACCTAACATTTTCATAGCAGATTTAATGCATCTAGTGTTTCCAGAATTCTTCATACGCTCTTCAGTCACTTCATCAGGATCAAGAATGTACAGTTGAGCGTATTTTCTTGTGTCACCGGGTACAGGATGAAGAGTTAATGCCCTATGGTAAATTTGACCATGAATGCGGAAACAATATGGACCGTATCCTGGCGGTACTTTAATTTTTGCACCCAATGACGCAAATGAAAATGCACTGTTAAAGGATCGAATATGTTTTAAGAAGTTTTTCTATTGCCCGTGTTTTCCGGTTATTAAATCCTTCAAAATGGCAGGATAAGGTTGAGATGATAAGGATGTAAGGTCAACTTTTCCTTTCTGACAACAGTTTGAAAATTTTCCATCTGGCGCCTTTTCCTTATGAAAATGTTTTGCTGCACAAATGGAACATTCAAAAGTCATACCTCCACAGTAATGCTCCTCAATAGAACCTTCTTTTCCCTTTTGTTGTCTGCCATTCTTGCATTTCTGCAAAATATTAACATGCTGAACATGTATTTTAGGAGGCAACACTGGGTTGCTTTCATCCTCGTGCAGTCGTTTATTTGCCATTCTTTTTCTGCTTTCTTCTAATCTCCTTCCTTTGGCACAAACTGGTTCAACATGTCTTTCAGCTGCTTTTCGGTTTGCATCCTCCTTTAACCTTTACCTTTTTTGCTCATTAAATCATTGTATTGAAAAAACTCTTTATAAGAAATTAACTCAAATATTCTTTCTCAGTTTGCAGTCAGCGATTTTTCCGCGTTTTAGCTTATACGTTTTTTTTCTATTAATTCTCTCATTTGCTTTTGTATTTTTCTTTGCATTTTGCAGATATAATAATTTTTTATTTATTTTTTCCAAATATTGAAAGATTAGAAATTACACAGGCCTACGAAAAAAACTCTTAAGTAATGTAATAAATTTTTTATATATTTTGATATGTTAGTTCCGTAGATATAATGAAAAAGTCGAACATATTCCCAATTTGTTTTAATAAATGACTTTTTTATATCCTCCTACTTTGAAAGGTCTACAAATAATTAGTCTATAGATATGTACATATCTTCCTAAAGGTTTCATTTGTTTAGCCGTTCTGTTCAGCTGTTCGATTTTTTAATACTCTTATATATATTTACTGCTGTATTTCGAAGTTTGGTGTTGAAATAAAAGGCACGATTTAATAATTCAAAAATATATTTAATACTAAATTCTCTTAAAAATTAATAATGACAATGGTTAAAATTGCAATTTATAAGATGGACGATTAAAAAGGAAAAAAGGAAAAGACAATGTGCTTTTTATATATCTGACAGCTGCATACACAGTGATGCCAGATGTTTGCTACATTAAAGATGTTAGATATGCAAGATGCCATAGTGTACTTTGGATACTACAATTCTCCCTCACTTATTTTGAAACTTATAATTTTTATTAGTTGGATACTGCAATCAGTCTCTAAAGTAATCTTTTAAGTACTGAGGTGGGTTACGATTTCTTCGTGCTGGCCGGCTGTCTTGTTGATTACCTTCAGCCCCAGTAGTCTGGCTCGAATTTGATTGTTCTTCGCTCTCAGTAGACTCTTGCGGTCTTGTTGGAGTTACAGAACTGATAGGCAATCTGTCGATAACCGGCAAATTCGACGAACTGCTTGGTAATACAATTGGGTGATAATAAATTTCTTGATCAACTTCATGATCCTTATCTGGCGTACTCATACTTGGCTCGTGATCGTCTGATGAAACGTTGCTCCCAACATCGGTCGAACGAAGCTGGTCTATATGACGTTTGAATATAAACCCATCGTCAAGTTTAACGATATAATGAAGATGACCCAGTTTTTTGAGTATGATACCCAGTTTCCACGATGATTTATTTGAAGCATAATATCGGGCTTGGACTCGGTCTCCCTCACATAATTTTCTAACTTTACCCTGAGGTACCGAATTTTTACCACAATTTGAAGGTTTTAACGCATCTAATTTTATTCTGATTTGTCTTCCCAGGTATTGTTCTGACGGGGTTTTACCGTTACGAAGGCGTGTTGCTCTGTATTTGAATAAAATTTCTCTTATTTTCTTGGCAATTGGTGATTTATCATTACCCATGGATGCTAACCGTTGTTTAAGCTGCTGGACGTTTCTTTCAGCCAATCCATTTGTAGCTGGATGGCCTGGAGCTATAAATTTCTGGAATATGCCTGAATCGTTGCAAAATGTTGTAAATTCTTCACTTTTAAAAATGGTTGCGTTGTCCGAAACCATGACGTCCGGATATCCATTTCTTGAGAAGATATTTTGTAAAATGTCTATGGTTAACGAGGAGGTTGGTGCAGATGAAGTTACTCCCACTTCAGCCCATTTCGACTTCGAATCGACGACAACAAGAAAATGATGACCCTGGTATGGACCAGCGTAATCGATATGTATTCGCTGCCAATTATGTTCTGGTTCCTTCCATGGATGAAGCGCTGCCTTAGGAGGACTTTTCTTTACCGATGCACACGCAGAACAGGAACGCACATATTTCTCAATGTCCTTATCAATGGAACCCCAATACACATATCGTCTCGCCAACTGTTTCATTTTGGTTATGCCAATATGAGTATGGTGTAATTCATCTAATACCGACTGTTGTAACGTAGCTGGAACAATTACCCTTTTACCTTTGAACAATATGTCGCAATCAATGGTATACTCTGAATCAGCCTTATTGGAACATCGTAATTTTTTTAAAATTTTAACAAGCTCAGGATCTTTTCCTGTTTCTTGCCGAATTGAATTGAAGTTTAATTTAGTTGAATTGATTTGATTTATAGTTGAGCAGCAAATAAATTGAACTTCACGATCGATACAATTTTATGTATTCATACCTGTATTTATAGGCGCTCTAGAAAGGCAATCGGCATTAGCGTTTTCTTCACTTCGCTTCGTCACTACTTCATATTTATACCCTGTTAAAAACGCAGCGTAACGTTGAAGGCGTGATGATGTCATTTGAGGTATTTTTGCGTCTTGATGAAAAATGCGTGATAATGGCTGATTATCAGTTACCAGCCTGAAAAATCGGCCAAAAACGTACTGATGGAAATGTTGAACGGCATAGAATATCGCCAAAGCTTCGCGATCCAGCTGAGAATAGTTTTGTTCGGCTGGAGTTAAAGACCTGGAGGCAAAAGCAATAGGTCTCTCCTCGCCATTGATGAGATGTGAAAGAACTCCTGCTATACCTGTAGGACTAGCATCACACGCAAGCTGAACCGGCAGTTCGGGATTAAATGGCATGAGCACACGATCACTAGCGATTTCATTTTTCAGCATGTTAAATGATTTTTGACAATCGCTTGTCCATTTAAAAATTGATTTTTTTTGTAATAGCCGGCGTAACGGCGTTGTAATTGTTGATGAATTGGGTATAAATCTTGCATAATATGTTACCATCCCCAGAAAACGACGAACATCATCCACGCACTCAGGCTGTGGCATCTCCAAAATAGCCTTTATTTTTGAAGGACATTTTTGAATCTTGTTGAACTGAATTATATGACCCAAAAATTCGATTTTATTTTCAAAAAATGTACATTTTGAAACGTTTAAGTGTAGATCGTACTTTTGAAGTTGAAGTAAACATGATTTTAAATTGGCCTTGCACTCGGCTTTAGATTGTCCGTGTACTACGATGTCGTCGAAATACGATTGTGTTTTAGGAACCTCGCGTAAAATTTGATCAATTACTCTGTTGAATTCGGAAGGAGCTGTTTTTATACCAAAAGAAAGTCGATTCATTCGAAAAGTTCCTTTGTGTGTTGAAATCGTTTGAATTTCGCTTGAATTTTCATCAACCGGAACATGTAAATATGCTTTGTAGAGATCAAGGCGGCAAAAGTATTTTGAGTCCCTGAGACTATTAAAAATCTGGTCTATTTTTCTGGTTGGATAATGTGCATTTACGAGTCTCTGATTAACACCTACCTTATAGTCAACGCACAAACGGACTCCCCCGTCGGCCTTTGGAATGACTAGTAATGGTGACCCCCAATCACTGTTAGCTGTTTTTGTTATAATACCTGATTTTTCCAAGTCATATAATTCTTTATTAACGAGTTCGGTAAGCGCATACGGAATTTGTCGCTCCTTAGTGTATACCGGTGTTGCATTATCGCGTAATTTTAAACATATTTTGTAATTCGGAATGCAGCCTATTCTTTGTTCAAAAACAATTGGATATTCTAACATTAACTCCTGCACATCGTTAGTTTCATTAATAGAATTAGCCTCAATTGCGTTTGAAGTAGATTCATCTAATTCATTTAAGTTAATACCTAGGCGTCGTATCCAAGTACGACCTATCAGTGGGGTACACCCATCTGGAACGACATATATATCGTCAGTAATTGAAGTTTCGTTGAATTTAACGTTGACTCGCACTTTGCCATCCGGCACAAATTTATTTTGAGTGTATGAACGGAACACGATGTTTGTTGAAGTTAATTTGTTCGACAAATTTAATTCATTGAATTTACTTCTAGGCAAAAAAGAGTAACCAGACCCAGAATCTACCTCGAATTTCATCATTTTCCCTTCAATAAGTATTTTTGCATAAAAGCGTTCAGAATTGGAATGGGAATAATCACTATGGAACACATTAACTACTCGGTAGATTCCGTAATTCGAATCGTCATCCTGAATCTGATTTGTAAATTTTTCCCGTGTATGGGGTTGATTTTTAAGACCGGCATTAGGACCATCCGCCAAAAGAGAGGTGATGCAAACTTTTGCTACATGACCTTTTTTATTGCACAAATTGCAATTTAAATTTGACTTTTTTGTTTTACAATCGGTGGCAAAATGATTATTCTTACCACAACGGAGACATAGGCCTGCAATGCCCAATTTTTCATAATTTATTTTTGTTGACTTCCGTTGAGAACTTTTTTGTTGACCCTTATTGAATTGTTTTGATGTTTTTTTATTACCTGAAATTTTATTTATTTCCTGGATGTTGTTTTTTGAAGACGTCGCCAATTCCCGGGCGTCCATTCGAGCAGCTTCCAGTGCCAACGCTTTAGACAAAATTTCGTCAAATTTTGACGTACTGGACTGCAAAAGTTGTTCCCGAATGTTGTTGTCGTGGATTCCCCTAATGAATTGCGCCCTTAAAAATATATCGGCCAATGACACCTTGCAATTACACGGTGAAATAAATTCGCACTCATTTATTTCCATACGTAATGAAGCCACATATTCTGCTATGGATTGTGTGTCGGTTTGGTATTTTTGTAAAAATTTATGTTGTGCCACTAAGACATTTTTCTTCGGGGCCAAATGGGTTTCCAAAACCTTTAGCAACTCGGCGTAATTAAGCTCTGTTGGAGTTTTGGGTGCCGACAATGCTGTCAGCAAGTTGTAGTTTTTTGCCCCAATTGAATTTAGAAGCAACTTTTTACAATATTCCTTATTGCCATCGACATTTTTCATTTTTACATAATTTGTAAAACGATCAATGTAGTTTCTATAAGTTTCCTTAGCAGAACCAAAAATGTCGAAGTTTTGCACAATCGATGTGTTAATGTTGTTTGCCTGTGTTGCACTCGACGCCGAAGACCCCGCACTCAATTGCATCAATTGGTTAACCATTGCCTTTTGCACATTAAGAAATTCGGCAAATTGGACTGCATCCATTTTATTTCAATTTGCTTGTTGCACTTGTTTGTATATATATATTTTCTTTATTTATTTCTGCTTCACACTCGTCGCCAACTGCTGTATTTCGAAGTTTGGTGTTGAAATAAAAGGCACGATTTAATAATTCAAAAATATATTTAATACTAAATTCTCTTAAAAATTAATAATGACAATGGTTAAAATTGCAATTTATAAGATGGACGATCAAAAAGGAAAAAAGAAAAAGACAATGTGCTTTTTATATATCTGACAGCTGCATACACAGTGATGCCAGATGTTTGCTACATCGAAGATGTTAGATATGCAAGATGCCATAGTGTACTTTGGATACTACATTTACCATCTCTGATTTAAATCCACGGCGTTTTACATATTGCTGGTTATAAACCATCCACCAAACCGAAGTATAGTAAAATGTAAACGTATGAAACAGTTGATACCAAACACCGATAAAATCTCTGCCTATTTATACGAAAACTGACATACATCGTACGGAATATTCGTAAAAACGTGTTTCGAAATAATAGACAACGAAAGTTTTTCGTAAAATTTCGCATACATTTTTTTGGATGTACATAACAAAATATAACCTACCTTGAAGAGGACTTTGAGCAGCTTTCAAAATTATTAATGACTTAAGTTAATTAGTTGATTTTGATTTTGATTTTTGTAAAAAAAAGAGCTTTCGCTTTATATTTATAACATTATATAAATTCACTTCAAATAGGTAGTTATAATTTCTTCAATTAATGATAATTTTAAAAACGCGCAACGCACCTTAAATATGTAGTTCAATCCAATTCGAAGGGGCACAATGAAGAATAAATTCCAATAACTCAATATTATTATTTTTTAATTTAGATGAATGTAAATAACAGTTACCTTCTCTTAGAATATGATTGTTCTTTAAATCACTTTACAAACAAATCTTGAAAATCAAAACAAAAACCCAATATTTTTGTTAGTAATTATTTATGTGATACAATAAGATTATCTCTACTTTTCATCAGCAGTATTTAAATCTGATTCCACTATGATTTCTGGCAGAGAAAGTACTTTCAGTATAACAAATTTTATGTTGATATATCTATATATATAAAATTGTAGCGTTACTGACTCATCATCGCACAGCCTAAACGCCTAAAGCTAAAAGCTTGAAATTTGGAGCGGAGGTTGGTCTCTCCCCAAATCGATCCACTAAGACGGGATTTTTGGAAATTCGAATGTTCAGGGGGAAAGAAGGGTAAAAATGGGTAAATTCGGTAACCTTATATCTCCAAAACTAAAAGAGTTACAACAAAAATGTAATACTTATCGTTGTTTCGAAGAAAAATAAGCGGACAGGTGTCTGGTACTTTTTTGAAATTCGGCCCTTTAAGGGAGTAAACGGGTAAAACATGTATTTTAGTACTTTTTTGTCACCCCATCTATCTTTTAAACCAATAAACATAGAAATAAAGGTTATATCACATTCGAAACTTATCTAAAAAATCGAACGTTTAAGGGGTGAAAATCGTTACAATTTTTGGTACTTTTTTTACAAAATATTTTTCTCCATTCATTGACATATACGTACTAAATAATGGGCTCCCACTACAATATTGAAGTTTTTGATACATCAATGGGGAAAGTTAAAACCTAGAAACATAAACTTTGGCATATAAATATTTCCACGAAAGAAAGTGAGACGCTAACGAAGTAGCGGGTTAAATGCTAGTCGAAAATATAAAAATTCTTTAAAAAATACATAATGCAAAATTGAGGGTTTTATGATGAAAAAAGCCACATGTACAGCCCGGAGACCGAAAATTAGGAGTCTGACAATGCTATGATCGTCCTCAGACAGAGAGCTTTAAATATAAAAAGTGTCAATAGGAAAACGCAAAAGTTTCATGCAAAAAATATAAGAAAAAGTGAATGGTTTATTCAAATGAAAATCAAAAATCGGGCTCCGTCTTGCACCAGTGGAGCAAATGCGCTTTACTTATGCCAAATTTCATCATTCTGCGACGTCAGACGGCTTCAGAAAGCCGCGGAAAGAGAACCGGACATACATCCGGACAAACAACGAAATTATATGTATAGAAGATTTTGAAAAACAGTATATGTAAAAGACTATCAACAAAAAGTTGATCGTGTGGCCGCAGGGTTAGTGGCGTGCAAGTGCCAATTTTCCACTCGCATTCAACTTTTGTTGCCACTGGAGCTGCCATTGCGAAAAATGTAGGTGGTGTATAAGTCACAATTAATTATACGATTTTGTCGTTGCGATGCTTACCTTATAGGCAAGAGGTGAGAGAGGAATAAAATGGGGTGCACAAGCGAGTGTACTCTTCGATTCGTTTTGTTCATTCATTCGCTGTGTAAAAATATATGTATACACAAGAAGTTGTAACGACAAAAATCGTACAATGTAAACATTAGACCGACTTCAAAGAAGAAACGGCAATAATCGCAAAGACAAAAATCGTATAATGTAAATTGTGACTTAGTAAAAAATTATGATTGTGTTGGGTTTTTCGAACTGGCAGTTACATGTGTAAATGCTAGGTTATACCATCCGTGTAAACATAAAAAATACTTGCGATAGATTTTTAATTTATTTTTTATTTTAAACACGAAGAGAATTTCATAATATTTTGATTCTACAAAGTCGTAATACATTGTATTACCGTGTAAACGAGACTTTCCATTTTTTGTAGAAAGTCCCATTTTATTATTTTTTTTCTAAACGAGTATGGTTTTTTACTCGCCGTACTTTAACATTTATGATGAGGCAAGTTGTTATATACAAAGCAAAATTAATTGACAACTATTACGTTTTTTTAATATAAATCGTCAACAGTCGCGATCTAAAACCAAAAAAAAAAAAAAACACGCTAATAAGTTGCCTTAGATGGCCCCCGAATTCCCGGTCACCCTAAATATTATTATTTTCGTTTTTCTTGCACAATTACCTTTAATTTGAGTAGCTATACATTCCACTAAGTAGGCGGAGCGGTTTTTTTTTTGGATCCAGGGGTGCTCACGGGTTCAGCCCCCTTAAATTCTCTTTTCTTTATATTTTTTATTAAATTTTTAATGAATAATAATAATCCTTTGTTGCAAAATTTGGGTACTATCGTAAATGATAATAGTGTATTACGCGGAAATTTTATCAATGGAAATGGTTTAAAACTTGCACATATAAACACTCAAAGCCTGAATCCTTCCTTTAGAAATGTTAAATTTGAAGAATTTAAGTATATTCTCAATGGTTCTTTTACGGATGTTCTGGCTGTGTCTGAAACGTGGTTAAAGCCGCATATCTCTGATGTTCGTGGGGGTTGGAAATAGGAATTCTTCGGTTTCGGTTTGTTCGAGCGGTATTCCTCAGGGTTCAATTCTCGGTTTATTATTATTCTTAATATATATGAACGACTTTGTTAATTTTATTGGTTCCACTCAATGCAGAACCTTTCTGTTTGCGGATGACATCAATATTTTGATTACGGGTGAAACTCAATTCTTAGATTGTCACGAGTCAACTATTAATTATATATTGTCTTTGGTTTATAATTGGTCATTGCTAAACAAGCTTAAGCTGGAGGTCCACTGCACGCTTTTTCGCCTCCACGCATTGCATGATTTTTATACCTTACTTGCGTTCTACGTTTCAAGTTACATGCAACGCTTTTTATGCGGCATTACTACAAGTAAAAATAAGATTTAATTTGTCAACATCAGCTGATTTGTTCAAATGCTGCTTGTGACGCTTGCAAAAGTAGAAAGTAACCCTACTTTTTGCATTCAACGCCTCAATGCATCCTACGCTTTTGTGCATGTAACTTGATACATATAATTACACAGATTCTACTTTTTTGACAGCTGCGAAGGCTGCGAGAAGGCGTGTAACGCGTAGTATGGACCTCCATCTTTAGGTTTAACCCTACTAAAACATGAGCATTGTCCTTTGGGAACATAAATGGTGATCATATGCCTCTTAAAATTGTTTTTGATAGGGTACAAATACCTTTTGTTAGTACAATCAAATGTTTGGGTTTAATTCTCGACGGAAATCTAAGATTTGATATGCATATCTCAGCTATTGCCGCTAAAATCAATGGCATGTTGCGCGCTTTATACAGTTTCAATTGTTACTTACCGATAAGAATTAAAATTAAATTGGGCCATTCACTTCTTATGAGTCATATTCTCTATTGTCTTGAGATCTACAGTGGCACAACTTCTTTTTATATGAGGCGGGTAGGGCTTATATTTAATCGAATTATTAGATATATATTCTGCCTGCGCAGAATATGACCATGTATCCAACTATGCTCACAAATTTTTAGAATGTTCATTTCAGAATTATGTTAAAATACATGCATTATATTCGTTTGACAAGATCATAATATCTCGTTCCATCATGTACATAGAGCCCTATTACCAGTTTTCTAGATCAACTAGAAATCCGAACTTAATTTTGCCGAGAATTAATAATTCGTACTATGAAAAATCATTTATGGTGAGATCATGTAGACTTTATAATGATCTTCCTATCAGCCTCAGAACCTTTGAATTGTCACCGTCAAGCTTTAAACGGAAACTGCTCAATTTGTATCATTAAGTATTCATATTTGTCTACAAAGGATTACCCAATTTTTAAATATTAGTTAGTTTAATTAGTTATTAATCATTAATTAGTTATTAAATTAAATTACTCATTATTATAAAATACTAATAATACCATATATGGCCCTATGGGCTCGGTTAAATAAAGAACATAATAATAATAATAAAATATTACTTTTGGTTTATCTTTTTTTTTTTTATTCCAGAGGGGCTGCAGTTTTTTTCGTGTGTCCCGTAAACTGCATTTTCTCCTACATTTCTTATAAGAGCAAAAACTTTTATAAGAAAAAAAATTCTTATTAAAAATAATTGCTTAAAAAAAAAAAAGAAAAAAATGTTCATGGCAATATTTTGTTTATATCCTTTACCCAGAGTATAGGGTTTTGTAAAAATCGCTGCAAAATTTAAATGCTGCTGTGAAAACAAAAAATGTGGCAGTGCATAATTTTTAAAACAAGTGAAGCTGGCAACATTTCAGGTAAACATCACGCAAAATTGATTGCTTTTATTGCCGCCGCAAAACTTTTTCGGATTAATATCTGTACGAGTTAAAAAATTGTAAAACTTTGTATATATTAATATTTTTAAAGCCAGGAATTGTCAAGATGTCATTAATTTGTGCGAGTATGTTTATTAATTAAATGAAAATTATTATTTAAGGTTATGTATAATTTTAAGCTGAAGTTTTAAATCTTTTCGAAATTAATATGTAAATAACTATTTTTTGTAGTTACAAATGAGGTGCCCGATACACCTGTTATTTCCCCACTTTCTGGTGCAATTTTTGAGAAGCGCATTATTGAGAAATACATACTAGAAAATGGCGTTGATCCAATTACCGGTAAAGAAATGAAAGTTGAAGAATTAATTGAAGTAAAAACACCACCAATTGTTAAGCCGAAACCTCCAACGGCTACAAGCATACCAGCTACATTAAAAACTTTGCAGGACGAATGGGACGCGTTAATGTTACATTCTTTTACTCAAAGACAACAGTTACAAACGACACGTCAGGAATTATCGCATGCTCTATATCAACATGATGCTGCATGTCGTGTTATAGCGCGTTTAAACAAAGAGGTAGCAGCTGCCCGGGAAGCGTTGGCAACATTAAAACCACAAGCTGGCATAGGTGCTGCGATTGCCCCAAACTCCATACCACAACCAGCAATTGCTTCAGAAGCTGCCGGCCTTGCCACTCAACCTATAGAGCAGGCGGGTATGAGTGCGGAGATAATACAAAAGTTGCAGGATAAAGCTACTGTACTTACCCAAGAACGCAAAAAACGTGGTCGGACAGTTCCAGAAGAATTGGTTACTCAAGAACATATTAAAACTTTTCTTACGGTGGCTTCGCATCCAGGTTTGCATTCGGCTTCTATACCAGGCATACTTGCATTGGATATTAACAGTGCAGATCACAGTAAGATTCTAACCGGTGGAAATGATAAAAATGCCACCGTTTTTAACAAAGATACCGAACAAGTAGTTGCTGTACTTAAGGGCCATACAAAAAAAATTACAAAAGTAATATACCACCCGCATGAGGATACTGTTATAACCGGTTCTCCGGACATGTCTATACGTATTTGGAATGTACCAACATCTCAAACACAATTATTGTTGAGGTGTCATGATGGTCCTATTACTGGTTTGTCTTTACACCCAACAGGCGATTATGTACTTTCCACATCTTCAGATAAACATTGGGCGTTTTCCGATATACGCACTGGGCGCCTGCTTACGAAGGTTAATATAATAGTTTTTTCTGTTTATGTTCATTGAAATACTTATTGCGTTCTTAAGGTAATTGATACAGCAGAGGTTGGGCTTACAACGGCACAGTTTCATCCAGATGGCTTAATTTTTGGTACTGGCACAGATGATTCACAAGTGAAAATTTGGGATCTTAAAGAACAAAGTAATGTCGCTAACTTTCCGGGTCATACGGGTCCAATATCTGCCATTTCATTTTCGGAGAATGGCTATTATTTAGCTACAGCGGCTGATGATGCTTGCGTTAAATTGTGGGATTTGCGTAAACTGAAAAATTTTAAAACAATACAACTGGAAGATACTTATGAAGTAAAAGATTTGTGTTTCGATCAGAGTGGTACTTATTTGGCTATAGCAGGAACTGATGTCAGGTAAGCGATACGAAACATTACTGTTTAGTATAGTTATTATTTTATTATGCATTATTATTGAATTGCGGTAATATTAATATATTTTCTAATATTGTAAAAGCGCGTGCTTTTTAAAATGTTTCATCCAATTGTGAAGACGATTTTGTTTTATTAGTACTCTTCTAGACACTTCTTTTTGATGACGTATTTGTCTTCGTACTAAATTCTCAATCCTAGTGCAGTCGGCTGTCGGAACTTTCTCCAAATCTTGAAGCAGGCCCTAAAACAAATAGCCATGTAAAGCATTAATGTAATCCAAAAATGTTTTGGCAGATAGATGTATTATAAATATTGATTAAAAATTGGCTGTTTTTATTATTGTGCATTTTAAATGAAACAAAAGGCTGGTTAACATTGTAGGTTATACAATGTATTACGACATGTCAAAAAATTATGTAGAATGAGAAAAATCTTATCATGTAAAAGCAAGTAAGAATACGGATACAAAATTTGACAAGCAGTCGGTAAATGTTCATTTTCTAAGCCATTTTAAAAACTTATTCTCATCACAACAGTATATATCGAATATAGTAATATTTTTGTTGTAAATATTGTAAAATTGTAACCATCTGTTTTTTTTTTTTTTTGTTATTAACTCGGCTGTTTAATATCTTTACTTTGATTTTTCTTTCACCATCTGTGTTAATATAAAAAAATACTTAAAACGGAGCTGTTTTCTTTTTAACACGGAGAGAATTTCATAATATTTTGATTCTGCAAAGTTGTAATACATTGTATTACCGTGTAAACCAGCCTTAATCAAGTTTTAAAACGACTACTTATACGAATCACGTAATTTATTATGCCCCTATTACAACTGCCAGTAAGAGTTGTAAATGTTTGATGTTTTTGTTAACCGAACTAACACAGAGTTGTAAATAGGGATGTGAAAATACGGCTTTTTGCCGATACGATACCGATACTCAAACAAAAATATCGGGTACGTTCGAATATGCAGTTGTTGCGCATCACTTGAGTATCATTAAAGTTTAATGGTCGTAAAAGCATCACTTGTAAGAAACTTGACATCACTCTGATCGTTCAAAAGTTTTTTATGCAGTGATGCCGCAGTTCTGCAGCAAATTTTTGCAATTATTGCATCAGTTAATTTTCTGATACAATAACTTTTGATATAAAAGAAATCGTTTTATTTTTCTTTTTTTAATGCTTTTTCTTGTTATTTATAAGAAAACTGTCCGATTTTGTTTCAATATATTCAATAAAATTTGTCCTCACTATTGTTGATAACATTTTTATTATTATTTTATGTTCGTTTAGTTAAGGAATATACACGGGTAACAAATACAATAAGAACTATAATTGACTATGTAAAAACAAATAACAGCTACAGAATATCAGCACAAAATTGTAATAAAAACAAAATATCAGATCATGAAATAATAAAAATTTTAGTCAAAAATTAAAAAAATTATAACAGAAATGAAAACAACAAAATCACATCTAGGTTTAAATATAATAGAGAACTAAGTGAAATAATCAAATATGAAAAAAATATAGATGTTAGTCAAACATGTTAGTCATATAGATGTTAGTCAAACATTTTATTGTTTGCATGGAGCAAACAATAAAAAATTTACTACAACACAAACAATAAAGATACAAAATAATGTTAACCAGTGGTTTAATAACGAACTACGTCTAATAAAAGAAGAAAAAATAGTTAAATACCAAATTGCAAAATTTGAAAACAATATCGAAGCATGGAATATTTACAAATCAATAAGAAATTTATACAAAGTAAAAATAGAAAACGAGAAATATAAATACATAAACAACAAAATAAAAAATGCAAAAGATCGAAAACAAATGTGGAGGGAAATCAAAGACCTAGTTATAAAGAAAAGCCGAAAATGTGATCAAATCTGTGATATTTGATAACGTAGAATATAAGGAAAATACCCAAATCTCTAGTCATTTTAATAAATACTTTATAAATAGTGTTAAGATAATACGAGATTCAATAGAAACTGTGCAATACACAAATCAAATACATATGGTTAACTCAAGATTCAAATTCAGTGCAATAACAATGTTAGAACTTAAGAATATAGTAAAAGAAATAAAAAACAAACCAGACATCTGCAAAATATCAACGAAAATTATACTTGATAACTGGCATATAATTGGGGAAAATATTCTGAAACTTGTAAATAAATCAATGGAATCAGGACAATTTCCAGATAATTGGAAAGATACAATGGTTACACCAATTGAAAAAGTGGCTAAAACAAGAAAATGTGAAGAATTTCGTCCCATAAATACTTTAAAAACTTGTGAAAAAATACTGGAAAAAGTCGTAAAGGAACAGCTGGAAAAATATGTTGAGATAAATAATTTGTTTTCAAATTATCAATCGAGTTTTAGAAAAAAATTTTCAACGGTCAATTATGTAATTAATCGGTGGAAAAATATAAAAACCAACAAAAAATTATTAGCAATATTTTTAGACTTTAAATGGGCATTTTAAACAATTGATAGACAAATTTTACTACAAAAATTGTATATGTACGGTATCCGGGAAAAAGAACTAGAATGGTTTAAATCATACTTGACAAATAGAAGAGAAATAACGAAAGTAAACGTAAAATCATATGTAATGGATAATGACTACGGTGTTCCACAGGGGTCAATTTTGGGGGCTTTGCTATTTATAATATAAATGATATGCCAAAAATACTCGACAAATGTGAAATTGTGTTATATGCTGATGATACTTTAATATACACAGAAGGAGACACTAGTGAGATATGTTATAATAATATGATGAGCGATATAGTTAATGTTAACATATGGTTAAAAAAGAATAAACTAAAGCTAAATGAAAACAAAACAAAAATTATGGAAATAAATATGAACACTGAAAAAGTATTTAAAATTAATAACGAAGTTATAGAAAAAGTAAAAAATATTAAATATCTAGGATTTATAATAGACAAAGAAATGAAATTCAAAGACCATATAGAATATATTTGTAAAAAAAATTGGCTTTTTTAAAAGAATAAGAAATAAAATATCTGTGATAACTTCTATTAATATATATAATACAATAATAAAACCTCATTTCGAGTTCGGGTCTACAATAATATATACATGCTGTAATGAATCCCAAATAGAGAGACTTCAAAAGTTACAAAACAAAGCGATGCGAACTTTCTTAAAATGTAATAGATATACAAATATACGAACAATGCTTGATACGCTTAAATGGCTCAACATTAAACAGAGACTGACACTAAATACTTTGAATTTTATTCACAAAATTAAGTATGGGAATGCACCTAAATATCTATGTGACCAAACCAAATATGTTGGTGAAGTACAACCTTATGGATTAAGAAATGCTAATAACTTCAGACTAAAGAGGGCTAATACAACAGCTGGGCAAAGATCTTTATTCTACAAAGGACTCAAATTATTTAATTCACTCTCAAATGAAATAAAAAATGAGACAAATACTAATATTTTTAGAAAGCATTGTGTAGTTTTTGTTAAAAGCAATAATAATGTATAACATTTTACTTATAATATAATTGTGAAAATTTGAAAGTATTTTGAATACTAATAAAGAATGATAATAATAATAATAAAATAATAATTTATGAAACTTTTAAAATTTAGCTCGTGGTCACAAATTTAAACTTTGCACAGCTGTTGTGCAGTAAAAAAGCATCAGCATCACAACTGCAACTGGTGATCACGCATCAGCAACAAAATTTTGCATCACTGTAGCAGTGATGCACTTTTTATGCATTTACGAACGTACCCATCGCCTTTATCGATACCGATACGCATATTGAATTTGGATTGAAGTTAAAATTAACAAAACTCAAGTAGAGCAAATTCTTTATTATACAATTACAGATTATTAATATTTTAAATTAATAATTATTAGATTTAAAAAGAAGATTTTATTTGGATTCATAATAAAATTAACAAAAAAAAAAAAAAAACCAGTAAGAAAGTATAGTTGGTCAAGCCGTACCATATGATACCCTACACCACAGTTAATAAAATCAAATATTTGCAAGTGTACAATATTTGAGCACAAAGTGTACCCTATTTGGTCATAAATTATGGAACCTGGTGTCAATTACAACCTATGTACCAAATGTCCTGTACTTTGCGCACAGGGTTAACACGGACATCGTATAATTGACTCTGAGTAGAGTTTCCACTGATTTAATCGTTGTTCGATTAACCGAAGAAATTTTTCGCCATTTGATCCAATAATTAAAATAGCCAATTTCAAATAACGAATAACTCGAACACTTTATGTCAATTAATCGATTAAAACAAATTTCTTGGAAAATTCGACTTTTTTAATAGAACATTATTTTGTTTTTAGATTTCTAACTAATAAAATAACTAACAACTAAATAACATGTCGTTATATTCTGTATCTATTATGTAACTCACACTTCTAAACATATTTTAGTTACTTTTTAAATGTGGGTGTGTGTGAGACAAATCATGTAATACGTTTATTACGTTTATCTACTTATTCCATACGTAAGAATTATCGGACTTAAATAGCGCTTTTTCATATTGAGTTTGACGTTCATTGTAAGAAAAGTCAGCATCATTTATAAATATGTAAACCATGCACTGTTAGATTGTAGGTTACCTGTTTTTTCTTTATTACCTCTTACCATTCAAACAGCTGGATGAATGTTGACCTTTTAGGTATTGTTGGATTTGTTTTTAAAACGGAAGTGTCCTTAGATATGTAATAAGCAAGAATGGATTGCTGGCGCAAAATAGTAATACGTTAAAAGCAACAAATTTCCCAAACCTATAGAGTAGAGAATCTCATTGGTTTCAATTTTACTTGATTTTCAGGAATAACAAATTATTTAAATTGAATTACGAATAATAAATTTGTTTAAAAAGGCTGGACCTCAAAAAAATGCCGCATCAAAAAAGTTTTAAATAAATAATAAAAAAATCATTTATAAAAATATGAGATGAAAGCCAATGTTGAATTCTCGTATTAAGTTTAAGTAGTTAAGAAGTAGTGTTTACTTTGTTAATAGTTTATTTTTATTTTATTTCCTTAGTCTTTTTTCGGTCTCTTTAGCGCCTTAAAAACTGTATGCTTTGCAGAAGGGTTTCTGATTTTTGAATTATTTATTTTAATTAAAAGTTTTAAAACTGTATATGTACGTGGTATAAATAAATTGTTATCTTATTGTTTATTGTTCAATTATATTTTTATTTTATTGTTTTTTTCTGTTTAGTAATATAATAAAAGTATCAAATCTAATAGACATGTATGTATGTTTTTTCCATTGGATAAAATTATTTGAATTGTTCGAGTTATTCGAACATATTAAAACTTTTATTCGATTAATCGAGCAAAATTTAAATTTAAAAATCGATTAATTCTTACTCGAACAAAACCAAAAGTCAAATAATTGGATACTCTAACTCTGAGTCTTTCGGTATACCTAAATGTGGGTCTAGGGCCAATATTTTAAGGTGTTACGAACTTCAGCACAAATGCATAATACCATCTTCACTATTGTGTTGTTGGTATAATAAAACAGTTTTTTACAAAAATAATTATAAGATTTTTGTTTAATAAACAAATTATTCTCAACATGCAGTGGAAAATAGTCTCTCAGATTCGGCAGAACTCATTTGAAAACTCAGATATCTTGCGCCATTTTCTTTAAGTTTGTATATAACGTCATTGCGCACATAAAAAAGTTGATCTGCGTCTCTAGAAATTTTAAGAGATCTAGGGTATCTCAGGACTTATTCTTTAGCAGATTCTCAGCATATGATGAAAAGATAATCACCCTCTCGGATACTCTTATAATTTTTTCACAAACGCTTCAAAGGTCAGTTCTTGTAGACGTATCAGGACTTGTACCACCTGTAGGTGTGACCCTTTTTTTAACACTTTCGGAATGCAGAGACACGTTAAATAGCTGAAAAATACGTTTTTTCAGTACGATTGAAGTCAATTGTCTTTGAAATATTCGAGCATTATATTGAGGTCCAAACATTGTACACAAAATATAGGATTAATTATTTTCTAAAGCCTCAAATTATTTATTTAAAAATGCTAAGTCAGCCGCTACATTTTTAGACTATTTCCATCTCCGTTGATTCATAATTATATGAATCAATTTCATTATTCTGTTTTGATTTTATGCTTTGTTACTTAATGTGTTATTTCTCTTAGTTGTTACCCAAAAAATAAGCATATAACATTAAACTGCTGGTTCAAAAATACTCCAAAAAATATAAAAAGTGCGTCGTATCGACAGCAAAATATCGCTGATACCGATGTAACGGTATCGTTATTCGTTACATCCCTAGTTATAAACAATAATACAAAAATTCAAAATTTCAACTGAACTGGAGTTAAGTTGTAATCTGTAACAGGGGCATTATATAAATTTCAGATAAGTTAGTTTTACCATTAAATGCCATTGAAGTTGTTCCACTTTTTCTAAAGTAGAATTATGATAATTTTTGCAAGCAGTATTAGGATCCAAAGATAAAGAGGTTACATATAAAGACTTTTTGACAGTCCCTAGTCTTTTTGAATTTTCTACAATTAGTTTACCAATATTGCCATTGTTTTGCAACAAATTCGTTTCAACGTTTTCCAGAATTACAGGCAGTATAGCATTCAACTTGATTTGTAAAACGCTAATATGAAAGGAGAGGTGATATGAGTCATGTTGAAATGCAATATTTATATATATGTCTTTATATTCAAATATACTAACTCCTTTGTTTGAAGATTATCCAATACTTCCTGAGAACGCTGCTCCAGAAATGTAATTCTTCTTTTCAAAAACTTAGGCTCTTTTAGGAAATTTTGAGTTTTCGTAGTTCGAGCAAATGTTTTATCCTAAAAATAGTGTTGATAAAATCAAATATATAATCAATAAATTAATTTTGTATACCGATTTATCATGAACAATTGTAACTAGGTGATTTAACAAAGCAAGATAGTTGAACCGTCTGTTGTAATTGAATATTTTTTGTCTAGTGCGCTCATATCCCTTTTTAATTATAAAAATTAAAAAATGTAAAGTGTACATTGTACATATATTTCATCACGAATTCCACAACAAAGCCATCCGTATGAGTAAAAAAAATTTGTAAAGAGAAAAAAGAAATTATGTTAAATACAATATCTCGATAAAAATTGTTGTTTTTCTTTTTTTCCATTACTTTTGCGTGGTGAAAAACTTATGCTCACGTTTTAATTTTTTTAGCATCATTTTCCGCGAAGGCGTGCGTTACTTATTAAAAAACTTTTTGATTAAAAGGTGTTTAAAAGTTGCTATTTAATATTTATATTTATATGTATATTATACATAGAAATAAATATCAGCGAAATTCCATGGCAAATGAAGTTTAATAATAGAAAAAGAAATAATAAGAGTAATCACGATGGTCTTTGTGCAAATTTGCAATTTGTAAAGTTGCAGTACATATTATGATTGATAGTGAGTAAAGCCTCTAGTAAACGGCATGTAAAAAGCCACATGCGCATGTGGTTCTGACGTAATTTTGACGTCATCACACAACACGCAATGCTTATTGTGGCTTTGCATTGACGTCAAGGTAGGTAGGTAGGTAGAAAGGCTGGTGTGAAGTCTCCTTCACACCCTCACCCAGAGACCAATACGGTCCATTGTGATGCCTTGTTTATATTTAAGAAGCTGAAAAAAGAAGGTGAAGAGAAACAGCAAAAGAATCAGAAAAGATAAGAACAGATAAGAATAGATGAGAAAAGGAAGTTCTGACCAAACCCGAGAGAAAAGCCTCACTCAACACAACACCAATCCGCCCTATGTGCGGCTAGCTCCCAGTCTCCTGCTGCGCAGCCAGGCCATCCCCATTACGAATCCTATCAGACTCTCGAGCCCACAGCCCGGGACGTCCCCTAATTCGCCTAGGAATCTGCTGCCCAGCCACCTCAGCCTGCTGCCCTGTAGCCTGGGACAGCGGCACAAAATGTGCTCAACCGTCTCCAGCTCCTCCGGGTCCTCACACAACCCGCACATATCCGACACGTCGGATCCTAACCTCATCGCCATCCTGCCTATCATGCAATGACCCGTGATGATTCCTATTATGGTCCTCACGCAGACCCTGCTTCTGCCCAGCAACAACTCCGAGTCGGACTTCCTGAGCACCGGCCACATCGTCCGTGATACCCGGCAGTCCGTTCGGTTCCCCCAGGCCCTATTGGTCGCGCCCAGAATCCATTCCCTAATCTTCCCAAAGTAGAATCCTATTGGAGGCCTAATTGCCTCTATGTGATTTGGATCCTCCATCTCTGAGCCCTGTCTCGCCAACTCATCAGCAATCTCGTTGCCGCTTATGTTGCAGTGACCAGGCACCCAGCACAATCTCAACATATACTCTCCTAAGGCTCCCTCCAGAGCCCTCCTGCAACCGTCAACTAGCTTGGATTTCACGTAACAGCCCCTTACGGCCATAAGGGCCGCCTGGCTGTCGACATATATAGTGACCTCCGAGCCCCTATCAATGTTGTCCCTCATCAGTTCCACGGCCCTCAAGACCCCCAGAACTTCCGCCTGAAAAACACTGCAGTCGTCCGGAAGCCTATATGACATTCTGATATCCAGATCCTCAATGTAGACCCCCGCACCCGTGCCTCTCATCTTCGAGCCGTCAGTGAAAATAGCAAATCCATTAAATAATCTGCTCCTACCTGACCATCTCTCCCTAGAAGGCGTTACCACCTCTGGCAACCGTCCGAAATCCACCCTGGTGCCCACGAAATCCGTGGAGCCGGGTGATCCCAGGCAGTAACCTCCAGCTTCGATCTCACTCAAGATCCGTGAGTGACCCTGCGTGAAATCCCTAATCAATCCTAGTTCCCTCAGTCTAAGAATGCTTCTGGCTGCCATTCCCATAACATACTGCTCAATGGGCAGAAGATGTAGAATGACATCCAGTGCCGCTTGAGGTGTACTTCTCATGGCACCTGTCATGCCGATTGAAGCACACCTCTGAGCCTTAGACAGAAGGTTCCTTCGACAAGCCACTCTCAATGACTCCCACCAAACACAGCATCCATATGTAAGAATGGGTCTAACCACCGAAGTGTACAGCCATCCCACTACTGACGGCCGGAGTCCCCAACTCTTACCTATCGATGATCTGCAAGCATAGTAGGCATTGAGGCCTCTCTTAAGTCTCTCCTGAGTATTCCTTCCCCACGACAGCTTGCTGTCCAGAAAAACTCCTAGATACTTAGCGCTATCAGATAGTCTAAGCTCTACTCCTCCTAGTACCGGCAGCCTAAAATTCTCTACCCTGTACCTCCTAGTAAAAAGAACCAACTCGGTCTTCTCCGGATTGACTCCCAAACCCTTATCACTCGCCCATGCTGACAGTTCGCCCAGCGCCCCTTGCATGACTTCGCTTATTGTCGGCAGAAACTTGCCCGATACCAATATCACTACATCATCCGCGTAGGCCACAACTTTCCGACCCAATCTGTCAAAAAGTCCCAGAACGACGTTGACAGCTAAGAGCCATAATAAGGGAGAGAGAACTCCCCCCTGTGGGGTTCCCCTAGTCACCAGTTTCTTTAAGCGCTCGTTTCCCCAGTCCGAGTGAATAACTCTGCTGCTGAGCATCAGAGTTATCCATTCGACCAGGAACAGAGGAACGCCTAGATCCACCAATGCCTGCCTGATAGCCTCTATCTTCAAATTATTAAAAGCGCCCTCTATATCCAGGAATGCCGCCAAGGTGTATTCCTTGTTTCGCAATCCCCGCTCTACATAACCCACCACATCATGAAGCGCACTCTCAACAGATCTACCCTTAAGATAGGCGTGTTGAGCGCCGCTGATGATGCCGGCGTCAATCTTCGTCCTCAGATGTAGATCAATCAGTCTTTCCAACGTCTTCAAAAGAAAAGACGATAAGCTGATTGGTCTAAAATCCTTGGGTTTAGAGTGACCGGTTCTTCCCGCCTTGGGTATGAAAACCACCCTGACCTCCCTCCACCCTTTAGGAATGTACCCGTTCAGCACACAGACCCTAAACAGTTCCACCAACAGCAGGAGTGATGATCTCCCGATATTCTGTAACATCGCCGGAAAGATACCGTCTGGTCCTGCCGATTTGTAAGACCCAAAGGTATTGACCGCCCATGTTACTTTTTCCAAGGTGATCATGTCCCCCACCGTCTCCCTCTCCTCACCGCCCGATTCTGACCCAGAGAAGGGGTTACCACATTCAATCTGTTCCCCCGTCCCAGGATCCACACATCCCGGAAAGTGAGTTTCCATTAGCAGACATAGAGATTCAGAGCTAGATTCCGTCCATGAGTTGTCCGGTCTCTGAATAAATCCAGGGACTACAGGGTCCTTGGATAAAATTCTCCTGAACCTGGACATCTCATTTACAGATTCCACTGACTCGCTAAACTTGACCCACGAGTCCCTTTTCGCCCTCCTAATGTCTCCTTTATATCTATTGTAACTCAATCTGAAGTTACTCCAATCTTCTTCCCTACGCGTATACTTCGCTCTATTAAACAACCTTCTGACAGTGGACCTTTGAGTCCTCAACTCGTCTGTCCACCATCTTGGTTGTGTGCGCTTGCCCGGAAAGTTCAAAGGACAGGAACGCTCATAACTACTAGTCAGTACCCCCGTAAAGGTGCCCACCAGTTGCTCTACACCGGTCGAAGTCGACCCCCAGTCGCGTGTAACTCTAAGGTTACTTTGCACCAATCTCGAAAAGTAATCCCAATCCGTCCTTCTCGGATTCCTATACGGACACCTTTTCGACCTCTCAAACATTAGATTAAAGGACAGGCGACTATGGTCAGAGAAGGAAAACCCCAGGTCCACCCTCCAATCCTCCACTAATTCCCTACAGTTCGTCAATGTCATGTCTATCACTGCCTCTCTATCCCTAGTTCTGAACGTAGGTGTATTCCCTCTGTTACAGATATAAAGATTGCTGGCAATAATAAAATCAAACATAGACTCACCTCTTTTGTTGATGTCGGCACTTCCCCATTGGGTATGGTGTGCATTGGCGTCACACCCTAGTACCAGTCTCGAGCCAGTTCTGCCTGAGTACTCCACCAACTCTCGCACTTTTTCACCAGGTGGATCGGTAGCCTCGTACGGCAAGTATACCGATGCCAATGCCAGGACCCTTCTGTCCTTGGCTTCTCCTGTCACAACCGTGAGGTCTCCATTACTATAAGAATGAGAAAACATAAATTTAAACTCAGTTCTCGCCAAGATACAAGTTCGTACCTTCTCATCTGTGTGGGGTACGAACAATGTATACCCCGTGACCCCTAATCCAACTACCCGGTTTTTATTAATCCAGGGCTCTTGGATTAAGGCCACGTCCACGTTGTTGTCGATGAGGTGGGTTACTAATTCGGTTGAGGCTGCTTCACAGTGGTGCAGGTTTATCTGCACCACTTTCAACCTCTTAGGGTCTATCATTTTTAGGAAACCTAAATTTGATAGACCCTAACCCGAATATTGCAACCCCTCCTATCGAATCAAGCTTTTTAAGAGACTCCCGGTCCACTGCGAACCTGAAGTCTCTTCCCTGGTTCTCTTTACAACCCAGTGAAGCTACCAACTTCCACTGGCCTGTATTGAGCCCCTTGTTCTGGTTGGCCAGTACCCCCAGTATGACCTCCACCGGTTTTATAGGTGGAGGTATCCATACCGTGACTACCGGCCTTAATGGCAACTCAGACGCTAGTATAACATCCAGACTAGCTTCAGGACAGGAGCTGCCACACTTACCAATTGCAGCCTTTAAAAACTCAAAGGTTTTCTGATTGCCGCAACTGACAGTTTTGACACCTCCTGTCCAGTCAGCCCCTTTGAACGATACTTCGTCCGGCCTTCCTTTGGCACTAAAGATTTCGTCGAGTAGTTTGTTCTCTAGCACCTGCCATCTCTCGACACTGATCCTTCCATCGGGATCCTTACGATCAATGACAGCCGCTAGAATACCGTCCTTACTCGACGACTCCTTTAGTTTCTTTGAAGTGGATGGTTGGTCCTTTCTGGAGTCAGTCCTCTTATTGATCTCCTTATGGGGATCTTTAAGAGAACTGACCACAGTCTGACCAGTCCTCTTAGCCGCAGGGGATTTCTGGTCATCACCAGACCTCACTCGCTTAACTACCCCCTTTTTGGGGCCCTTAGCAGAGCTCAGTCGGTGATCACCCGATTTCCCTGCAGATGTTGACTGGTCTGTCCCAGCAACCCTTCCTTTAGTGACTCCTTTTTGGGAGTGACTATCGGAAATTACCAAGACATTTCCAGCCCTCATCGCGCGACTAGTAGTGGGTAAAACGTTCTCAGGCCTAGCTCCCTTAACTGCGACCAATCTGTCACGATTAAGAGGGCCAGTCGTTGAACCTTTACCCTCCTTTTCCTTATCTTCTGCTTTATCCGAGGATTCAACAACAGGGGGTGCTGGGGATTTGCTGTCTCTACTGACAACATTTGTATCCACAGCAGCCCCTGTTGTGTATCCCGCAGGATAGGGAAGCCCTAGGATGGCACCGACAGAGCCGTGGATTCGTTCGAATCTAGCAACGTTCTTTCGGTGCTTCCTCAGCAAATGCCTATCCCGCCCATCGTGCAGTGAGGAGTCTTTCTTAGCTATCTTTTCCAGAAAGGCTAAGGAGGCTCTCACACCACTCTTGGCTTTATCGTAGCTCGTTCGGCTATCTGACGTGACCTGTTCTGTCGCATCTTGCCGAACAACGAGTTTTGATACACTCGCCAATCCACTCTCCAACCCGAGTGTGACTCCGGAAGTCGATGGCCCAGCCCTATGGCCCTCATCATGAGCCGAAATCAGAGTTATTTCGTGCTCATCATCAGAGCCCAGAGTTAGGTCACCGAGTCTTTCCGATGCCCCTGTACGAGACGGAGATCCGATTGGCGAGTCTATCCTGTCCGTCATGACTGTCAGTTCTGTCATTAACTGACTCTCCTGCAGCAGAATATCTCTGTGAATACCCAGCAAGTCGGAGTCCAAATCTGACCCCGAACCTGCTGAGCTGACAGAGACATTCCCTGCGCCAACTTCTTCATTTCTATCTTTAAAATTTAAATTGTCCAGTTTTTGGTCCCACGAGTAAGCACGTAAACAAAGCGACCATCGCGCGCAGTGACGGCGTACGCGGACTAGGCTAGAATTACAACTGACCCTTGCCATCGGCGTCAGAGGGAAGCTGTTCACGACCAGTTTCTTTTACCACTAACTAGCCATTCAGGTCCTCGGCACTGCTATCAACCACCTTGACCTTAAAAGTGGGGGATGTAGGGAATCAAAGGGAGAAGTGGGTAGGATTATGGGTAAAGAGGATGGGATATGGGATGGATAACCCTTGGTCATGCTGGCTTTAAAGCTTATGCCTTCGAACTTGTTCCGGTTAGACTGTACCGAAACAAGTTCCAAGACATACACTACCGCCGGCATTTAAGCCACCACATCGCGGCAAGATAGTTATCCAGGTGGTGGGCATTGACGTCAAAATTACGTCAGAACCACATGCGCATGTGGCTTTTTACATTCCGTGTACTAGAGGCTTAAGCAGCTTTATTTTGTGCAAATGTGCTATTTTTCTAAAAATATCTTCTGGTAACACAAAAAACAATTATTACGAGCATATTTAAATAATTATTTTTCTTTTTAACTTAAATTAAATTCTCTTATTTATTTATAAGTTTCCTTAACAAACAATATGGCGATAAATACGTCAAATGTTATTGTTTACAATAGTTTTCAACTGAGCAAATATGTACTACTATTTTTGCTCATGGTTTTTTTTTAGTGCAAACGATGCAAATTGCATCTATCCCCTGATTAAAGTAAAAATCCTAAAATAAACCTTAGTACAAAATACGCCATTTTTAACGTGTAATTTAAATATTTAAGAGATCATTTAAGAAAATACGTTGTATTTTATATATGTAAATTATAAGGGTGGGTCGATTTAGCAATCGATATTGTGCCATCGACTTTTCGATAGCTTTTGGTATGAAGAAAAGAAATCCCACTACGACATGTCAAAAAATCATTTTTGAGGCATCTAAATTGAAATTTTTTGACTTTTTCTCAACTTTTATTTTTAATGTTTTTTTTTTTAGTAGGTAATAAAAAAATCGACTAATTTAATTTTTTTTAAATATTACCTAAATTTTACGCTTAAAACGAAGGAGTGAACTTTTTTTGAAAAATTTTTTTTTTTGTTTTTAAACGAGTTTTAGTCGAAAAACGTTTTTTTTTTCGATTTTTTGTTTTACCCTTTTTTGTTATTAAAACTAAAATTTTAGAGCTTTTATGGATCCTTTGGATATGTATTATAAATCAAAAAGAAAAAAATCGGTTCAAATACAAAAAAGTTTTTACCAAAATATAAATTTTTTAAAAATATCTATTTTCGGGAACCATAGATATTCCCGAGTCCAACTTCTATTACAGGAAGATGGTTCAAAAATGGCCGAGTTATGGCCAAAACACTGAAATTACTCTTTTTTTTATATAATTAAAGGCCCAACCATAATATGCATGAGGCCGCTTAAGTCAACTTAAGCATATAAAACATATGTGGCCAACTATAATGTACTTAATGAAACTTTTCGTTAAGTTTCGTCAAATGTCATTTGCTTAAGCAAAGTGCCAAACTGAACGCACATTCCGTACGGTATCAGCTGTTTGTGCGTTGTTACAAAAAATAAAATAAATTGAAATGGATAAAGAAAAACAAAAATATAGAAAAAGAGGAATTTTACATACATATTTTAATTTTGTATACATTTTTTATTAATAAGTATGTACAACAATCACCAATTTTTTTCTTTTTATAACATTGCTGGTAAATTAAATAAAAGATAAAATAAACAAATACAGAGCTGTAATTTTTGGTACTTCTTTATTTGAAGTACTCGCAAGAAAGCAAAATATTGCACAAATATGCAACATGGATCTTAAGTTTATATAAGTACATTATGGCTACCTTTAGGCCTCTTTTAATTTTCTTATGCATTTGACAGACTTTTCGTTAATTTTTGACAGTTCTTAAAGCTAACTTATGCATATTATGGTTGGGCATTAAGAATGTGTGTGATTTTTTAGCAAGCACAATTGTCAGCGTTACCATTATGCGTATAAAGTCGTATTTTGCCCCTTTTTTGACTGGCTTGCCACTTTGCCCTTTTTTCAAATCCCCTTCAGTATAATTTTATAATTTTTTTGTTTCCCTTTTGCACCCTTTTTGAACTAATTTTTTTATATTGCCAGTCAATGAACGCAGACGTACCTGCCAGCTTTTATATCTTCGTATGTTTTTACTTTATATTCATAGTAGTGCATCCGCTAAACGAATTTTTTCTCAATTGCTTATAATAAATTCCATACCGTGAAGTTTTCTTTAGAATGATCAAATTTTTTAATATAATTTTTACTTTCATACATTTTTGTATCCATATAATAAATTATTTCAAAAAATTTTCAATTAGGCGATACCCAAGGATGAAAATAGGAATAAAAGAAACAGGTTCTGTGATAAAAATTTTGACAGCAGTCACTCGTATTAAGTGAAAGAAAATGAAGCAACGTTTATTTTAAGAAAATTTGATCAATTAAAGCGGTAAGACATACTGTTTGGTAGCTAAG
Source organism: Pollenia amentaria (assembly GCA_943735925.1). Classification (NCBI taxonomy): domain Eukaryota; kingdom Metazoa; phylum Arthropoda; class Insecta; order Diptera; family Polleniidae; genus Pollenia; species Pollenia amentaria. The sequence goes on from OX031010.1 coordinate 91,161,140, forward strand.
CAATGTTATTTTTGCATCTTTCATATAAATTTAATATGAAACAGTGACAATTTTAAATAAAGACTATGTATGCTTTTTTTTAGAAATTTGCTATGATTTTTAATTGACATTGCGTCATGGTAATTTAACGTTGGTATTTTTTTCTATGTAAGAATTTTGTTTGTTTTCAGTGAAAATAACTTAATAAATATGTTTGATTTTTGAAAATGTTCTTGTTTTTCAAGTTGCCCCTTTTTTCGGAATTCCCCTTTTTGTGTCACATATTTTTTGAAAATTCCCTTTTTGTGCCCTTTTTTGTAAATTTTGAACGGTAACGCTGACAATAGTGCTATAAAATATACAAGCAGAAAATACGAATACTGTTGCAGACTTAAGGCCCAACCATAATATGCATGAGGCCACTTAAGTCAACTTTAGCAAGTGTGCGAATACATATAAAACATATTTGGCCAACTATAATGTACTTAATGAACCTTTTCGTTAAGTTTCGTCAAATGTCATTTGCTTAAGCAAAGTGCCAAACTGAACGCACATTCCGTGCTCTTATAAAATAATGGGAAAATTATTTGCTGAAATATATATAGTTTTAAAAGTTTACAAATTTCCATTAAGTGCAGAAAGGTATCATCTTCAGCAGTAGACCCCTTTCTGCACTTAATCGACTATTTTTGGAATTTCATATACTATTGGGGTCCGTTATTTCATCCTACAGATTTTATGACACTTCCTAATTTTATTATGCAAAGTTATATGCATAATCCGTTATGTAAATAACTAGATCTTACACCTTTTACTCAAATCCATTATGCCCGGGAATTCTCAGAGTTTTCGTTAATGTTTAAAAAAATTTGAATTGCAGTGGCCATTGAAATAAATTTTTTAATTGAAATCCACGGTGCCGTTGGTTTTTGCCACTTTTTCGACTGATTGGATACTTTTTTGCAACTTTTACAAAATGCAACTAAGTGTGATACATTTTGGAATCCTTGCCAATTTGTTGATACTTTTTTGTACATTCTGTTTTATTAAAACACCCAGCTTTAATGAAATACGGTTTTAATATATCTTTACTTTAATTTAGAAAAGGCTTTGAGACATAAGTAAAACTTGATAAAAAAGATTACATACAAAAGAAATGTAGAACCTTTCCTTTATATCTTAAAGATTTGAAACTAAACTAAACTATATGTAAGCTTTTTCATATATTCTTTTTGTTCAAGTTTTTTGTATCAAAATTAAAAAGGTTTTGTTAGATATGTCTTTTATGATTTATGTAATCAAGATTATATGAAATTGTTTATTGTCATGCGTGATCAAGAAAAGTTCGCCAAAAATCGCAAAATTTAATTTTTATATAACACTGCATTTACACATGAAAGTACTTTCATGAAATTTCTGTAAAAGTATTATAAATGAAAATGTCAATGAATTGTGAATTAAATCCACATTTTCATAGTTTATGTCTAATATTATTAGTTATTTGGAAATATAAAATGTTAAGATGTCTAAAAGCGAGTTTAATTCCAAATCATTTTCTGGTAATTGTATCCAAATCGGAAAAAAATCGTTCTCAAGTCATGATTAAATATATTAGCATAATCGAAATTTTTCGGACGAAATATTACTCATGCTCACAATAATGAATAACACAAGGGAGGTCGCTGACTTCAAATCTAATCTCCATTTTTCTCTATCAGTTGATTTGTTCGAGATATACCGTTATTTCCAAAATGAAGGCATATATTGGAATAACTTGAAAACGGCACACCATATTACAGTTAAAAAAATCCGAAACTCGGCAAAAATATTATTGTTACGTTACTGCCGTTTCAATAACGTTTTTGGTTTATTTCCTTTATAATAAACCGCTTGAGTTCTTTTATTGCAACTTTAATAAAATAAATAAAACACTTTATACACTTTACTTAATAGCTGTACTATAAACTATTTACGCCACTTTATTTAGAACTTAGTCAATTATACCACGTATAATTGCGATGTACACACTTAAATAATCGTACTAATAATGATTACACAGTACAACAGCCAATCTGGGGGGTGAGAAATTCCAAGTCAGGGTGATGGTACTAGGTCAGTATGTTTGCGTGCAAGGCGGAAAAAAATGAAATAAAAAGAAAATTTGGTATTTTGTTTTATTTTAAAAATATTTTCTTTATTTACCTTAAAAATTCGGTAGTGAACGGTTTGGTAGTTAGGTCAATAACTAACTTGATATACAGAAAAACTTGAAGATGGCGAAAACAATGTTTTATTAACCGTTAACGGTATTTTTATTATAAAAAGTTACTCCGAAAGAATAAAGTTGCTAAAAAAGAGTAGCAAACCTTAACCCTTACCCGAGATACCAACTATTATTAAAAGTTAACTTAAACACAGTATAGTAAAACCCTCAAAGGGTTTGGCGTTCGTATGTGTCAGTTTTTTTTTATGACATTTAAAATTTTTTCCTTATCTTGATGTTTTTTCGCTTAGTTGTAACATTTTGGCAAAAACGTAGTTTAACATAACTCGAGAACCACTTGTCCGATTTTGCTAAAACAATTACAATTCGAATTACAATTTCTTTAATCCGTTCATATAACGTTTTTCTTTATAATCAACAGTTTTGCCGGTAAAAATAAATTTGTGGAGAAAAAAAATATTTTTTTGCCTAAAAATTAAAATTTTTTTTTTTTAAATTCATAAAAAATCCAAAACGGAAAAAAGGATCAAGTGTTATTAATTTCATGTAAAGTCACATAACCTATAAACAAAATGCGACATAGATCATAGAAATCGATTAACGCGTTCTGCTTTTATTTACAATTAAGTGAAGGTATCCCATTTTGACAAGAATATTGATATTTGTTTTTATTCAAAAAAGTGTCATTTATCGCCTTTTTTATAAATTTTCCCCAATAACTCCAGACTTCTGGCCATAAACTACTAAAAAAATTAAGTAAACATTTTTATAATTTTTTATTTTTATTTTATTTATTTATTTTTATTTATTTTAATAAATATTGCCTAGACTTTTTCGATGGTGGTTGTTCGGGACTAGTGGCATCGCATTCATCGCTATCATCAGTTTCTGCACCACACATGATGTCAATGTGTGACTCCACTGTTGGCCCTTCTGCATCTCCTGAAAATTCTTTATCATCAAGATCATCCTTGTCTTGCCACACAAGCTTACTCCACCAGCAAATTTCCGCAATTATTGCACTCGGCGACTTTTTGCCTCTATATCTGAAAGTTTTTGTTTTATTAAAATGAGTTTGAAAAAATAAAAAATCAGTATTACCTCATTTCAAATGGCATAGCAACTTGATGATAGCGTTCACCTTGTTCATCAGATTCGGTAGCCAATTGTTTGCTGAAGTAGTCCAGATGATGATGTAAATAATGGATTTTCAAGGACATGTGGACACCAATTTCCGAGAATGCTCTTAACATCCTTGCGACAGAAACATCGTAGTTGTGAGAACGATGCTTTCCCAACAAGCCTTCTATTACTTCTTTGATTGCCTGCCATGCATTCAATTCAGCGTCAATCAAAATATTGTTGAATGCGTCACTTTTAATCAGCTTTCGTATATCTGGACCATTTAGTACGCCTGATTGGAAAAAATTAATTTGTTAAGATGGAAAATCATGGGAAATGAATGTGATATTATAACTTACCTTCTTTAATTTTACTTTCGCTGAGTCTCGGGTAAATTAGTTTCAAACACAAGAAAACTTCATCTCTTTTGGCGACAGTTTTGATAAAATTCTTAACAATTCCAAGTTTAATATGCAGTGGAGGCAGCAATATCTTCTCCTTCGGCACTAGAGGCTCACGAATAATATTGGCCGTTTGTAACCTGCTGTGCTCTCTGAGTTTCCATCCGTGGCATGCATATTGGTCACCGGGAAATCGTGTGTCCCAATCGAACAAAAAGCACATATATTTTATATAGCCGCTTTGAAGACCGCAAAGCATTGCTACTACTTTTAAATCGCAGCATATGCGCCACATATGTTTGGCGTAGTTAACCATTTTTAAAATATTTTCCAGTGCATCATATGTTTCTTTCGTTTCTGTACTATAGGCGATTGGAACTGAAGGTTTTTTATTGGTCTTATGCAGTAAAACCGCCTCCAAGCTGAGTTTTGAACTGTTAATAAATAATCTCCAGTCATCTGCTTCATATTTTATTTCCATTGCGTCCATCAATTTTCCTACATCCGGGCAATATGCAGAAGTTTTTTCATCATTCACAAGGAATAAACTTTGGAGTGTTGCCTGACGACTTCGATAAGCTGTGACTTTCACACCGGGTGCCAACAAATAGTTTGATTTCAAAATGGAAGCCAGCTCTTCCGATTTATACTGTGTTAATTCCAACTTGGCAACAATTGAATCAAGCTTATTTTGATTGATACTGATGGCTCATATGGGGGATTATCACGTGCATGATATGTCGGAGCAGTCGTAGAAGAGAAAATATCTGGGCTAGAAGCTTTTGGCACAGGAATGTGGTCCGAATGAGGCAATGGTGTTGCGGCACTTGCAACACCAACGTAATTATACGATTTTCTTATACTTTTTGCGGCTCCTTTATTCGCACATGCATAGCAATTCAATGGATTGTGACCTTCGCCAGGATTAGTCCAAGTCATTGGGATACCGAATGGCATACTTTAACGTCTTCTATTTTTCCAATCCATTAGACGGTTGTAGCAGCTTTTACACACTATATTTGGAACCCAATTTTCGTTCACTATAACATTTTGGTTGAAGTACATCTCGTATGTTTGAACAAAATCAGTACTGAAATTTCCCCTTTTTTGATGTGTTGAGACATATTGACCACAGCAGTAGCAAAAGCTATTTATATCTGGCTTGCACAGTTCCATATTCTGTTCTCTTTTGTTCACTTTTACTGTTCGCGTTCGTCGGCACTTGTTGAATGACAAAAATCACAGAACCAGTGTGAGAAAGAGAAGAAGTATAATGACAATGCATGTTTTATGTGAACATTACAGAACCAGTGTTGCCACATCAATATTTCTCTTTTAGTACAGTAGAAAAATATGAGAGAGTTCGGCTTGTGAGTGTCAATGTTTTCTCCAAATAATGTTGTGCATATCTGGAGCAAATTTTTGAAATGCATACATTTACCTAATTGTGAATAAATGAGAAACGCGTGCATCGATTTTCATGATCTATGCCTTTTTTTGCTCATGAGTTATGTGACTTTACGCGACAGTAATTAGTTTTGGCACTTTTTTCCATTTTGGATTTTTTATGAATTTAAAAAAAAAAAATATTTAAATTTTTAGGCAAAAAATACTTTTTTCCCTTCATACATTAATTTTTAACTTCGAAAACGGTATAGAAACAGATTAGAGAAATTGTAATTCTTAATTTTTCTAAATTTGTTTCATCAAAATCGGACAAGTGGTTCTCGAGTTATGTTAAACTACGTTTTTGCCAAAATGTTACAACTAAGCGAAAAACATCAAGATAAGGAAAAAATTTAAAATGTCATAAAAAAAACTGACACATACGAACGCCAAACCCTTTGAGGGTTTTACTATACTGACCTAGTACCATCACCCTGACTTGGAATTTCTCACCCCCCAGACAATAAACCCAAAAATGTTCCATAGTGTTATCGATGCCAACCTTCGCGAGTATTTATACTCTGTTCGCTGACATCTAGATGTCTCTAGATCATTCTACTCGGCGAAATGTCTGTAACATTTTCGACATCTCTGGGCGAATCGAGATTTTATTATCTTACAGCGAATATCATTACGCATTAACACTGTGGCTGAATTTAAATTGATTTATACATCAATAAACTAAAGCATACTTTATGGGTTAAAGATAATCTCAACACTATTATGTTATACATTTATCTATAACAATCATAACATTACATTTGTACTAGAAAATTCTGTACAGTGGGTTTACATTAAAAATATGCGAAACTTATACAATAACATTTTAAACTAATAAAATTACTAATAAACTAAACTTATTCTTAACTAAAGTTACTTTCGTAACACTGCCCCCCAATTAAGCCTGTTCGTCCCGAATAGGCTCAGAATCACCTCTTCCATAAGGGGCTAATCGTTCCAAATGAACAACTTTCATTTTTGCCCTTGGACTTTTGTGTTTCTGTATTCGATATACAACGTCATTTAATTTCTTTATCACCTTGTATGGCCCATCCCAATGTGTCTGTAGTTTGGGAGATAATCCTTTCTTTCGTTGGGGATTAAAAAGCAAAACCAACTGGCCCTCCTTAAATCCTTCCGAATTTGCCGCTCGATCGTATCTGGCTTTCATCTTGCTCATTAAGAGTTTCTTGTTCTTGTGAGGTGAAGCCTTCACTGTTTTCACCCGTTGGTATAGGCTAAACGCCAAACTCTAGATCTCCTGGTAGTCTGTTCCAAATACAATTTTGGCGGGTGTACGAGAGGTGGAGTCGTGAACCGCTGATCTATACGCCAACAGGAATTTTGAAATATGCTCATCCCAGTCTTTTTGTTGTGTGCTAACTACTTTTCGCAAATGTTCCTCTAATGTACGGTTAAATCTTTCAACCATGCCGTCAGATTGCGGATGCAATGGGGTTGTTCTTGTTTTCTTTATTCCGTACAATTCACACATTTCTTTAAATATAGCAGATTCAAAATGTCTGCCCTGGTCAGAATGCAATTCCAATGGAACGCCATAGCGGGACACCCAATTGTTCACAAAGACGTCCACAACCGTCCTAGCTTCTTGGTTTGGGATGGCATATACCTCCGGCCATTTACTAAAGTAATCAATGACTACTAGCACATATTTGTTGCCGCCATTATTAACAGGAAAAGGCCCAGCTATATCCATTGCTATTCTTTCAAACGGGGCACCAGAATGGTACTGTTGTAGCGGGCCGCGACTTCTCCTTACTGGACCTTTGGCGGCCATGCATTGTGCGCAATTGGTTATCCATTCAGTTACGGCTTGTTGACAGCCAACCCAATAGAACCGTTGTTTTAATTTTCCTAAGGTGTTTGTCACACAAAGATGACCACCACTTGGACCGTTATGAAATTCCCTCAGAACTTCTTTTACTTTCACTGACGGCACTACTATAAGGTGTTTAACTGATTTTCCATCAGTGCTTTCCCACGTAGGGTATAAGCAGCCATTTACTACTTGAAGGCTGTTCCACAGAGCCCAGTATGCTTTCATTAATGGACTTTCTGGCGTAATTTCGTTTCGAGTGGGTCTTCTGCCCTCTTCCTTGGCTTTCAGAATTTTTGCTAAAATTGGGTCATTTTTCTGCGCCATTGACCAGTCTTCTTGGGACTCTATCTGCAATAGACGAACATCACAGAATTTTTCTTTTCCTTAAGCCCTTACACAATGCTTGCATTCCAGCTTACAGGGTCGCCTAGACAGAGCATCCGCATTGCCATGTTTTCCACCTTTTCTATGTTCAATGCAAAATCGTAGCTCTGAAGGCGCTCAATCCAACGCGCTATCTGGCCCTCCGGATTTTTGAATTGTAGCAACCACCTGAGTGCAGAATGGTCTGTTCTTAAATCAAAATGTTGACCATACAAGTATTTGTGGAAATGCTTTATGCACTCTAGTACTGCCAGAAGCACTCGCCGAGTTACGCAGTAATTTCTCTCAGGCTTCGAAAGTATTCGACTGTAATAGCCTACAACTTTCTCTACACCATTGACCACTTGGGACAGCACACCTCCGATTCCAAATCCGCTTGCATCGGTATCCAGTACAAATTTCTTTCCCGCGATTGGATAAGCCAAAATTGGTGCAGTGCACAATAATTCTTTAAGCTTCTGAAATGATTGTTCCTGTGCTTCACCCCAGTTATATACCTGTGCCTTTTTGGTCAATTCATGCAAACTGGCAGCAATATTGGCAAAATTCGGTACAAAACGCCTGTAGTATGTACATAAGCCCAGAAAACTGCGTAACTCATGTAGATTTTGAGGGCTAGGCCACTCCATGACTGCTCGTATTTTCTCTTCGTCTGTTGAAATGCCATCAGATGTTACACGATGCCCTAGGTATTTTACTTCCTTCTGGAACAGTGAACATTTCTTAACACTTAACTTGAGTCCGGCTGTGGATATACGTTTTAACACCTCTTCGAGGTTTTTCAGGTGCTCATCAAATGTTTTTCACATGACAATTATGTCATCAAGGTACACCAAACATGTCTTTCGGTGGAGACCTTTCAACACCTGTTCCATCAAACGCTCGAATGTAGCTGGAGCATTTCAGAGCCCAAATGGCATTACATTAAACTGCCATAAGCCATCACTTGCACTAAAAGCAGTTTTCTCTTTATCCTTGTCTGCGATTTCTACTTGCCAATAACCGCTCTGCAAGTCCAATGTGGAGAACCATTCTGTTCCAGCTAAAGTGTCCAAGGTGTCATCAATCCTAGGCAATGGATAACTGTCCTTCTTGGTGACGTCATTAAGTTTCCTGTAGTCTACGCAAAATCTAGTACTTCCATCTTTATTTTTTACCAAAACCACCGGTGAACTCCAGGGACTTGATAATGGTTTTATTATGCCATCCTGTTCCATTTCATTTATTAGGTCTCTAACTTCATTTCGTTTTGCTAGAGGAATGTTTCTTGGGGTCTGTTTAATTGGCTTAGCGTCGCCGGTGTTAATTTCGTGTTTCACGATTGACGTTCTGCTCTGGTTTTTACCTTTTGACGCAAATATAAAGGCATATTTCTTTAGCAACTGTCTTGCCTTATTTCTCTCGGGCGGCCTTAGATATCCCGTCCATTTCCGCACATGTTCCTCTAGTAGTTCCTGGTCCTTGGTACTCTTTTTAGCTGCGTCTGGATGGTTCTCGCAACTTATTATTGCCTCCGTTGAAGCACATTGTCCAATCTTAAAATTCTGCGTAAGGACCTTTTCGCTGTTGGACAAATTTAAAACTCTTACAGGAACTAAGCTGTTGCTGGTTTTAACGAGGGCATTCGCTGTTACTATATCACCTGTAATTGCTGTTGGCTCTACCATCCATTATCTGTTGTTGTCCTCACAATCTCCCTCCATTCGCGCCCATACAATGGTTTCTGTCTTAGGTGGTAATTTTTCACGTTCAAGGGCGAGTAACTTTCTTACATGTGCCTTGATTTCGTATCCAACATCAAGGGGAATTTCAACATTACGCCAAGTCATAATTTGTTGACCCATATCCAGTTGAATACATTGTCCAATCATAAAATCTGAGCCAAGGATTACTTCATCTACAATATCAGCCACAATGAACACATGGTGGGCGCTTGTGTTGGCCATACATAATTTAGCTTTTATTTTCCCAAAGACGGTGGCAGGCTCCCCCGTAGCTGTTCGCAGACTTACACCACATAGTGGTTCGATGGACTGTTGTATTAAATCAGGCCTAATTATTGAATGAGATGCCCCAGTCTCCACAGTCAGAATCCGTTTTTGACCGTTTATATAGCCACAAGCAGTAAGATTTCTGTTATTCTGTTGCATTACTGAGATGGAGATTGTGGGGCCCTTAGATGTGGGAGCTAGCTCATGCCCCGCAGTGCTAGCTCTTTTTAGTTTAACGGTGACTCCTGCGATGAGTGGTGGTTAGCCCGCTGGTTGTTTCTGGGCGGTGAAGCAGATCTTGAACGTTTCTTTTGTGCTTTACAGTTTCTCTGCATGTGACCAATCTTTCCGCAGTTATAGCATTTTACTTTAGTTTTACTTTGCTTCTCGCTTAAAGCTTCCATAACTGCCTCTTTTAGATCCTGCACAATATCCCTTTCACCTTTGGTGGTCACATCGAGCCTTCGCACCTTGCCTACTTGTGGTCTTGAAATAATTCTAGCGGTTTCCTGGGCTAGGGCAAATGAAACAGTCTCTGTAAAGGTAGACTTTTGAGACGTACATACCGCAATTTTTATATCTGCATCCCGAATACCGTTTACAAATGCCTCAGTTTTGAAGTGATCCAAGAATGAATGACTCTCACCAGGATAGGTAAGCTGCACCAACCGCTCAATCTCCAGTGCAAAGTCCTGTAATGTCTCATTAGCCTTTGCATTCTACTACGTAATTCCATTTTGTAGATTTCCTTTTTGTGGTCGCCACCATATTTACGCTGCAGTACCATCATCACGTCATCATAATTGTTTCTGCAACTTACTGGTACACTTTCTAGAATTTCAGCTGCAGTCCCCTTTAGTGCAAGAATTAGCTCTACGGCCTTTTCATCACTGTTCCATGCATTTCTGTTAGCAACTGTATCAAACTGGAACTTAAAAACATTAAATGGAACACTACCATCAAAACAAGGGGCCTTTACTCTGCTAGAAACTTCTGGCAAAATTCGTACAGCTGCCTCCTGGAATTGAATGTTATTTACTTTTGCCTCCAGATGGTGTAGTTTTTCATCAACTTTTTGTTGAATTCTATTTCCAGATCGTCAACTCTTTCATTAATAGTAGTTGAAATCTCTTGCAGCTTCTCAAGTTTTTCATTAGTAGCCTGAAGCTTATCATTAGTAATTCTAGAATTCTCTTCTATTTCAGCAAAATTGTGCTCGTTTTCTCATCCATTTTTCGAGAAGTTTCAGCTAGAATATCGCTCGAATTTTCTTTTATCATCATCACCATGCTTCTGGAATTATCGTCCATTTTTGCCATCATAGCAGCAAACATCGTGTTGAAATCCATATTACTTGCTACTGCACGAGTACATTCCTCTATTTCTTCTTTATCCTCGAATTCGTGGCTTCCAATGTCAATATTGCGTCGTTCGAATTCATCTATTAACCTCTTCTGCAGCTCTGCTTTATTTCCTGCAGTTGGTAGATCTAACTTGCTCAACTCTTTCTTGAGCTGATCCACTTTAAATTCTTCAAATTTCATTGCTATCTATTTTTTTTAAATTTATTTTTATTTTTTTTTCTAATATATTTTATTTTTGCAATCCCACTTCTGACACCAATTGTTACGTTACTGCCTTTTCAATAACGTTTTTGGTTTATTTCCTTTATAATAAACCGCTTCAGTTCTTTTATTGCAACTTTAGTAAAATAAATAAAACACTTTAGACACTTTACTTTATAGCTGTACTATAAACTATTCACGCCACTTTATTTAGAACTTAGTTAATTATACCACTTATAATTGCGATGTACACACTTAAATAATCGTACTAATACTGATTATCGATGCCAACCTTCGCGTGTATTTATACTCTGTTCGCTGACATCTAGATGTCTCTAGATCATTCTACTCGGCGAAATGTCTGTAACATTTTCGACATTTCTGGGCGAATTGAGATTTTATTATCTTACAGCGAATATCATTATGCATTAACACTGTGGCTGAATTTAAATTGATTTATACATCAATAAACTAAAGCATACTTTATGGGTTAAAGATAATCTCAACACTATTATGTTATACATTTATCTATAACAATCATAACATTACATTTGTACTAGAAAATTCTGTACAGTGGGTTTACATTAAAAATATGCGAAACTTATACAATAACATTTTAAACTAATAAAATTACTAATAAACTAAATTTATTCTTAACTAAAGTTACTTTCGTAACATTATCTTTAAGCCATGCTTACATTGTTTTTAAATTTGCCAAGTAGTTTTAGATATATCGTTGAAGTTTTGAAAAAAATAACATTTTTTTTTTAAAAAAAGATAAAAATTCATAAAAAATAAAAAGGCTAGAAAAATCACAGTTTTTTTTAACATTTAGTTAAACATATTTCGAATAAAATTAGCTTTATTTCATTGCAATCGGTGTACAACTTTTGATTTTGAATATGGTGAACTGTTTTCAAGTTATTCTAATATACATATGTAGTAAAAGTGACCTCATTTTGTACATAACGGTATATCGCGAGAAGTCGAGCTGATAGAGAAAAATGGGGATTATATATGAAATTAGCGACCTTAAAGTAGGAAAAATTTGGAAAAAGTTCCAGGCCGCAAAATGACTGTTCCCCAGTTTAATACATAAAGTTAACATTTTTCCTTCGGTTCTCATGATATATGCCTTATTATATTCGTAATACACCTGCCTTTAGATAAATAATAAAAATAAAAATGTTGGTTCTTATTATTTTTATATGAATTTTATAAACATAAAAATAATACTAATTTTGCAAAAATAGTATTGCCACTTATTTCTAAATAACTCCGAAACAGCTGAAAATATAAAAACATTTTATTTTGATGACTCAAAAGAAAATTTTATTCCTAATCATCTAAAAGTGTTCTGGCAAAATCGGATAAATCGATCTAAAGTTATGATAAAATGTGTTAGGATGGAAGCCTTATTTAGGCCGAAATATTAATCTAGCCTATAAACCGGAAAACACATTTCAATTTAGCACATAAAGTCAATTAAAATCACATAAAAAAGTTCTTCTCCCGACTTTATTTGATTTTTTCTGAACAGTGTCATTACCAGGGAAACCAGAAATATGCTCCAAAAACGCGTTTTAGGCGCATTAAACATGCAGTAAAAACTCGAAAATATGCCTTGAAAATTGATAGAAATATGCAAAAAAAAAAAAAATTGTTCATTTGCAAAAAAATATTTAACACTTTAAAAACATTTGCATTAAAAAAAAGCAATCCTAATCATCATAATCGATAAAGCGCAGACTTCATACATTTACAGACGCATTTTCGAGATTGTTCCCTTTTTGGGCTCACAAAAAAAAAGTTATATGAGGTTAAAATTCATATAAGAGGTTTTATTATTATTAAGCTCTTAATTAATGTTAACATTTAAAAGGAAGTTAAATCTTAAAAAATAAATTTATTCCAGTAAAATATTTTTGCGGCGAATTTAATCTAAATACTAACATAATTAGATGATTTACGGACACAACAAGCCTAATTTGGAAAGAAGTTTTTATAGTTAATATGTGAAATTATAGACCGATTCTCACCATTTACATAGACTTCGTCGTCCTTAGTACAAATAAAATGTATTTACCAAATTTTATAAAATCAGATCACTTTAAACATTGATTCTTAGTCGGTCGGTATACTAAAAGAATGGTCCAAATTTTTATGTATTACATCGTCAAAAACATATATGTATAATTGCTTTTTTTTTTAATTTTTACCTAGGTTAGGTTAGGTTAGGTTAGAGTGGCCGGTCGCAAAGACCCCGCATAGACCAAATAGGTCCCTAGCGTTACCACGTTATACGATAACCCGCAAAAGAACGTTATAAATAAGAGAGGTCATTCCGATGTGATGGTACTCAGAGTTCCCCACACTCTCTTGACGAAAGCCAGGAGTCTCATTAACCCAATTCCATGGATTTCCCCGAGATTTTGGAAGTAATGATCTCCCAGACAGTTCGCCCTGGAGCGCACGAGTGCCGGACAGTAGCAGAGTATATGCTCCACTGTCTCCTTTTCCCCTGGTACCCCACAGAATCTACAATTGTCACTATTCAGCCGCCCCGCCCTCTTGGCGTATACCGCAGTCCAACAGTGACCCGTTATAAAACCTACCAGAAGTCTACAATCACTTCTCGATAGTGACAGAAGTATTTTCGTCGACTCCGGATCATAGGATCCCCACATTACCTTGGAAACCCTGCACGTTTCGGTGTTTTCCCAAATTGCCTCTGATCTCCTCCGTATAGCAGAGTCCGTATCTCTCCTAATATTCCGAATTGGAGCCGGGATGGCCATCACCCTATCGAATGGTAACTGGACCCCCCGTTTCGCCAATTCGTCCGCCGCCTCATTGCCCTCTATGCCCTGGTGCCCGCGAACCCAGTAGATGTGCACCCTCCTATTGGTACAGAGTCTATCTATCGAGTCCCTACACTCCTGGACGATAGAAGAGTATGAAAATTTGGCGGATATCGCCCTGATCGCCGCCTGACTATCGATGAAAAAGTTTATGTGTGAGTTCCTTGTGCTGGAGCTACGTGCCAAATCAGCAGCCATCTTGGTCGCAAATATCTCCGCCTGGAAAATGCTGGCGTAATCGGGGAGCTTATACGATTCCCGAATACCAAGTTCCCGGCAGTAGACTGCAGCTCCAACTCCAGCCGTCAAGCCGTCCTCCTCCAGGGTAACTCGCGGTTTTCGTCCAAGTGACAGCCTCGGAATGGTGTAGTCACTGCTACAATCTATTCCCCTTATAATACTGCCGTGACGATAAGGTCTGTATACAAATTGTCCCGTCGCCTTTAAGCGGATCGCAGACTTCCTCGCAGTTCCTTCTGCCACTAGATGAATCGGCTGCAAGTCCAGGATCACATCCAGTGCCGCAGTCGGCGTACTACGCAAAGCACCGGTGATGCTGAGTTCGGCGAGTCTCTGCACGCCCATTAGCATCTTCCGGTACGATATCTTCCTCAAGGCCGTCCACCACACAAGTATCCCGTAGAGTAAGATTGGTCTTGCAACCGCCGTGTAGACCCAATGTATAAGAGCAGGGGTTAGACCCCACGTTTTGCCCAGCATATTCTTACATGCGTAGAGCGCATTCGTTGCCTTTTTCAGCCTTTCTTCCACATTCAATCTCCACGATAGTTTGCTATCCAGTATTACTCCCAGGTACTTTGTGTGGTGCTTAAGTTCCAGGGTAGTACCCCCTAGTTTAGGCTTCCTCCATGGGCCAATTTTGTACCTATTCGTAAATAGGATTAGGTCCGTCTTCTCGGGATTTACTCCCAGTCCTACTCCGGCCGCCCACTGGCTATATAAATATAAAATTTTTATATAAGCATAATAACATTTATTTTTAATGACAACCTGCTTTTGCTTACAATTTAAGAGTAAAAATTAAATGTGGATGACGAAATTGAAGCAACACGTTGGGTATGCAGATAGATATTTAAAACAGAAATGTTTTCTTTATTTGCTGCAAAAGATCTTGTAAGCATCTAAAAAAATTTTACATGTATTAAAATATGCCTCAAAAATGCAAAATATGCACTATAAACTTAAAACATCTGCAAAAATGCTTCTTTAACTAAATTATGCAAAAAATGCTCTAAAGGGTAAAATGTGCAAAAATATGCATTAACAAATCGATGTCAAAATTCATAAAAAGCTCTAAAACGGAAAAATATATTGTGTCTGACTTCATTAGTCGCACAAGGAAAAAAATTGCATTTGCATAATTATGGCTTCCCTGGTTATTACATAATGTTTCCTGTTGTTGTTTTTTTTTTTGTCATTTAAAAAATGTTATTTGTAATTTAGTTCATAATATTAATATTATTCTAATTTTAAAAGAGGTGCCCCTTTTTTATTAAATTAACTTTTTGGAGTCACTATTTTTTTTTTTTGTAAATATCCCCTTTTTTTTTGGTACCTTTTGAAAATATCGAACGTTAACGATGTTTGCAGTAGGCTATAAGAAAGTTAAATTATTATAAATTTCATCTTTATTCACAATTAATTGAAATGTTTCGGGATTTTCGGTGATATTTTCGCTGACAAAGTTAAATAGAAGATAGTATTGTAGAACCAGAGGGTTCATCATAAGAATCGGTGTCTCAAACGAAAACTTCAAAAAGAAAAAAAGGAGTTCGCAATGAAATAAATTACAGAAGAAATGCGATTATAAATGAAAAGGTTGCAGACGAATACACGTGAATTGGAGAGGATATATAGTTGAAAAACGAAAAACTGTTGATTCTTGCAAGTAATAAATGTCAACAATAGGAACAGATATATGCAAATAGAAATTCATAAGAATATGTAAAAAACACTCCATTAAACATTTTAATGAAATTGAGCAAGCTTTCAAAATATCAACCTTTAAAAGTCAATACAAAAGATGAGCGGGATATCTTTCTACAAGATCTCATTTCATTCACTTATCCGAAAAGTATTGTTACGTTACTGCCTTTTCAATAACGTATTTGGCTTCTTTTATTGCGACTTTAATAAAATAAATAAAACACTTAAAACACTTTATTTATAGCTGGTACTTTAAACTATTCACACAACTTTATTTAGAACTAAGTCACTTATACAACTTATAATTGCGATATACACAGTTAAATGTTTGTACTAATACTAATTTTTAGTGCCATCTGAGAGTAGTATTTATACTCTAACCAAAACGTCTAGATGGCTCTAGATTAATCGAATTGTTTCCGGAATGCTCTCTAGCGTCTAATTATCTAAACTTACTCAACTATTATCATTATGCATTAACACTATAGCTGAATTTTAATTGAGCTATTATAAATCAATAAACTAAAGCATACTTTATGGATTACAATAATTTTAACATTATTGTTATACAATTATGTATAACAATTTTAACATTACATTTGTACTAGAAAATTCTGTACAGTAATTTTTACATTAGAAATATGCAAAACTAATACAATAAAATTTTTAACTACTAAAATTACTAACAAATACAAAATAACTAAGGCTGGATTTTTGAGATCTCAGTTAAACTCGGTTAAGTTAATCTGAAAACAGATTTGTGCCGTCATTACAAAGTTTGTATAAAAAATGTTGACGGAACAGCTTAGTTTTGCTTAAAATTTTGGCTTTTAATGAAATAATAAAAAAAATCAAATTTTGCCTTAAAAACCCGATTTTCAGACTAAGTTAAACTAAGTTTAAACATAATCCGCATCTCAAAAACCCTGCCTAATAAATACAAGATAACTAATAAATTAAACTAATTCTCAACTAAAGTTACTTTCGGAACACTGCCCCCCACTTAAGCCTGTTCGTCCCGAATAATACTTCCAAATGAACAACTTTCATTTTGGCCCTTAGACTTCGGTATTTTTGTATACGATATATAACGTCATTTAGTTTCTTTATCACTTTATATGGCCCATCCCAATGTGTCTGTAGTTTGGCAAACAATCCTTCCTTTTGTTGTGGATTCCTTAGCATAACTAACTGGCCCTTCTTGAATCGTTCAGAATTCACCGCCCGATCATATCTGGACAAATTAATGCTCACACTTTCGTACTTACGAAGTTCTTAAGGACTTATCCGCTCCAAGGAAGATACCCCATTATCTTCCTGTATATTAAGTGCTATTGTATTATTTATGCATATGTGACAGCGCATAGAGAAAGGGACCTAAGGGTAAAAAAAAAATCAATTTTCACTTTTTTTTTTTTGATGTGGACAACATCTAAGCGCGTTTTCAAGGTTGACCAACACGTTCCTGACGTCATGAGAATTGTCGCTTTCAAATGGGACCAATACCAGTGATGGTACACCAAAGATTCACGTATTTAAATCTTTAAAATGGTTTTTACCCTTAGGTCCCTTTCTCTATGCGCTGTCACATATTTATAATGTAAAAATCACTGTACAGAATGTTCAAGTACAAATGTAATGTTAAAATTATACATAATTGTATAACATAATAATGTTAAAATTATTGTTCATCCATAAAGTATGCTTTAGTTTATCAATTTAAATTCAGACATAGTGTTAATCAGGGATGTCAGCGTCATACACAATTGTGTAAGCAAAACTCACATGTACGCTTACGCTCTTTTATTTTGCGAGCGTAAAATATAATTTTTTACTGCAAAACACTCTCATTCACAGGGCTATATAACACGGCCTGTTTTGAGGCCCCTAAACAGAAATAATATATTTACCCCCATATTTATAAAAAATATTTTTAATTAATAAAAGGTTTATTTAACAAATTTTCATAGAAAATTCGTTTCATAAACCTGCTATAAAACTAAAATATTTTTTATGAATATGGGGGTTATTATTTATTATCTTTGTTTATGTTTTGTTTTACTTCTGTTTTTAACATTGTACAATGATTGACAAATAATATCTACATTGTTTTGCATTTAAGCTAACAATATGTGTTTTGTTTGTGAAATAAAATTCTTTGATGCCTGTTAAAGGGTCCCATTTTCTTTCGTTAAAAAGACGTTCCTAAATGCAGAAATTATTAAGAAAAAAATAGCCACAATTATTTGTTGGTATTTTGTGCTTGTAAAAATATTTTTCTTTCTGTACCAATCGCGTCGGTGGGTTTTTTTCTTTGAAAATACTTTTCTTAAGTAAGTAAAAATATTTAAAAAACTTGTTAAAAAAGTCTTGTTTTCCTACAATTTATGTGTAAACCTATACACATAAAAGCAAATGTGACAGCAGGTCAAATTTTTGGGTAAGAAGATGTGTATTATTGATGTATTAATGAAACTTTATTGTTTAACGTCCACAAACCTAAAAAATGTTTTGTTGTTTCGAAACTGCAATTTAAATTAAGAAGATATTATTGGTAAATAAAAGTATATTTTTATAGGCTAGTAAAATCTTATTTTTTTATAATGGCTGCTAATAATTATAGAATATTTTTAAACTTAATGGGGTTATTATTTGCATTAGTATGTGCAAATGAATTTTCATTGTTGGCATTCGTAAAGGTATGTTGAGCACAAAATTAAAAATATTGGAAAGAATTGTATAAGGTTGTAAAAAGACTTCATATATTGTCAAGTGCTCAATTTTTCCAAAAAATAAGCAAAGTTTCTGCGAAATGCAGGTTCCAAATTAAATTTATTTAAATAATAACTGATTGTGTCTGTCAATAACTCATCACTTTTCGATAATTGTGTTATTATTAATTGCTCTAAAGTCTTCATAGTAAAATATGTGTGTTAATAAGGCCTCGTAATAGGCCTCGCAACCGCAGATTTCTCCCGCTGGGAATGTAAGAGACAAGAGTAATCGCACCAACACAATCATATTTGACACCACTGGTGTTAATGCATAATGATATTAACTGAGTAAGTTTTGATAATTAGACGCTAGAGAGCATTCCGGGAACAATTCGAACAATCTAGAGCCATCTAGACGTTTTAGTTAGAGTATAAATACTACTCCCAGATGGCACTAAAAATTAGTATTAGTACAAACATTTATCGCAATTATAAGTTGCATAAGTGACTAAGTTCTAAATAAAGTTGTGTGAATGGTTTAAAATACCAGCTATAAATAAACGGCCGTATTCATAAAAAAAATAAATTGGATATGAAATCTATTTTAAGAAAAATTTGTTTTTAAAATACGTTAGAAATCTATTTTATTTTTTATGAATACGGCAGAAAGTGTTTAAAGTGTTTTATTTATTTTATTAAAGTTGCAATAAAAGAACTCAAGAGGTTTATTATAAAGGAAATAAACCAAAAACGTTATTAAAAAGGTAGTAACGTAACAATTGGTGTCAGAAGTGAAATTGCAAAAGTAAAATAAATTAAAAAAAAAAAAAATAAATAAAATAAAAAAATAATTAAAAACTAGACAGCAATGAAATTTGAAGAACTTAAAGTGGAACAGCTCAAGAAAGAGTTGAGCAAGTTAGATCTACCAACTGCAGGAAATAAAGCAGAGCTGCAGAAGAGGTTAATAGATGAATTCTAGCGACGCAATATTGATATTGGTAGCCACGAGTTCGAGGATAAAGAAGAAATAGATAGAGGTACATATGTACTCGTGCAGTAGCAAGGCATATGGATTTAAACATAATGTTCGCTGCTATGATGACAAAAATGGAAAAAATGTCGGAAGAAACTTTTTGAAAAATGGAAGAAAGTTTTAGAAAAACGGAAGAGAAGTCGAGCACAATACTAGCAGAAATTCAAGAGAGTTCTATGCCCTTTCAAGTAACTTTCCCAAAATTATATTATGTTCCTCAACAGTTTTGGCATGTATCAAAAAATCATCAATATAAATTATTAAACCCTCTATATCTCTTTAACTTTACCATTTCCGCATGAAAAATCTCCGGAGCCGCGTTTATACCAAATGGCAAACGTAAGAACCTATATCTTTCAAAAGGGGTATTGAATGTGCACAATTTAGAAGAATTCTCATCCAATGGCACCATCCAGAAACCACTGTTAGCATCTAATGTGCTGAAAAACCTAGAACCACTTAACTTCGCCTTGCAATCATCAATATTCGGAAATTGGAAATGAGGTCGTAAAATTGCTTTGTTTAAATTTCGGGGATCTAGACATACCCTTAATTTTCCATTCGGTTTTGATACCAAAACAATTGAACTAACCCATTCCGTTGGTTCCTCAACACGTACAATAACCTTTAAACTGAACATTCGCTCCAACTCAAGTTTCAATGAATCATGTAACGAAAATGGAATTCTTCTTGGCGGATCTACGACAGGATTTACATCAGGTTTTATAACTAACTTACATTCATTTTGAATTAGCCCTAAACCTTCAAACATATCTAAATTACTATCAATAACATTTTCAGTTGATAGTGATAGTGCTAATATTTGTATTTGTATCCTTAACACAGCCAGAATTCAGGAGTCCAAGACTTTCAGCCATTTGTTGAGAAATGATATTAGCATCAGCCCCTGTGTCTACTTGAAATTCCACCTTTCAATTTTAACCACAATGTTCCAGCCCTTTTGTTGACCATAAGCCAATGTTCCCACAAATAAATCATTAGACTCCTCATCATTTGAATATTACAAATTTTTTACATATTTATTGGCACTGTGCTGTTGGTGTTTATGTACACCATAACCTCTATCACCAACAGCGACATTTTGTTTTTGATTTTTTTTTTGCAAAGCACATCTTTAGAATGCGACTTTCACTCTAATGCATTCATAGCTAGACCATCAAGTTGACTAGCATTTTCACGAGCAGTTTCAATATTTTTTGCTATTTGTACAGCTCTATCCAATTTGACATCACCTTCACTCAATAAACGCTCTTTAATATGTTGCAAATTTGATGCGAGTCCACAAATAAAAACATTTTTAACAAGATCTTCTCTTAAGCCACCAAAATTACATGTAAGACTCAGATTTTTTAATGCAGTTACATAATCATCAATTGATTCATCGCCATTTTGTTTTCTTGTAAAAAATGTATGGCGTTCCATCGTCAAATTCACTTGCGGTACAAAATAATTAGCAAACAATTTTTTTAGCTCATCATATTTAACTTCGGCAAGACCCTTGTTAAAAGAATTAAAAATTTGAAGACAGTCAGGACCCATATGGTGTAAAAGTAAGGCTACTTTCCTTGCATCTGGCTCTTCGTTTAATTTTGACGCCATCAAATATATTTGAAAATGACTAAGCCAATTTTTCCACTCAGAAGCCATATTGGATGCCTTTAAGTTAATTCTGTTCACTGCACTCATATTTTCGCTTTTATTGGACATGACCTTTTACTTTATTTGACTTTTCTTTTATCTTAAATTGACTAGACTTGTTTTTTTTTTTTTTTTTTTTTGAATAATTTACTTTATTTTATTTTATTGGACTGACACACTTGACACCCTGTTTTATTCTTTATAAAAAGTATATGGGGGATTTCATGTCAAGTGACCCAACTTTTGAAATCGATGTCTTCCGATTTGGGTATTACAGTATCGAGGGAGTGAAATGCTAGTTCGGTATGTTATATACCGTCGGAAAGGTTAATTTGTCTAGTTTCTCAGCATAAGTTTTATTTTTAAGATTTTAGAAACACTTACACATTAAAAGGAAAAAATTCAAAATAGTGCATATGCTAAACATTGAAAAACCCTCGTCTTGTGTTAGAAATTATTTTTTTTTTATACATATCCCACTCTCATCCTACTAAGCGACCAACACTACCTTAAAGGAAAAGACCTAAGCTTTCTTTTGAGCAAAAAAAAAAAAAAAAAAAAAATTAATAAATACCCTTTTCAAAAAAAAATGCAAAATAAGTTTTAAATTGAAAAAAAATTTTAAAAAATTTAAAAAAATACAAACAAATTTTTTTTCGATAGCTTGAAGAAATAGCTATCTAATTTGTTTGGGACAAATTTTGCTAACACCAATAGATAATAAGTTACATGGACGAGAAAGAACACCGGTTTGGCCGGAAACTTTTTGACCAGAAACTTTTTGACCGATCTTGCTGAAAATTTGTGTCTAAACTACTATCCAATAAGACTACCCTTGGTGCAAATTTCATATAAATCGATCGATTTCAAAAGTTGGGTCACTTGACATGAAATCCCCCATATGTTTCTTTATTGAAAGTCTTTAATAGAATAGAATACATTGTTACTTAAACTAACTTACAAACTAGTTTGACAGGGTGTATCATAATTGTAATAAACCTACAATGTGCAAGAGGAGCTGTTCACACAACTATAATTTACATGTTTACATTATACAACATTCTAGAATTACAAGTGAGAAACTTCAAGAGATTTCCAGTGAAATAAATGAAAGAGTAAACGAAATGGAAATAGAATTTAACCATGAGCTGTCTGATTTAAAAACACAAGTCTCGGATGTGATGTAAAAACACAAGTCTCGGATGTGAAAACAAAAGCCACGGATATAAAAACACAAGTCACGGTGAAAAACTACACCATCTGGAAGCAAAAGTTAATAACATTCAATGCCAGGAAGAAGCAGTGCGATTTATCGCAGAAGTTTCTAGTATAATAAAGGCCCCTTGTTTTGACGGTAATGCTCCAGCTACATTCGAGCGTTTGATGGAACAGGTGTTGAAAGGTGTCCACCGAAAGACATGTTTGGTGTACATTGATGACATAATTGTCATGAGAAAAACATTTGATTAGCACCTGAAGAACGTCGAAGAGGTGGTGAAACGTATATTGTAAGGTTACGGGGTGTGAGTGCTTCTGTTCCTGTAGGTTCACCGGCGCTAATCAACGCCACTGGTGCCAATTTGTAAGGGGCAGTTTGATATGCCTGTAACAAAAGGTAATGTTGTACTATTTTAGTCCAGAGTTGTAACCGGCAGAGTTTGCCACTGGTAACGCTAATGCTTTTGCCGATCTCAACTTAATGAGGGCAAAAGGAGATTTTTAAGCAAATTAAATTCAAGGCAGTTAATGCCGATTTGAAGTTCTTTGTTTTAATCTGATTTATTTTGGGCAGTGAGCCCCTTTTTATACAAAATTTTCTTATACCTAAATTCTTATTCTAATTCCCCTCAAAAATTATTGACCAATCATAGTTAGTTAGGTAAATTGAGTTAAACGACAAAATCGTCACTCAATTAACCAAACTGTTTATCTTGCATTTTTGATGGATTAATGTTCTCTACTAAATGCATGTGCCTTAATATTATTGTTTTTATTTTTAAGTCTGGTGTCAAATTCGTATTCATGTACACTTATTAGGGTTCCCCACATGCATTTGGTAAAATGTATTAGGGCACACCACAATATATACAGCCGTACTCAAGTTAAGTGTTAAGAAATGTTCACTGTTCCAGAAGGAAGTAAAATACCTAGGGCATCGTGTAACATCTGATGGCATTTATGGATTGTCCTCGCCCTCAAAATGTACATGAGTTACGTAGTTTTCTAGGCTTATGTACATACTACAGGCGTTATGTACCGAATTTTGCCAATATTGCTGCCAGTTTGCAAATTGTCAGCACCCATTTTAGCTTATCCAATCGCAGAAAAAAAATTTATATAAATAGAAACCGATGCGAGCGGATTTAGAATTGGAGGTGTGCTGTCCCAAGTGGTCAACGGTGCAGAGAAGGTCGTAGGCTTTTACAGTCGAATACTTTCGAAGCCTGAGAGGAATTACTGCGTAACTCGACGAGAGCTTCTGGCATTACTCGAGTGCATAAAGCATTTACACAAATACTTGTATGGTCAACATTCTGCACTCAGGTGGTTGCTACAATTCAAAAATCCGGCTAAGATTTAAGCATTGAACATAGAAAAGGTGGAAAACATGGCAATGCGGATGCTCTGTATGGACTACACTGTAAGCTGGAATGCAAGCATTGTGTAAGGAAGAGAAAACTTATAGTAGTACCGTCAGTGAAAGTAAAAGAAGTTCTGAGGGGATTTTTTAACGGTCCAAGTGGTGGTCATCTTGGTGTGACAAAGACCCTAAAAAATTAAAAGAATGGTTCTATTGGGTTGGCTGGCAACAAGCCGTAGCTGACTAAATAACAAATTGCGCACAATGCATGGCTGCCAAAGATGCAGTAAGGAGAAGTCGTGGACCGCTACAACAGTACCATTCTGGTACCCCGTTTGAACGAATTGCAATGGATATGTATATCTGGGCCTTTTCCTGCAGGTAACAAATATATGCTAGTAATAATTGATTACTTTAGTAAATGACCGGAGGTATATGCCATCCCAAACCAAGAAGATAGGACGGTTGTGGACGTCTTTGTGAACAATTGGGTGTGCCGCTACGGTGTTGCATTAGAATAACGTTCTGATCAGGGCAGAAATTTTTAATCTGCTATAATCAAAGAAATGTGTGAATTGTACGGAATAACAAGAACAACCCCATTGCATCCGCAATCTGACGGCATGATTGAACGCTTTAACCGTACATTAGAAGAATATTTGCGAAAAGAAGTTAGCACACAACAAAAAGACTTAGATGAGCACATTTCAAAATTCCTGTTGGCGTATAGATCAGCTGTTCACGACTCCACCTCTCGTACACCCGCCAAAATTGTATTTGGAACAGAGTTTAGACTACCAGGAGATCTAGAGTATGGCGTTAAGCTTATACCAACGGGTGAAAACAGTGAAGGCTTCACTTCACAAGAACAAGAAACTCTTAATGAACTTCATGAATTTGTACGAAACCGTATTAAGCTGTCCGGTGACAAAATGAAAGCCAGATAAGATCGAGCGGCAAATTCGGAATTTAAGGATGGCCAGTTGGTTTTGCTTTTTAATCCCTAAGTAAAGAAAGGATTGGGTGCGTTCGTAAATGCATAACTGCGCTGCATCAGAAAAGCAAACTTTTTTTATTGCAGATAAAAAATAATTCTAATTTTTTTATTGTGTGACTATTATTTTTGAGGAGTATTTGACAATTTTTTGGTCCACATCTACTTCATTGAAATATATATAAACATTTGAAATCACTGATGCAGCGCAGTGATGCATTTACGAACGTACCCATTATCTCCCAAACTACAGACACATTGGGATGGGCCATATAAGGTGATAAAGAAATTAAATGACGTTGTATATCCAATACAGGAATGCAAAAGTCCAAGAGCCAAAATGAAACGATTAGCCCCTTATGGAAGAGGTGATTCTGAGCCTATTCAGGACGAACAGGCTTAAGTGGGGCAGTGCTACGAAAGTCACTTTAGTTAAGAATTAGTTTAATTTATTAGTTATCTTGCATTTATTAGTTATTTTGTATTTGTTAGCAATCACAATTAGTTTAAATTGCTATTGTATAAGTTATGTATATTTCTAATGTAAAAATCACTACATAATTTTCTAGTACCAATGTTATGTTAAAATTGTTATACATAATTGTACAAAATAATAATGTTAACATTATTGTTATTCCATAAAGTATGCTTTAGTTTTTTGATGTATAATAGCTCAATTTAAATTCAGCCATAGTGTTAAGATAATAAAAGCTCGAGTGGTCCAGAAATTTCGAAAATGTTACAGACATTTCGATAACGTCGAATATTCTAGAGCCATCTTGATGTCAGCGCTCGAACAGAGTATAAATACTCGTGAAGGTGGGCATCGATAATCAGTTATTAGTACAAACGTTTAAGTGTATAGACCGCAATTGTAAATTGTTAAAGTGACTAAGTTCTAAATAAAGTTGTGTGAACAGTTTATAGCACCAGATATAAATAAAGTGTTTAAAGTGTTTTATTTATTAAAAGATTTTATTTGTTGTGCTTAACTCTCTTTTTTTTAATAATTGATAAACAAAATACTGAAGTTTATTGTTGGAGGATAAGCTGTTTCTATGTTTGCAGGTTTACGTGCATAAAAAACTGAACTGGCAAATTCTTTTTATTTTGATTTCTTGCGAAAACAATAAAAGCAATTTGTTTTTAATAGGTTTTTTCTTTGCCCACTTACAACTACAATTAATGTTGGGAGAATTCCAACTAATTGTAGTGGGAAACGTAAGAAAAGATAATGTCACTGTTTTAGTGTTGGTATTTTTTAAGCTTTGATATCGTTGCAAATAAAAACTGTTGAGTGTTTGTAGGTAATTCTCATGCCCTCTGTAGTTTTGTTTGCTGATTGCTTTGGCTTTTCTAAAATTATTTAGGAGAACGTTTCCTGATGATCTGGCCTAAGTGAAACCAGTGAAATGCGCATAGGAATATAGCTTATCCTCCAACAATAAATTTTAGTATTTTTTTTTTATCAATTATTAAAAAAAGGGAATTAAGCACAACAAAAAAAATCTTGTAATAAATAATTGTATTCCCAACAATAACTTTGATAATAAAAGTGTTTTATTTATTTTATCAAAGTTGCAATAAAAGATCTCAAGAGGTTTAATATAAAGGAAATAAACCAAAAACGTTGTTGAAAAAGCAGTAACGTAACAATGTATTAAAGCTTAAAAATAAAAACCACCTAAAAAAAATCTAAAAATTAAATATTAATAGGTTATAAAAATAGACAGGACTATTATAAAACCATTAATAAAGTATGTTTGTTATTTTTTTTTTTTGGCCAAGTTGCTTAGATATTATATATAAGTTTTTGTTAAGCTAATTGGGCCTAATGTATTAATGTAAATAAAAAACCTTTTTTACATGTTTTCCCAACGTTTCGTCAATTATTTGTTGACTTCTTCAGGGGTTGTCTATTTAATATTTTTTTTAAAAAGCAATTGATTATTACAAAATTAGAAAACAACAAAATAAATAAACTTACAATTACTAAGTAGTTTTTCACATAAAATTATAGATTGAATGTTACACAGCTTACATAAAACATTTAACATATAATTAAATTAAACACACAACTTAAATTAATATCACAGTTTATCTTTTCTATTTTATTGCAACTCTGTAGCTAGAACTTATATTATTTGTGTCTTCTTTTAAATTCATTGTTCTGTCAATATTTTGTTGTATACGTAAGCTTTCTATTGTGAAACGTTTTTTCTGTTTTGCTTCTACGTCTGATATTCTTATTCTGTCAAAGTCAGGTTCATGCTTTTCGCCAATCATATGTTTTGACAAAGCTGTTGATTCCTTATGTTTATTTATGTCATTTTTGTGTTCACACATTCTTGTTTGTAAATTTCTCTTTGTTGTGCCAATATAAGTTAAATCACATTTTTGGCCAAGTTGTTTAGATATTATATATAAGTTTTTGTTAAGCTAATTGGGCCTAATGTATTAATGTAAATAAAAAAAAACACAATGGACAATGAAAGACTACTGTAACGAATCAAAAAAACTAATACAACAACAACAGGGTCTCAAGTTTTTACTTTCATGTAGAAGCTATGGAATAATACCAAAACACACCATAAATACAACAACTAAGGTAAATGATCTTTTCAAATGCAACACAATCAAGGGAAAGTCAGGAAATGTTGAAAACAATTTTCACAAAAAAATTTTAAATTTAGAAATTTCACAAATTAACGCAAATATTAAACTAATCAAACGCAAAATTTATAACATAAATACGGGCATCAAAAATATGTTAAAAGAAGACGACTACATAAATTTTATTCACAAACAAATAGAAAGAGCAAAACAGATAACAAAGAATATAAAGGGAAAACAAATCAGAAAATTACATACACTGAAAGAAGATCATTTTAAATTACATGGCCTTATTTTCAATGAAAGTTGGTTTGAAAATAAAACCAATTTAGAAATTCCAATGGAAAGTAAGTGGATGTTGTCCCTGGGAAGAAAATTCGCCTTACCAATTGATAAGCACAGTGTTTCGGCATTGCATGTTATTGCTGATATTGAGCAATGCATTCAAGCCATTGATGATAATGAAGATCAGGTTAGGGAAATCGCTAGGACAAAATTAGCTAACAAAATTACAGGTTTTAAGAGAAAACTTATTATATTATTCTTACAGTTTTTGAGAAAACAAAGAAATTTTTGAAAAAACACGACGACGTTATAACTATACAAGCGGACAAGGGGCAGGGCTGTGGAGTCGTCCGAAAAAAGTACTAACTCCGACTCCGACTCCAAACGCTGAAATTTTTTAAGTACGACTCGGACTCACGACTCCGACTCCTACTCTAACCGTGATGCGAAATGAATGAGACGTAAAATTATTTCTCTTTTGTGTAGAAACATCTTTATTTCACGAATTATGGGAATCCCCGCGTAATGTGCATAAGAAAAACATGAGTGTTATGGTAGGAATTAAAGGCAGGCCGATAAAGATGTTTCTACACAAAAGAGAAATAATTTTACGTCACAATTTTTCTAATACATACTAGTATTTATGCGTTATAGCAACACTTATTCTGTACAATGTTGAAAATATTTCAGCGTTGATGGTTAAAAAATTTTGATATTAAAATTATTGGCAATTCCTGTCATTAACATTTTTTAGCATGAGTAAATTATTTAAAAAATCACACATCTTTTTCAACTAGATCAATAACTGAGTATAAGTTTTGCTAATGTAATTTAGACTTTTTCCCGCACGTTTAAAACATATACCTAAATATACTTAAATAGTAAAGTACTTGAATCAACTATTTCTCATAAAATAAATTAAAATCTACTTATTCATATTGATCTGCAAAATATTGCATCGCCAATTTCGAAGAATTTTTATATTGGAAAATATTAGATTTTTTTTTTAATTTTTTATGCCGAAAAATTTTGGAGTCGGAGTCGCGCGTTTTTTTGGGTACTGCGACTCCGACTCCGGTACAAAAACCTCAACTCCGACTCTTCAACTCCGACTCCGACTCCACAGCCCTGACAAGGGGAATAAAACGGTTTTAATGTTTAAGAAGGATTACAAGATTATAATGGAAAAACTGCTAGAAGACAAAAATACATACAGAACAATACGAACAGACCCAACGTCAAAACTTCAAAGGGAAAATAATAACATAGTTTCGGAGATATTCAAAGATGAGTGTATAGATCAATGGCAAAAAAAGGCAACTATTATGCAGCGCAGCCATTGCTCCGAGAATTTACGGTCTCCCAAAAATTCACAAAACAAATACTCCCCTTAGACCGATTGTATCGTCGATGAATGTCCCATGTTACCAACTCTCCAAATATATTGGCCAAATTCTCAAACATATAATTTTCGAAAAATATAATATTAAAAACTCTGCAGAACTTAAAAAACAATTACAACATACATCTATCGCGGACAATGAAGTTCTCATATCATTTGATGTCGTGTCATTATTTACGAACATCCCTGTGCATACTGCCATAAAAAACATAATTGGAAAATGGGAAACTATTAAAAAACAAACAAAAATCTCGAAGTCCACTTTTTTGAAAATACTTAAGGCCCTAATCATGTACAACGCAGCGCAACGCCACAGAACTAACGCAACACCAAAGAATAACATAGCTTTCAATGTTATTGTTTGGCGTTGCGCTGCGTTGTACATGATTAGGGCCTAAATGTTGTCTCACGGATAACAATTATTTCGTCTACGAAAATAAAATCTATAGCCCGATTTTTGGAATGCCAATGGGGAACCCCCTTTCTCCTACTATAGCTGATGTAGTACTGGACAGTTTACTCGACGAAGCAATAGCCGAATTAAAAAAGAAAAATATAAATTTAAAATACATAGTGAAATATGTAGATGACATATTAGCTATAGTAAAACGTGCCGACAAAGAGGAGATCCTGAATGCTTTCAACGCATATCATCCAAAAATTCAGTTTGCTACGGAAATTGAGGAAAATTTTAAAATTGCATATTTGGATACATACCAGTGATGGAAAATTCAATACTTTGGTACTATTTTTAGTACTTTTTATTTTAATATATACCACAGTACCCCCGCGTCAGTTTTAGTACTCTTATTTATTTATGCTTGTAAAGTAATTCAGGGTGACTTTTTTTAAACATTGACAACACATACGACTTGCCAATAACATATAGGGTACACATAGAATTTATTGTTCTTTTTCGTTTCATGTTTTTGTTGCAAAAATATTGATATTTTACAAGCACAAATGTCATTTTAAATGCGTTTCGACTACATGGTTCCGATAAGTGTAAAACACAGTATGTATTCACTATTGTAACTAACTAATAGTTAACAAACATATTTTGAACACAGCTAGAAAATATGTAAAATAAACTTTTCGCTCGGAAAATAAGAACGATAATAAAACGATGTGTTGAAACTTTGCAAAAAATGGAGGCCGCTTTCAAATTAGTGAAAATTTATACATTTCTAGAAAGTATATGCACATACATTTACACAGAAAAAAATACCAACGTCAAATTACCCAGGCGCAATGCTGATTGAAATTCATAGTAAATTTCCGCTTAAGTACTTTATTTAAACTTATCATTGTTTCATATTAATTATAAATAAAAAATGTTAAAATAACATTGATATATATATATATGTATATATATATATATATATATGAATTATATTATAATGAATTAATTGTTAGTTTGTTTACCAAAAATTTATATTAAAATTAATTTATTTTTATTTTTTGTGTTTTTGAATATGTTTTTTTAATAAAAAAATATGTTTTATAAAAAGTACCAATATTTTGAATAAAGTACTCTTTTCCTTGGTGGACAGTACCAACTCAATGTTTCAATTTTCCATCAATGATACATACATATATCGACATAATAGTTTTATTAAATTTGATTGGTATTCAAAAGAAACATCATCTGGTAGACTGATGAATTTTAATGCAACTCAACCAAAATATCAAATAATAAATACGGCAAAAAATATCATTTCTGGGTACTATATATTAGCGGTGGGGAATGCCACGTTAAAAACATAAAGAAAATTACAGCAATATCAATAAATAATAGCTTTCCAATTAAACTTATACACCAACTAATTGAAGAAACACAAAGAAAATTAAAAAACAACACAACTTCAAACAACACTAAAAACGATGACAAAGTTTTTTACAGTGTAAAGTTTATTCCTGGTTTAACGGACAACAAAAATATTAAAACAACGATAGACGCACAAAACATATGTTACGCCTACAAACCACATACTACACTCAACTATATTTTTTCCAAAATTAAAATGCCTGTAGAAAAACAACAACAAAACAACGGTGTGTACGAAATAGCATGTAAGGGAATTGACGAACAAAAATGTGATTTAATTTATATTGGCACAACAAAGAGAAATTCACAAACAAGAATGTGTGAACACAAAAATTACATAGAAAAACATAAGGAATCAACAGCTTTGTCAAAACATATGATTGGCGAAAAGCATGAACCTGACTTTGACAGAATAAAGGCCATGTCAGATAAAACTTTTGCTTTCGCGTTGCGTTACCGATTCGCTTTGACATCTAAGATAAAATATACATACTTATACGAAACATGTCACATAAAGTACTTTCAAAGCGGAGCGAAGCAAAAAGTTAGCCAACTCTCATCTTTTTGAGCGCTTTGACAATTGGCTAGTATAATTTTTTTTTTTTTTTTTGCCAAATTCAATTCCAAAAAGCCGTCCAATTAAATTTTTAACTTTTGTTTTTATAACAAATAATTAAATGTACAAATTACCAACCGCTTTTATAAGTCAACAAACAATGAGTGAGTGTTGTCAAAGCTTTCATTGTGTCATACACCTTTTGCTTTGCGTTTTTCTGCCGAAGGTAGAAACGTCACGCAAAGCGACAAAGTTGTATCTGACACGGCCTTAAGAATATTAGACTTAGAAGCAAAACAGAAAAAACGTTTCACAATAGAAAGCTTACGTATAGAACAAAATATTGACAGAACAATGAATTTAAAAGAAGACACAAATAATATAAGTTTTAGCTACAGAGTTGCAATAAAATAGAAAAGATAAACTGTGATATTAATTTAAGTTGTGTGTTTAATTTAATTATATGTTAAATGTTTTATATTTTATGTAAGCTGTGTAACATTCAATGTATAATTTAATGTGAAAAACTACTTAGTAATTGTAAGTTTATTTATTTTGTTGTTTTTTAAGTTTGTAATAATCAATTGTTTTTTAAAAAAATATTAAATAGACAACCCCTGAAGATGTCAACAAATAATTGACGAAACGTTGGGAAAAACATGTAATAAAGGTTTTTTATTTACATTAATACATTAGGCCCAATTAGTTTAACAAAAACTTATACATAAGATTAATAAAGTAGTTTGTCGCTTGTGCAAATAAAAAATTAATGTATATAATACATATTTATTGATTTAAATTTAAAAAAAGAAAAAAGTAACAACGATGGCTGACTGCCATCACAAAAACAAAAGAAAATGAAATTAAACAACTTCTCGAAGCAGTTGAAAAACGATATGAATAAAAACTTAAAAAATTAAATGAGTCTCAAAAATCGTGTGACACAAGCTGTGTCCATTTACTAAAAATTTTTACGAATTTGTAACAATTGTTACTGGAAACTGTTTATTAACCCAAAAAATTTGCAAGTTGAGAGCGACAAAAGAGAGAAAAAAATTGAGAGACAAACAAATTCTTGCAAATTTTTACTGGTAAAATTTTTACTTGCAAAAATTTTTGAAACAGCTGTTTCAGGTTTTTGTTTACAAAACAAACTTTTCCAAAAGAAGTTTTATGATATGTGATATTTTGCAAAATGTATAAGCTT
Source organism: Pollenia amentaria (assembly GCA_943735925.1). Taxonomy (NCBI): domain Eukaryota; kingdom Metazoa; phylum Arthropoda; class Insecta; order Diptera; family Polleniidae; genus Pollenia; species Pollenia amentaria. Next base: position 91,193,775 of record OX031010.1, read on the forward strand.
ATGTTGATTTTTTAAATTATTAAAAATATTTATGCGATAAGAAAAATCATACTTTTGTTTAACCTAAGACAGATATTTTATTGCTAAATAAAATAACGAACTTGTTAAAAAAAATCCCTTATGTATTTTTTTTCTTTTAACCGATCAGGTGTTGTTATTACTACTGTAAGTAATATGGCTACCTAGATACACGTTAAGGTGCCCGTAGACGACATGTTTTTTACATCTGACTTGTCAAATTTCCCACTGTAAAATACATACATGTCGTGTGTTACCTTTAAAACATTGCATCTGTACAAGTCAGACGCAAAGTCATCTGACAAAATTTCAATTAGAGCGTGCTCTATTTTCTTCTAACAAACCATCTGACATCAGCTGTGTCAGAAATCTATGCCGGGAAAAAACCGCAGCGGCGGTGCATTGTTGACGGGATAATTAGCCGGCTTAAGTTAATATTTTACAATACCGATATATGTATGATCATTTCACAATTGAATAGAAATTATGTACATATATAAATAAAAACGTATCATTATAATATCCTAAATTGGTATATTGGCATTTAAAGAAAAAATGTTTAGATGGCTGAACTTTTTTACGGCGCAAATAAAAATTTTTGTGGCGGTAGCACGCTATTTTGAAACCAAGAACTACTTTGGTTTACTCCATAACTACAGAGAAAAAACATAGACAATGTCAGAAGCAAATTACATGTACGTGTGTGACCAAATATTATAAAGCTTATGTAAAACAGCAATTTTGACAGACATTCACAATTACATGTGACTTGAAAACTTGACAAGTCAGATGTAAAAAACATGTCGTCTACGGGCACCTTTACTTTACACTTTTGCAGTATAATACATTTATAATCAATTTGTTTGCAAATTAAATTATTTACAAAATTAAACATTCTTATTAATTATAAAATAATTTGAGATATTCTTATTGTACTTTACATACTTTATGGTCGTCTTGTTTATTATGAAACAAACACCATATAAATGCATTTGGACCAAATAAAACGGCCATAAAGTAGATAATGAGAATATCTAAAAATATTTTATAATTAACAATAATTTAACCCGCTACCTCGTTACTTTTCTTTCGTGTTCATATTTAAATGCCAAAGTTTATGTTTCTAAGTTTAAAAAAAATTACCAACGTTATAGGTTCTCATTTACTCTGGAACCTGCACCTTAAAGTTTATGTTTCTAATATCTATTATATTTTCACCATTTTTTATACTGTTTCTCCCCATTGAAATATAAAAAATATCGTTATTGTAGTGGATAATTAAGAACTTATATTGTAAAGAATGAAGAAAAATGTTTTGTTAAGAAAGTACCAAAAATAGGTACAATTGTCACCCCTCAAATGTTTGAATTTCGAAAAAGAAACAAATTTGTATTTTTGGGATAAGTTTCGAATGTAAAACAGTTTTTACTTTTATGTTTATTGGCTTTAATTGAAAAATTAATGATTTCATTTTAATTCTTGTTCAGAACAAAATGAACTGCGATGCCACTTTTTTTCTATTTGCACATAAAAGTTAAATTGAGCTGCCACATCATATAGTACTTTTGCATTTATATTAGAACAATTGTTTTTTTGCTGAATAATTTAATTAAAAAATAAATATAATTAAAAATAGTAAAATCACTTCTTTTTTTTGTCCATTTTCTGTTACCTAAAACGCAAAAGGCCCTATCTAACATTTTGAAAATTGTACAGGAGAAGCAAAAAACTATTTAAAATGGTAAATTTATAAATTGCCCTAAATTGTTTATAATTAATTTTTCTTCTATTTTTCTTGTTAAATCTACTAGTGGTTTTGACAAATAACAATGTTGCATATAGTGCAAACTGTTAGTTTTGTCTATTAGCGTTTATCGTATAATATTTTGTAGATAGGGCTTTTTGTTTTCTGTTAATAAAATCGCTAATTTTGTTCGATAGAATTTGTTGTGGAAATTTGTGTTGATGCAATACATCAGAATCAATAAAAAAGTCGATTTTTAATTTTTGGTTAGTTAGGGCCTTTTGCGTTTTAGGTAACGATATGTAAGAAGTTTGCTGGTTGTGCTGCCAGTTTGTATAATTGTTTACATCTGTAAACTATATGGTAGCTTTGTTTTTCCCGGAAAATTTTCCGAAATAGGTGAATCGTTCTGGAAAACACTCTCAGAAAAAAATTATTCTTCGGACAAAAATATTGTTCGGAATGCATCGATGAATCCACGGTTAGTTAAGGAGTTTTGAGGTTAGCGAATTAACTCGTTTTTACGCTATTTATCCCCTAATCATTCGAATTTCCAAAAATTCCATCTTACCTAGCATTTACACATGAAAGTAGTTTCTTTCGAGTCGCAATGCACTAAATTTCTTCACACACACAATTAGCCAATTTCTCCGGTTCAAATTTCAACCTTATAACTCACGGCGTTAAGACTGTGCGAAGATGAATCTGTCAGTCAGTAGCGTTGAAATGGTGTATACCTATTATATACTTAGGTTATACATAGATTGTTAAGTTAAATATTTGTCTTTTGCCTTATAAATACTTTTATTGTTACCTAAGGGTTTCTTATTTTTATTATTGCTGAAAAACCGAATTCTTCTTTCACCTCCTAAATAAAAAAAAGAATTCAATTCATGATTCATTTTATTCAGCATAAGCAAATATAAATTAAAATCACCAACTACAGGTGGTGTCGGAACTACAACAATCCAAAAACAACAGAAACAACATATGGTTTTTTGCATTGCATTGTTAGTGTTTACGATCAGAAATGTCAACACTTCCTAACAAAACACTAACAAATCAAAACAAAGTGGCTCGAACTGTCAAAATCAGATAGCGTTTCGGCACCACCTGTAGTTGAATTCGCCTTGACCGTAATGTATAAAATTTTCCCAAGTCTTAGAATAATTAATGGGTACTCAAATATTCCTGTATATTCGTCACTACTTTAACTTGCAAATTATGGCTGGCAAAGTGCTGATTTGCTTTTTAGTATTTTTGAGAGAATTTTCTTTAAATTCCTACTTACTCTCTCTTTGAAAGTTTCTGCAAGTAAAGTAAATGAACACACCTACAAATGTAAAAGAAATTAAAAAATTATACGGGGTTATACACGAACACGAAAATAAAAATAAGGAAATGTGTAATATTATTGATGAGAAGAATAAAAACATGTGTAATGAACAAATTTAAAAATAATTAATGTATATCAAAGGAAAAAATGATCTGTCGTTATACAGAGTGAAAGCAACGAGGAAAGAGAAAACAGTAAAGAGGCAATAAAGAATAAATTGAGTGAAGCGTATGAACTTAACCCATTAGATCCCAAACATCTTTAAAATCGGAAGTACTTAAGTTTTTCATTAAAAACTGTCTTATTAGATATCAATTAAAGCATTAAATTAACAACACTAAAAAATTTAATTTTGAAAAGGTGTTTTTTGGGCTGTACTCGTGCGAGTACAATGGGGGTGCGTAATAAAAAGATTTAACTAATTTTATTTAAAATCTATTTTTATTCAGATTTAAAGAATTTTTTAGTTATATATTAGATTAAAAGATCAATTTATTATTATGTATTAATATTTGTATGTGATAGGGTATGGAATTTTTTAAAGCAGTCTTTTTCTACTCAAAGTGCAACGATGCAAAGCTCGGTAAATCCACTGAATTCTACTGTGATAAACTTTGCATCTTATTTGATTGAAACGCGTCTTGGGAAGTGATTGACTGCCGATGTTGCAATTGACGTTATAGTTGTGCGCCTTGGTTCTACTTCAACTCTCAAACCTAATGGTAAGTGTTGACATTGTTTGTCAACCACTTTGGCCCCACAATAAGTGTCAAACTGATACAGATAGCCGCAGCTACTGGTAAGCATCCAATTTTAAAACCAAACCTAACAGGTTTTTCTCTAATAAATTGTTTGGCCAAATGGGTTCCGAAGTATTTGACCATTGACTCATCAATCGAGAGATTTTGGTGTATGTTTCCAAACTCACAAAACTTTTCATATACAATTTTTGATAACGGTCTGATTTTCGCCATTCTATCACTCAAATCGAGTTCCGAGTTGTCGGCAAGATATATATAACGTTTTATTTCTTGAAAACGGTTACGTGACATATTGTTAGAATTAAGTGGAATATGCGTGTCCTCGTCCAACTAACAATGCATTCGTTCCCTTGGTAATGAATGATAACCGCTGAAGAGGATAATTCCAATAAACACCTTTAGCTCTTCAGCTGTAAAGTTTAATATGTGCATGTTGTGTTGTGAGGCGTATTTCACCGTTTGATCAACTATTAGCTGCACAACATCATCATCAAAAACTGTTTCAAATACTTCAATTGGAGATTTGCCTTCTAGTGAAGTGTTCATGTTATTTTTAAATGATTCAAAAAATCTAGTACTAGGCATATCCATGTTCATGGCTCTTTTCCTCCACTTTATTGCCGATGGCACTAATATTGATTTTCTTAAATCAGCGAGTGGAATATCTTCTCCACTGTCGTTTTATCCAAACAATTCCAATTCCCTTGGAAGGTCGTTTGGCAAATCATTCCGTAATAAATTCAATTCATAAGTCAATTTCATCCTCATCGGTTTCTTGGTCGGCATTAGGAGGAATTATTGTAAAATAAAAATTTTCACTATCATTACTACTAGAATAATCAAATGCGGCAGCAATATTTTCAAATTTTTTACCATAAAACATTTTAACATCCATCGCAAATAACTAAAAATTATTTAATCACCAATTTTTATTCTTCCAAAAAAAATACTTTTTTTAACTTTTTCAAATAAATTTTTTTAATACTTTTAAAATTAATTATGTTTAATTTATTTTTTACAAAAACTCGTCAGCGCTTAGCTTATTACAAAAAATACATAAGCCAAAATGTAATGACAAGTACAGAATGTTGAAAAATCGATAAACAATGTTTATGAAAAGGAGAATGATAGTTTTCCGTTGGACATTTTTTGCTCACTTTTAATACATATTTATTGTATATACTCTTAAGTAATATTTAGAAGCAAAAACTATTAAAAAGTAAAGACATTTATTAAAGTTTTGGAGTCATAAAGTTTATTATTTTTTTGTACTCATGCGAGTTCAGTGGGATAAAATGACAATTAAAGTAATAGGCATGACATTTAAATTTACCGAAACTGAACTTATTGAAAAATTAGGAAAGCAGAATGATATACTATATAATAGCGAGTTAGAGGTAATAAAAGTATATGAACATAAAATGAATAACCGAATAATATATAGCGCGAAAATTAAAATAGCCAATGACTCCTACATAAAAGCAATGAATGCCCAAAAAGTAAATATTGGTTGCGAAAAATTTAGAATTATTGATGGCACAGATATATTACAATATTTCAAATGTTACGGATACCATCAGAAATTAACAGAATGCTAAAATCAAGAAACATGCTTCAAATGTCATGGCAACCACAAATCGTTTGAATGTAAGAAGGAGATTATAAATAAATGCATTAATTGCGTAAGGATGAACAATATATTGAATCTACGACTGGATGGAAATCATAGTACCATATGAAGAGAGTGCCCGGTGTATCAAAATAAGCTGAATGCAAAAAAGAGAAGAATTGGCTTGTCAACCTAACAATTAAATACACGACAAAAACATGGTATATATACAAATATACAAGGACTAATTAATAACTTTAACCAATTAGAAATAATCACAGAAATAAAAATACCTGAATATATTATACTTTCGGAAACCCATTTAAAGGAGAATGTAGAAGGACAAGAAATAAAATTAAAAGAATACAGTCAGCATACAACATTATAAAATTCAATAAGAACAGGAGGCTAGAGTTGTGTCGGTCATGAACGAACTGGATCAATTGAACGGATCAGTCAGATGAACGATGACCGGCCGTTCAGTTTCATCGTTCAATTTCGTTCACTTGGGTCTTTTGAATCAGTCGGTCGGTCACTTGCTTGCCGGACAACTGGTTGAAAAGAAACAACAATACTTTTGTGTTGTATAAGTTATGCAATTATAAAATACTTATTTCTTTTACTCATTGCCACATTGCTTTACACATTTTCATAATACAATCAGGGTTGTCAAGTTTCTTGGCGACCTAATTTTCGATTTGGCGATATGGCGACTTTTTGGTGGCTTATAAAATATATGGCGATTTTGATGGCTATTGATTTTCTATAAACTTGTTTTGAGACTGTTGGACAAATTTACCGTTTGTTATTTAGAAAGATTATATCAATGATGGTATTCCGTCTAATATATATCAGGTTTTGCATAAAGCTTATAGCTATAAGGATGCGTCAGGTACTTACCATTTTAAAGAACTTGCTTTGACTGTCTATATGCATTTAATTCCAACTGCTAATGTCTGTGTTGAAATAGTTCTTTTTAATAATTTACTCTACTAAAACTCGCCTTCATTGTTACGAGTTATAAATTATATGAATGTAAATAGCACTTTTTGTACCTTCGCACGATATTTTGAATATACATTGTTAAAAAAAAAACAGTAAGAATTGCCTTGCCGGTGAAGTGTATAGCGTTTTAGATATACATATATCCAATATTTGTTTAATACTAAACACAAAAAAACGTTTTGCTGCTTTAATTAGATTATTATAAACTATTGTATCTTTTGTGTGTTCACCAATAATTTTACTTTTATTCAAAAAAATATACATATATCAAGGCGACTTTGTCCCATTTTTGGAGAATTTTAGCGATTCAGAAGAAATATATTTTTTTAGGATTTATAGAAAACATTGGAGAAAGTTCTAAAATAAATTTTATGTTGTCAAAAACGCAAAATAAGCCTTGGCGATTTTTGACATTGAATTTGGCAAAAAACATCAAAATAAATCTGACAACCCTGTCTGCTTTTCACAATTTTTCTACAATTTACATGAGCGTTGCCAGTTGTTCTTAATACAAAACCCGCCAAATGCTAATTTTTTTCATTTTAGCAGAAAATTTTATAAATATTTATTTCTTTTAATTTTTTAAATAAGTCCCTTTATTTATAAAAGCTTAGTAAAGTTTTACAGTACGAAATTAGTATGGAAAAAAACTTTACATTCGTTTATGAATAAGACTCTTAAAATATAAAAAAAATTGGCAATGTATGTTCGTTCGGTGAAATTTTGCAACTCAATTTTGAAGCAGATACCTCGAACCGATTGAGCTGCCATTTTTAAACACGTTTAGTTAAGATGACGATGCATGGTTAACTGTGTTACGTTATTCTAAATCTAACATTATAAGACACCCAAGATGGCAGACTTATTTTTAATGCATTCCTACAATATGAGTATCAAATGGGAGGGCTTGCTGAGAATAAGTCGAAAAAGAAAGTGACGTTACTCTTAATCATATATGGCGGACTAAGTTTTTAATGCTTGCCTTCAAGATGGTTATCAAATGAAAAAACTCATGAGAATACGAATGCTAGTTTTAATATAAACTAAAAGTATATAACCTTTTTAAAAAACAAGCTTTTATTGAAATGCGCTTCAAAGAAAAATATAAATGAATAGTATAAAACTACTATCAACTTATAACGGATTACATAATATATATGATATACGAGATTTACTTGTGTAGACAAACAAATAAATTATATTACTTGATGTGATTGATTTAAACTATTAAACTTTTCAAACCATGTAAATACTAGTACTTAAATCTCGCGACTAGCTTTTAAATCAAATAAATTGCGTAAAGACAAGCGACAAGCTTTTTTATCATATAAATTTATTAATGATGTTATAATTTATAAGTTAAAGTTTATTTCTCTTTTCTTTTTTGGGCATTTTAATAAAAGCGTGTTTTTTAAAAAGGTTTTTTAGTTTTTATAAAATAAAAACAAAAAATAAAATTTATATTATCACATATTTTGAGAATATAATACATATAACGCATGAATAATAATAATCACTATTGCTATTTGTTCATTTTTGTAATATTATTTTGATATTTAAATTGTGCAATTGCTATTATTTTTATTATTTTTTTGTTTTTAAAAGTATTTTGTTCTTAAAATACCACATAAATTTGAAATTTTTTTCTCTCATTATTTTTGCTTAAATTAATTTTTAAAGAATTGGGCTCTTACTTTGAATAAGCCCTCGCAACAATTTTTTGTTCTTTCTATTAAAATGGAATTACCTAAGCATATAATAAATAAGCAAGTCTTAAAATCGCCACGTTTGGCGAGAAATTACTACGTATGGCAGCCCAGATTGTACTATGAATTTTTTAAAACAGTGTTAAAAGAAAAACGTATAGCATACACACTTATAGTGTTGTTGTTCCTTTTTAATCAAATGAACGAAAAAAATGCGTATTTGGTTTGTGCTTATTGTTTTCTATTCTTGGTTACACTCAAAAAAGTTTTACAGTAACTTAATGAGATTTATTAAAATTGTTTTCCGTAATTAATGAAATTTTTTTATTTTATTAATTAAACTGTTTCTGCATATTGTTCCAAAAACAAACTACAAAAATTAATAAGGGTTTTCATGATATCGCTTAAAATTGCCATATGTGCAAATAGGCAAACTTGCAAGACTCGTTTCATGAAGACCCTTTTTAATTTTTGTGTCATTTTAAATACAAAAATCAATACAAAAATCAATTAAAAGAAAACAACTATAAAATTAAAAGCTAAAATTTGTGAATAAAAAGTGAAATTTGTTTTTTAAACAAGCATAAATAAAGCATAACGACTAATTTGCTTAAATTACTGCAAGATTTTATTGTTTGTGATATTATTAACACTTGAGTTTTTCATTGAAAACGGCGGTAAATATTAAACAAATTTATTTGTATAAATGCACAACTGAACAGCGCCAGTTTACGAGTCAAAATTGTTGAGCAAATTTACGAAGTTTGTGTAAACGAATTCTCATACAATTTTTTGCAGTTCATTTGAGAGCGCGTAAAAATGCACAGTTTGCGAGACTTTTAGTGATATGAAAACCCTTAATGATTTTTATTTCTGTTAATATGTTCAGTTATTTTTTATGCATAAAATAAAACTGAAGTACATGTGTACATATGTACATAAATAAAAAAAAATAGAAAGGAAAAAATATTTGGCTCATTTGGTAGGTCATAATGACAGATAAAAACACTGCTTTAGCTGTATTAGTACGTAATTTAAATTAAGTTCAAATTAACTGAAAAGCCTTTGAATATATTTTTTGTACCTAGTGTGTACTTTTTTTTAATTGTAAATAAAGAGAAAAGTTAATTCATTTTTAATTAATATCTCCGTTATAAAATTAACAGTAAAAAATTACCTTACAATTCCTTTATTTAAAATTATCCGTTTTCTAATTACATTTTCAGTTTTCTAAACTTAATGCCTATTCTTTTGAATTTACTTACATAATGTCTCGAGTGTAATCTCACATGTTGTTTCTTTTAACACATTCAATCGATTGTTTAGTAAAGAGGACAAGACAAGTGAACGACTGAACGAAAGCGACAAATGATTCAAAAGACAAACTGACCCAAAAGACAAAGTGACCTGAAACGAACGATTGAACGAAAAGAACGAGCTCGTTCACTGATTCGAATTGAACGATAATGACCGGTCGCTTAAACGAACGATTAAGCCCAAGACTACAGGAGGCGTTATTGTTTATTTCAAGGAGAAATAATTGCTGAAAAAGTGGTTGATTCTAAAATTTGGATAACAGCATATATGGCAAAATATTAAAAAAATATGAAAAAACTAAATGTATTATTACTGCTGTTTATAGATCACCGAGTAGTGCCGAGATGGAATTTATCGAATCCTTTGAAGAAATAATGGAAGTGATAAATGAATTTAGCTGTGATATAATCACCCCTATCGTGAATAAATTTTCCCTCGTAATTTTTTCCCTTTTCACGTATTTGCGATCATGAAAAACTCGCATGAAAAAAATTAATTCATAGATAATAACGTGAAAAAAATGTTCGCGGGAAAAAATTCTCCTTATCGTGAACAATTTTTTCCTTCGTAATTTGTTCACTTTTCCCTTTGAATTTTTCACTTTATTTTTGCTGGGTACGAAACATTTATTTAAGTACGAGTAATTCTTCTCATAATTCGAATATTGAAGTTTACAAAATTAATTTTAAGGTCAATTTCCTTTAAAAGAAGCACAAACTTATATTTATATTGTTCAACAAAATGCAAAAAACAGGTCGATTGCCTGAGGAGTTATAAAGCTTTTCAAAGACGTGGTGGAAGAATTTTATAAATTATTTTACTACATAGAAGCACAATAAGCTAATGTTGCAATCAAAATATCACTGTAATACAATATATTTTATTTTGTTTTTTTTTTTTTAACTTTTCTTTAAAATATACGTGCATATTTTTGAACCAAAAAAATTTTTTTTTATGTTTTTTAATATTTCTTCTTTTTTACATTCACTGAGAACTAATAGCGCGAAAAATTGTTCACGGGAGTTTCACGATAACATTTTTTCCTTCGAGAGGAATAATCATTTGATGGGAACAAAAATTCCACTTGTTTTTCACGATAGGGTAAATAATTGCGGGCGACTTTAATATTGATTGGAATAAAGACGTATTTTACAAATATAAATTAGAATATTTAATGAACGCCTTAACATATACTCCGTTGTTTGCCTTAAGCAAATAATAAACGAATTCACGCGAATAATAATAAACTCAAAGACGATAATAGACTAAATAATAAGGACCAATCAAAATATATCGGCAAATATTAATGCGGCGAACAAAATAGCGGACCATGAAACAATCGACATAATAATTAACAATACCAATAATTGTAATGTAAACATAAATGAAGAAATAAAAACATTTAAATACAACAACGATAAGTATAACAAAGAAATAAGGGGCTTTCAACAAATAAATGTAAATAATGATTTAAACAACGGAGTATATGTTTTCGATGAATATTTGGAGAAGGCAGTTAAAAAAACTAACATATAAAAAGGTAGTGAAATTTAATGATGAAAACAAATGGTTTAATAACGAAATAAGACGTATAAAAAGAGAAAAAATTAAATATCATATAGCAAACTATAAATCAATCAGAAATTATAACAAAGTTAAAATTGAAAACGGGAAATGTAAATATATTAATAACCAAATAAATGACGCCAAGACCAAAAGGAAATGTGCACGAAAATAAAACCCCTTATTCTCAAAAAAGTCCGAATGTGATCAAATCTGTGATATTTAACCAAATAGAATGTTAGGAGAATTTTGAAATGGCCAATAATTTTAACAATTATTTCGTAAATAGTATTAAGGAAATAAGGGATAAAATAAATAATGTGCAATGTATAGGCAAAATACCTGTGATAAACTCAACTTTCAAATTTCGAGCAATAAATTCCAACAAATTAAAATCTATATGTAAAAATTTAAAAAATAAGCCGGACTACAATAAAATATGCAGTAAAATGATACTCAATAGTTGGAATTTAATAGGAAAAACAATGCTAGATATTATAAAAAAATCACTAGAAACAGGAGTATTCTCTGAAAGTTGCAAAAAGTCTATGGTAACATCGATTAAAAGGATTGCGAAAACAACAAAATGCGAAGACTTTCGGCCAATAAACACATTGATAATAATAATTGATAATTGAAAATAATCGAAAAAGTAGTTAAGGATCAATTGGAGAAGTTAATGGAATCAAACAACTTAATATCCAAATATCAATCGGGATTTATGAGGAGTTTCTAATGTGAAACATCAGTAAATTACCTAATAAATAGATGAAAAAAATAGAAAAATTGTTGCAATATTTTTAGACTTTAAACGAGCATTGGAGACGATAGATGGAAATGTACTACTGCAAAAATTATATAAATACGGCATCCAGTGGTGCGATTCACTTACGATCCGAAGTAGTAGGGATGTGGGGAGGCAGCAAAAATTCTGCCTCCCCATTCTATATACCACAGAGGGAGCATTTTGCTTTTTATTTAAAGCAGAAAAATTCTGCCTCCCCATTCCATATACCACAGAGGGAGCATTTTGCTTTTTATTTAAAACAGCAAAAATTTATATACTTACATATGTTGAATATTTAAACTATATTACATATTACTCTCTCTTATTTTAAAATACTCAAATAATACATTAAAACATATTACAGAATTTTTTAAATTTCTCTTCATTGAAGAAAATATAAATATGATCAACTTAATATTTCTCTATTTTATATTTAAAACTACTCAAAAAATTCTTTATTTTATTTATATTCAAAACTCCTCCTTATGGAAAAATACATTGGGAAAAAAACTAATGGGTAGGCAGAATTTCTTGCTGCTTTAAATAAAAAGCAAAATGCTCACTCTGTGGTATATGGGAAAAAAACTAATGGGTAGGCAGAATTTTTGCTGCTTTAAATAAAAAGCAAAATGCTCCCTCTGTGGTATATGGAATGGGTAGGCAGAATTTTGCTGCTTTAAATAAAAAGCAAAATGCTCCCTCTGTGGGATATGGAATGGGGAGGCAGAATATTTGCTGCTTTAAATAAAAAGCAAAATGCTCCCTCTGTGGGATAAGGAATGGGGAGGCAGAATTTTTGCTGCCTCCCCATTTCCCTACTATTATCCGACAATCGCAATTTTTGTCGACATATATGTATATTCGCTTGCAGTAGGTTAGGTTATGTTAGGTTAAGACTTCAATGGACCTCATTGGTCTCCGAGTGGACCATTGTGAATCCCTTCAGTGTAGGAGAAAAGAGGTAAAAGAGAAAAAGAGAAGTAATGAAGAAAAGTAGAAAATAGAAATACCACGTAGGACAAATTCCCCCCTATGGTCCCCCCAACAGAAACAGCCGTCCTATTTCCCTGACAAACCCCAGTAGATCGGTTGGATTACATCCAGCGATACACCCCAGTTCGTCGTGAAATCTAGCCCCTAGCCATTTCTGCCTGGGGCCCTGCATCCTAGGACAGTGGCACAGTACATGCTCAACCGTCTCCAGCTTCTCGGTATCCCCGCAAAGCGTGCAGAGAAGTCCGGTATCGCAATGTCCCATTTACCCATAAAAGCCCTAACAGAACAATGCCCAGTCAGGAACCCTATAAGGGTCCTGAGACTACTCCTATCCAGGCCCAATAGTACCCTGGTTGCCCCAGCGTCTAATCCGGGTCATAAGGCCTTTTAAAAAATGTGGCAAAACTATATATATGGCAATCTTTTTCGATTTTTGACAAAAGACTTATAAAATTGTTGATACGGAAACATTACAAATTATCAAATTTCTTTGAGTGATCGCTTGACCCAATTTCAACTTTGATTTAAAGGTAACTTTGTGAAACTCTCTTTTACAAGAATTTAATTTTTCATAGTAATAAATAGATAACTTGTTTAAGATGGGCATCGAAAACTTTTCGAGTAAAGTTACCCAATTGAAAAATTTTAATTAAAATTTAATATCCCCCTTTAGTCGAATTTAGCTATCTTTGATTTATCACTGCCACATGATAATTAAGAAAGCGGAATTTCTTTTCACATCTATTAAATATTTGACGTCCTACACCCAACCACTAGTTTTATTAAAAAATTATTTGTTTTTGCAAAATGTTTGGCTAGATCAAACATATTTTAACAGTTTCTAAATTAGGTCTGGATTTTTTGGTATTTTTTCCTCTAATATTTCTTTGGTCTGAAGGCATAAAATTGTATCTTAAATTTGCATTGTCCGCTCTTTTTTACAAGACGAATGTACTAATTTAATTTCCAGTGCACCGAAAACCATTCAAAAAATGGTATCAAGGAGTCAAAACTAATTCGGACAAACAATTAATTTTTCTAGTATCCAAACAAATACAAAAGTACAAAATACATACACATTTTTCTTTGTTTCGCTTTTTTTTTCACAAATAAACTAAATGTGATTTAAAGTGAATCGCTTGTTTATTTTTTTTTGATATTTTTTGTTCATTTATTTTTTAGTTTATAAAAATAACTGATTTAACGGAATGTATCATGTAAATATAACAACTTTAAATAAAATGTATATAGGTACATTAACTCCAACGGTTTTATATGCATTTATAAATTATTGTTACGAAAGTAACTTTAGTTAAGAATAAGTTTATTAGTTTAAATTGTTATTGTATTAGTTACGCATATTTCTAATGTAAAACCACTGTACAGAATTTTCTAGTTCAAATGTAATGTTATAATTGTTATACATAATTATATAACATAATAGTGTTAATATAATTTTTTAACCCAAAAAGTATGCTTTAGTTTATTGATGTATAATAGCTCAATTTAAATTCAGCCATAGTGTTAATGCATAATGATATTAGCTGTTAAGATAATAAAAGCTCGAATGGTCCAGAAATTTCAAAAATATTACAGACATTTCGAAAACGTCGAATGTTCTAGAGCCATCTAGATGTCAGCAAACAGAGTATACATACTCGCGAAGGTGGGCATCGATAGTCAGTATTAGTACGAACATTTAAGTGTGTAGATCGCAAGTATAAGTGGTATAATTTACTAAGTTCTAAATAAAGTGGTGTGAATAGTTTATAGTACAGCTATAAATAAAGTGTTTAAAGTGTTTTATTTATTTTATTAAAGTTGTAATAAAAGAACTCAAGATGTTTATTATAAAGGAAATAAACCAAAAACGTTACTGAAAAGGCAGTAACGTAACATTATCATTTAAAATTTGTAGAAACAATTTTATAAACGCGTAGGGAAAATATGGATTTTTTCGGGCTGCGTTGTGATTTTTCAAAAAAATCTATAACAACACTGATCTGAAAATAAATTCGCAGAAATTTTTTTATAGAAACTGATATTACATTTTCAGAGGGTATTTTTTGTAGCGCGTGCATACGATTCATTTTGTTTGTATACCAACGAAATTAAAAAACCGATTAATAAATATTTTACGAATTTTAAAAAGTGTATACAATTGAATAACAAAAACGCAAATCTGTTTATACAAAAAATATTTTCTTAACAAAATCAGTAACAGTGCGTGATATGGATTTCATATCATACCTTATTTATGTTGCAAAAAATATGTCGATAACTAGCATGGACGAACAACAAATGTTGGTAATATTCTTAAATATATGATATACCTTAAGTTCATTAAATTTAATTTTCATTAAATTATTTTTATGAAGAAAGGAATTTTTACAACATGGAAGATTAATTAAAATTGTTATTGATAATTTTCATTCTTGACTGACCTGGGATTCGAAGCCAAATAATTTAATGAAAATTAAATTTAATGAACTTAAGCCTAATTAAATAGTAAAAATTTGGATTAAAAACCATGAATAGTTCAACAAAATAACCACAATACTAATTATATGCTATACCTTTATCCAAATATCCGCATTAAGGTGATTTCTTTTTGCTAAATACGGTCTTACGATTTGGGTCATATATTTAATAATAGAAAATACTTCATTTTCACCGATTGGATTTCGTTCGTTAATTTGTAAATCAACAATTTCCGCTGGTTGTGGTAGTCTGCATCTCTCAGTTTCCTCAATATCATTAATATCTTCCGGTGAAATTACTTCATCAAAATATCCCTTAAAAATATATTAGGAAATTAAAAAATCAAATCTATTAGTTGCACTTAAATAATCGCAAACATCAAAAAAATTAATTGTATTGTAACCAAGGACCTAATAGTTATAACTTATATTCGATAAAAATTTCGCATAATTATTATACATAAATTTTTATTAAATTTTATTATTATATTAAACATCTGCATGAAACTTAAAAATGATGTTGATGAAACCTTCATTATAACTTTGTATTCGCTTTGTATTCGCTTTGTTTGTATTTAGTAGTGCCTTAAACATATTCACCACAACAGGCTACACGAACACACGACTACAAATGCTGCTGACTACAACTGTAGTCGTTTAGTCAACTACTGAATTATTTTGCTGTCATGTACAAGGCGAATTCATGTATACGGTGGTGTCGATACTACAACAAGTAACATCACCAAAAACACAACAATATATTTTTTTGTTGCTTTCGTTGATCGATATGTCAAAAACACAAGCAACTTTTGACATTTCTCTCTCTATGTAAGAAAAAAAAAAGTAGCACAGCTGTGCTTTCAACGCCACCTGGTAATGAATTCGCCTTGGTCATGTACAACTCAAGGCGAATTCAACTACAGGTGGTGTCGGAACTACAACAATCCAAAAACAACAGAAACAACACAGGGTTTTTTGCATTGCATTGTTAGTGTTTACTGTCCAAAATGTCAACCATTCCTAACAAAACACTAACAAATTAAAACAAAGTAGCTCGAACTGTCAAAATCAGATGGCGTTTCGACACCACCTATAGTTGAATTCGCCTTGTTACAACTGAAAAATATAAACAGGTGTTTTTTTATTATGTATTTTTATTTCAGTGGTGCCACTATCATTTTTTATTTTTAAAAATGAAACAACATGCATAATTGCAGACTCGTACTCAAATTTAATTTAATCCTTAAAAATATAAATACTTATTTATAATACATTTTATAACGTAAATTTAAATGAATTTCTTAAAAACGTTTAAAATATTTGAATTTTGTTGTTTTAGGATCTCATAAAGAATATTATCTTAACGGCAGGTTAAATAAAAAAATTCATATAAACTGCGCTCTAACCAGTGATGTTATACGTAGGGAAAATCCATATTCGTAGGGATTTTCTTCCACAAAAATGGCTGTAGGAAAAACGACAGATATTTTGAAATCATTAGAATGTAGGAACTTTTCAAAAATGTGGCAACATTGTAATAAAATTGTTAATACGGCAACAATAAAAATTGTTAAAATTTTTTGAGTGATCGCTTGTCCCCATTTCAACTTTGATTTTGTGGTAAATTTGTGAAACTTTCATTTTGGAGTTTATTATAGTTATAGTTATTATTTAAATAAATTTAATTTGGAACCTGCATTTCGCAGAAACTTTGCTTATTTTTTGGAAAAATTGAGCACTTGACAATATTTGAAGTCTTTTTACAACCTTATACAATTCTTTCCAATATTTTTAATTTTGTGCTCAACATACCTTTGCGAATGCCAACAATGAAAATTCATTTGCTCATACTAATGCAAATAATAACCCCATTAAGTTTAAAAATATTCTATAATTATTAACCACCATTATAAAAAGAGAAGATTTTACTAGCCTATAAAAATATACTAATATAAAACATAAGAGACATTGAAAATCATTAAATACATTTTTTATCATAAAATATTTTTTATATGGCATCATTTATCTTTTTTTTTTAATAAACTCATTCGCTTGCATGCTCGTTATCTCTGCCTACAAGACTACTTAATAAAATTCAAATTTGAAGTTTACAGAAGCTCAATAAACACAACATCAAGGCGAATTCATCACAGTTATTCTTGATACTACAACAAGTACACCTCGTAGAAAAACCACAAGCAATTTGTTTTTTTTTAAATCATTGTACAATGTTAAAAACACAAATAAAACAAAACAGAAACAAAGATAATAAATAATAAATATATTATTTCTGTTTAGAGGCCTCAAAAAAGGCCGTGCGATATTTCCCGCTGAATGAGAGTGTTTTGCAGTAAACAATTATTTTTTATAAAAGAGCGTAAGCGTACATGTGAGTTTTGTTTACACAATTGTGTATGACGCTGACATTCCTGATCTATGTTAATAAAATGTAAAAGTTAAATGCAAATATCGAAGTTTAGCAATTTTGAACCGGCGCTAAGCCGCAGGTGATTTTTTTAACTGCTTGAGCCGCTTGTATTAATTTTTGCTATTTTGTATGATTGTGTACATTTGTAAATGGTAAATTAAACTTCGAAAATTTTTGTTATGCTATGCGTTATTCGAGTTTATTTGAAGAAAGAAAAAAACATTTTTATGACTCCTCTTGTCTTTATAATTCCATTTTTTTTTCAGTTAAAGAATTGTTGTTGTTTTTTATATTCATACATACATAAGTAGTAAATATTTTTTAACATAAAATGCATATGAGTGAACGGAAAATTTCTCGATTTTGTGATTTTCTGTTTTTTTATGAATGATATTGCATCTGCAAGAGGTTGGCGCCATTATTATTGCTTAATATAGCAATGTCCATGCAAGTGCACACAAAAAATTTACCTTAAATGTATGAATATAAAAAACCACAACAATTCTTTAACTAAAAAAAAATTTAAATTATATAAAACAAAAGGAATCATAAAAAAATTGTTTTTTCTTCTTCAAATAAACTCGATTAACGCATAGCACAACAAAAATTTTCGACGTTTTATTTACCACTAACAAATGTGCACAAACAATTATACAAATGTACATATACGCATACATTTTACACTTTACAACTGATCTTGACTTACAATTGCGGTATTCACAAAACCCCTTGATTCGTTGTTTCGATTGTATGTTTCTTTGAAATACATAGTTTACTATGGTACAACGATACAAGGGGTTTTGTGAATACCGCAAATGTTTTTTTCTCTGCTCCCTACCTGAATTGGTAGTGCATACTCATATTCTAAGCCGCTATTACAATATCGCAACAGTTGTTTCTATTTTGTATATGTACATCCATTCGCATTAACAATTTAATATACCAAAATCAAAACAAAATACATCATAAAACTATGATCTACACACCCACGCACTTTTGTTTTTCTTTACTCTAATTTTGGGCGACTGTTATAAACACCCAGTTATAGTTATTTTTGCTATAAATACTATATTTTTAATAACACTTTTGCATGTTTCTTATATTTTTGCACTTATCTTATAAAACTCACCTTCAAATCATATATGTATTGGCTTTTGCAATACATAAATTATTAAAAATTATATTTCTTATTTTCTTTATACATACAAAGAATTTAAAAGTTTCTACGCATACACAAAAAAAATCCCGTTAGCTAAAATTTCACTACACGTTCACAAAAAAATACAGAACAAGTACCGTAAAAACACTACACGAAAGCTAAAACATGTTCGGTAATTTATAGTAGTTTTTGTGTTCGTCAGCTCACAATCCATATTTTGTTTGCGTACAAATTCACAAACACAAACAAATTTTTTTTTAATTCCTGTATAGAATGGTTATGTGTACTGTTTATATCAAAAACGGTTTGGTACATTAACTTGCTGTACTTTATGCTTTTTTAACAAACTCTGGTAACAAGTAAGAGTGCAAGATTGGGCTGTGCCGAATCTTATATACCCTTCATCATATTAATATATTTTTTTTTTTTTTTTTCATTATTTATTTATTGAATCTTCATATATTAAATATGAACTAACAATAATTAATCAAATCTTATACTAATACTTTATTTTTGTCCTGCCAATGCTAGACGAAAATTTTTCTCCTCACTGTTTCTGTTCACATATGTAGATGTTTAGCGGTCTTCCCTTCGGATGAGTCCTGCGGTATCTCTTCTCCTTAATCTAGAGTGTCCACTGTCATTTAAAATATTTCGAGCAAGTGGATTTGGGTGCGACTCAAGCCTTTTTAAATATTTTGCTGCGTACTTGGTTATAATAGTTTTTACTAATGGCACATTGAGATCCTTGTGAATATTAGAGTTTTTAACATACCAGGGAGCGGCTGTGATTATTCGAAGAAGTTTATTTTGGCGCCTTTGAATTTTTTCGATATTTGAGGCCGAGGCAGTGCCCCATAGCTGAATACCGTAGCACCAGATTGGCTTCAATATAGAGTTATAAAGTAGAAGTTTGCAGTCGAGGCTAAGAACAGAATTTCTTCCAATAAGCCAATATATTTGAATTGCTTTTAGTTTCATTTGTGTTAGTTTTGCTTCTATATGGCATTTCCATGTCAAACGCCGATCTAGATGAATACCGAGATATTTTACATGCGATTGCTGGGGCACTAATTGATTATTGATTTTAATAGGGGGACATGACTCCCGACGCAAGGTAAATGTTATATGTACGCATTTTTGCTCATTGACCTTTATCCTCCATTGTTTTAACCACTTTTCCAGTTCAAATATATGATCCTGCAAGTAACGGGATGCTTCATGACAGTTTTCGTGTACGCTTATAAAAGCTGTATCATCAGCAAATGTTGAAGTTAGGGTGTGGTTGTTTGTTGGCATGTCTGAGGTATATATAAGGTATAAGAGTGGGCCCATGATGCTTCCCTGAGGGACTCCAGCGTCAATTGGCTGAGGAGAACTTATAAAATCACATTCTTTAATAATAAACTTTCGGCCGACTAAGTAGCTTTCTAACAGCTTGTGTGTGTTTACTGGTAAGTTTAGCTTCAATTTATGTAATAACCCTTCATGCCAGACTTTATCAAAAGCTTGGGAAACATCGATGAAGAGGGCGGAACAATATTTTTTTTCTTCAAAGGCTTTTCTTATGGCGTTTACTATACGATGGGTTTGTTCGATTGTGCTATGTTCTCTTCTAAAGCCGAATTGATGGTTAGGAATACATCTATTTACATTTAAAATTGGGGCTAATTTTGACACTAACAGCTTCTCAAACAGCTTTGATATATTAGACAATAAGCTAATAGGTCTATATGACTCAACTTTTGTAGGATCCTTTCCTGGCTTAGGTATCATTGTAACTAAGGATACTTTCCATTCTTGTGGGTAGTATTCAAGGCGTAAAATGGCATTAAAAATTAAAAGAATAATTTTCTTTGCTATGCTGGGTAGCTCTAAAAGCATTTTGTTGCTGATCTTATCAAAACCAGGGGCTTTCTTGGGGTTTAAATTATGAATAGCCTTTTCGATTTCTTTTATCTCAAATCTAAGTGGAACAGCAGCTCTAACAGCAACTGGTGGCAACTCGACTACAATATCGGGAGATGTATGCGGGGTAAATACGTTTTTCAAATGATTAACAAAAAGATTTCCTTTTTCTTCATCATTTCGTGCCCAACTTCCATTTAAGTTTCTTAATGGTGGTTTAGTGATAACTGGTCTTTTAAGATTTCTAGCTGCACGCCATAATGAGTAGTCTGATTGAGTAGTTGCATCAAGTTCCTTAAGATATTTTTCCAGGGAAGCCGTTTTCTGAGACTGCAGTAACTTTCTTAGCCTTTTTGTGCACTCTTTTAGTAAATTCTTAAGTTGAGGGGATCTATGCAATTGCCATTCTCTTCGAGCTCTCCTTTTTTCAGTCAAGAGACGCTCAACATCTGCAGAATATATTTTACTATTTTTGGTTTTTTTGAGGGTTATACTAGAATGTTGAACAGCTAGTTTCAGATAACTGTCAAAATTTACAATAGAAATATCCACATTCTCCGGTGTACTAAGCGAAATATTTTCAGTGCAGTGGGTACTGAGATATTTTTTATATTTTAACCAATTTATTTGAGTGGCTGACGACACTAAGTTATCAGATGGAGATACAATTCGATTAGGATTTGTTATTGTAAGAATTGTAGGTGTGTGATCAGAAGATAGTTCTAAGGAAGCTTCAACATAAATCGTTTCTGCGGGGATGTTTTTAACCACTCCAAAATCGATAACATCTGGAACTTTTTGCTGATCAGTAGGCCAATATGTTGGTTGTCCGCTCGCGACCACATTTAGATCCATTTTACAAATTGTGTTAAACAAAACACGACCCTTAGGTGTAATAAGTCGTGAACCCCAGAAAGTGTGTTTAGCGTTATAATCGCCAGCAGCCAGGAAGCAAGGTCCTAATGATTTGAAATATTTATGATATTGGCTTTCTGATATAGAAAATCTAGGTGGGGAGTATAATGATGAAATTACTATGTTTCGATTTAATTCCTCAACGCAAATGTTCGTTGCTTGGAGAAAGTCTTCACGATGATCACTCATTAAGTAGTGTTTTACTCGGTTCTTTATCAAAATGGCAGAACCGCCACAAGCTCTGTCTCGAGGGTCCTTGGTATCATATAATATATAACCATTGATTTTAAACGTATTTCTTGAGGTCAGATGAGTTTCAGAAACCATCATAACATCAATTTGTTTATTTTTAAGGAAGTATTCTAGTTCATTTTTGTGTTGGCGGATGCCGTTTGCGTTCCAAAAGCAAATTTTTAAACAGTTCATGGCTTGTTTAGTACAGCTTGCAATAACATCGATTGCATTCTTAACATTTCTTGCATCATGTTACCCATTGTGTTAGTAAAATTGTTAACTGTTTGCACTAATGTTTCCATAGTTTTTTCTAGCCGAGTTAAATTAGAAATGGGAATTTCGTCGTTATTTGGTACATCACCTTGCAGTTGCATAGGATTAGATTTTAATACATTAGCGTACGAGGTTCTGTTATTATTTGGCTGAGGCATCTGGACGCCGTACGTGTTTGCTTGATTAGTTGCCTGCGTTTGAGGGGGATTAAGTTTCTGTCCAACAGAACGCTTGACAATCGAATATACCGGGCATCCTCTATAGTTGGCAGTGTGGTTGCCACCACAGTTGCTACATTTTTTTACATTAGGGTCATTTTTGGACTTATCGCACCGGACGGTACCATGTAATTCTCCACATACGACGCAAACAGGGGGTAAATGGCAGTATGCCCTAGTATGACCAAATTCTTGGCATTTTAAACACTGAACGGGCCCATTTCTTTTGTGCGGCTCCTCTATCGTGATTTTTCTGTACAGAATGTATTTTAAACTGTAAATGGGATGCGTTTCATTTTTTTTTAGCTTAACATCGCCGGGCTCTAACTCCACTCGAAATAGAGGTTGGGGATTTTTTTCTTTATTTTTAATATTTGTAACATTTTTTATTTTGAAGCCTTTTTCTTCTAAAAATGTTTTTATTTCGTCGGGGTCCACGCATGAGTCAATGCCCTTAATCACAACTTGAAGACCTTTACTGCTTTTCAGTTGGTACGTATAGAAGCTTTTTTTAAGTGCTTCAAACTTATTAATTATTTTACGGAAATCATTCTCATGATTAATCTGTATTTTTGTCTCGTTTATATTTCCACGCTTGATTGCAGCAACGTAAAACGAATTTTCACCTATCACCGAGATTAAACTTTTTATAAGCTCACTTGAGTTTTGCTCTCTAAGATATATCGGGGGTGGCTTCGACGATTTTATGACGTTAGGTGCTTCAGAAGATTCATCCTCCAGAATTGCAAAACGATTTTGTGAATTTATTCTATCAAAAGATGGAACTTTAGAGGCCGAGGCTACAGCTGAAGAGGCTGGGCTGCGACCCCGTTTGAGAACTGTTATATACCTGTCCATACCAACTTGCACTTGTGGTTTTTGAAAATTTTTTACTTGTGTGTTTTCCGTTGCGTCTGTGTTTGAGTTCATGGTATCATTTCCTACTAGGAATGTCTTTTCAATGGTAACACTTGATGGTTTTGCCGTTAGGTTGTTGCTATTGTTTTCTGTTGTAATGTTTATTTCCACATTGCTTTTGCTAGCATGAGTATCATTTATTTTTGTTGTTGTTTCATTGATATTACTCATATAGAGTTGTTTTTGTTTTTTTCACAGTTTTTTTTTTTTTTTTTATTTTTAATTTTTGTTAACTGTGCTCTTTTTATTATGTATAATGTTGTTACACCGAGATAATAAAAGAAAAAAGAATAAATATTTTTTTTGCACAGATTATTTGTAAGTATGTATGTGCGTACATACATACATATGTAGGTATATTTTTTTACTTGTATTTTTTTTCCTTAATATTTTTTTTATTTTTTTATTGTTCACTTTTATATTGAGCGTCCAAATTCGCTTGTTAAACTGATATTATTAACTAATTTATGTTAAAAAAAAAAAAGAACCGTATGCGGAGTTAAAAGAAACACGTCTTTTCTCATCGAGCACGACCGAGAAATTCATATTAATATATGTGTATGTATTTGCAGATGTGCATATTGAAAAAAAATTGGCATCAAGCTGTACCGATCCTTTTTTAAATTGAAGCAAAATTGTTAAAATCAATCAACAATTGAGTTGTCAAATGATTTTTTTGGGCCGACATCTTGCCCGCGCGAATACGCCAAAAATATTTGTTGCAATAAACTTTGAGTAACACAATAATTTTGGCATAAAAATTACATCTACGAAAACATGTTGTTATTATTTAAAAGTAAAAGTTTCTTTTTTTATCGTATTTAAATAAAAGCTTGTTTTTTAAAAAGGGGGTTTCTTATATGTAATTTATTTAAAACTCGCATTCTCAGTAAAGCCTATAGTACACGGCATGTAAAAAGACACATGCGCATGTGGTTCTGACGTAATTTTGACGTCAATGCAAAGCCACAATAAACATTGCGTGTTGTGTGATGACGTCAAAATTACGTCAGAACCACATGCGCATGTGTCTTTTTACATGGCTTAAGTCTTTTCATTTGATAATCATATTGTAGGCAAGCATTTAAAACTTAGTCCGCCAAATTGGATTTATTGCCGTTACTTTATTTTTCGATTTATTCTTATCAAGCTTTTTCATTTGATACCAATATTATAAAAATGCTTTAAAAATAGCTAGATCACCATCTTGAGTTTGCCGCCACGTTGGATTTAGAATGACGTCACATAGTTAACCATGCATTCTCATCCAAACTGAAAGTGTGTACAAAAATTCAGCTCAATCAATTGAAGATCTGCTTCAATATTTAGTTGCAAGATTTCACCCGGAGAAACATACATACGACCATAGTAGAAACCATTAACAAATAAAAGGCCAAATAAAGATTAATTTATTAAAACGTTGTTAAATTATAAAACATAAAATATTGAAGGCGAAAGAAATTTTAATTTTAAAAAAAAATAATTTTTTTTTAAAATTTATTTTTCAATTTTCTGTAAAATATTCATCACAATTCGTAAGAGAAGGTATATCTAAAAGACTAACCATTTCTAAACTATAATTATTTTGTAACTCTATTCGTGACTTCACATGCCGCAGGGAAGAAATAAGTGGATCGGAAGATGCTGCCAACATGTTGAAGAGGTCCTCATTTTGCCTTACCCTTGATGCTTTGAATGTGTTCTGCAATCTATATTTTTTATAAAATTTGTTAAGAGACTCCTGTGCTTCTTCAGAAAGCTCTCCAATTGGCAAAGACTGGTACTCAATTATATCTTTGCCATGCGCCAATATTTTATGGACGGTCGGGGATTTTTCCAGTGTAGGGAAACATCAGATTTCAGCCGCAAAGGAACAACAGATGCCATAAACATATTTCCGTCCGATATTGTAGTGTCATCGGAAGATATCCTTTGCTTATAAACGCTTTGTCCGGATGATTCATCGCAGCCCCATTTGCTGATCAATGTCAACTTCTCAGGAAGAATTTTCACCTCATTTTCAGGAAGACTCCAACAACCGTTTTGCTGTATGGCCCATGAGATGCTGCAGATTGGATTTCCCAGAGACTTCCGTAAACTCCGTATGCAGTGGTCGTGAATTTATTTTGGCTTGCGTAATATGCGTGTATCCGGGTAAAACGTCAGCGCCGTGTCGCGTTAAAGATGCCCGCAGTTTCTCATATTTCTCTTTGGAAAGTTCTAAGTCCATAAACAAGGCCAAGGCTTCTTCGGAACCATACTTTTTAATGTGTGCGTTTGTGGGCGTGAGAATGCTTTCCATAATAAGGCGATTAACAAAAAATAAGGCGATTCGTTACCTATTTTTCGTGATATTACACATTAAATCGCAACAAATTGACTAAAAATTGTGTGTTTTTTTGAAAACCGAAAGTCGGTCAACTTTGAACGGTTATATCTTCTAAACTAAAAATGTGATATTATTAAGAGTGGCATATTTGAAATCGTTGAACAGTTTCCTATAACACGGGTTTATTCAAAACTTCGTCGGCGCTCATGAAAATTTTGATTTTTGCAACCTCGTTTGCTCTACGGGCGCCACTGTGCGTCGCTTATCTTATACGGCCTAAGTTATAATACAAAATCCTTTTCATAAACCCTTTATTGACATGCTTTATTTTTTATAACTTAGGCCGATATTTTTTACCGCCGCACAGTGGCTAAAAATTTTATTTCGTTGGTCAAAAGTCCAATTTTTGTTTGTCACCGATTTCCAAAATTTTATTTTTGCTTAATAGTAAACATATTAAAACTAAGGTAGCCAAAAAATAAGGTCAAAATATTGGTAATTGTGGTCGTGCCATGTTGTTAAACTCATCTTTTTTTTTAAATTCAGAAAAAAGTGATTTTTTTTAATATTTTATTCGAAAGAAATTATAATTGCTCAAAAACTATCATCGATAATGACCTGCTAGCTTCTTTGCTAGGTTGGTAGTCTTGTTATCTTTAAAAAAAAGTAATATATGCGACTATTTTGTTATTTTTATTTGAGATGTTAAGACATATTTTCTGAACTACTATATTTTTGTCAAATTTTAACTTTAGTGAATAGAACTTTTGCGGATCAAAAGGGATTAAGGAGGTAAAACCACTGAGGGAAAGGTGAAAGTGTTTTCTTTAACCCTGTATATACCCTTGTACCCGTCTGCTTAACACTTTTTAATTTTAATAAAATTACTCCAAAAATTTTTTTTTATTCCGCAAAAATGTTTGCAGAAGTAACAGATATCATGTGCTTTTGCCTTTAAAAAATTTTATGATATAGGGAATATTGATCATGATCGAACAGAATACAGGTAGTACATATGAAAATTTTTATTATCGTTACACAATCAGAAAAACGTATAGCTGCCCTGATTCATCCTTATCCGTTACACGACGTTCACACTAGCGTATTTTATAGTAGAATAAACAGGTATATTGTGAATCCCACCTTAGAAGGGATTTTTAAATTTTTTTTTGGTTTTTTATATGATCTGTTTTTATGACTAATAATATTCTATGACCCTATAACTATGCAATGCGTTGTTAAATTTGTGACTGGTATTTTATATCATATAAATAAAAGGATTTTAAGTTTTTTAATCCTTTTTATTTTACCTGTATTTGGTATGAAAAAAGTATGAAAAGGCTTAAAAGCAAGTGAGCAATAACAACGTTTTTCATAAAAACATGGAGAGCTTCAGCTATAAAGAATTGGCCGGAGAGTATTTTAGAAACAAAAACGAGGAAGATGTTAAAAATTACATTAAAAAAAAAGGAAACTTATGTGTTGTTTTTACAACACAAGTGATTGAACGTGAAGGAAAATTTATATGAAAAATACTCAAAATACTGAGTGCTTTTCATATAAATTTTACTTCACGTTCAATCAGCTGTGTTATGAAAACAGCACATTAAATTCCTATAGCACTGAAATACAATTGGACTTAGAAAATAAATTATCTGTTTTCATCAAAAATTTAGAACAGCGATACAGGAAAGTTGATTACAGCAAATATATATTTTATAAGAGCTATGCAAACTGGTTAGAGAACGAACTTTCTGTCCAGATCGCTTCAAAAACTACAAATCAAAACACTCGTGGGAGACCACAAAAATCGCTGGACAACTGTAGCGATAGATCTAAGAGGCGGATGCTTAAGGATATCAATGAAGAAATCGGATATGAAAATATTCAAGATACTTTCCTGCATCAACTACGATCACAGAAACAATTGACAAAAGTAGATATCATTGAAAAAGTTGTTAAAGCTAGTCCATTGAGAACAAAACGGATTCTTAAAAGTATACCAACTCCGAGCGATGCAAAACAATTCACAAATGAGGAGTCATTAGCATTATTTCTGGATTTGAAATTAACAAAACAGCAATATCATGTGTTTGATTTTTTGGGATGCAGTTTTAGGGACTTTGTAAATCATAAATTGTTAATATTGTTTTACATCTTTTCATCTTTTCTTGTGTCAAGGTTTACTTCCTCGCAATCAACGAGAACTCACTGTTTGTTGTGTCCTCGTTTTCATACAATGGTTATGCAGAGATCGTTTGTAGTTCGTGCGACTAGATTGTGGAATTCAATATTACCATATGAGAATAGGAATTTTTCTTATACTTTTAAACAATTTAAAATACCACTTCTGTTGTTATTAAGTCAATAGGTTTTTTTTTTTACAGAATGTTACAATATTTTGGTTACCACTTTCAATACAGTTGGGACCCATATTCGTGAAAGGGATAGTAAAACATATGAATTTAAAAATGTATTTTATAATTGAATATTTTATAATTGAATTGTCAAATAATGTAACTTAATCAATTTGACCTATATTGGCTTACGATTATATGTGAATAAATAAATAAATAAAAAAAAATATATTTAACTCAGATTGCGTGCGATTGAAAAAGGCTCAAATCTGTATCCAGCATATCATCACATAACATCTGCTAAAATGGACTGTTTGCCATTAAAGGATACTAGTACAATCACACCAATTTCGGCAGAGGTACAACTACAATCTCTATTTGATCACACAGTCGAACGCTTGCTACAATCAATAAAAGGAAATGAGTTAAAGAAATATGGAAACACAAAGTTAATTCTTTTTTGTAAATGGGGGTGTGATAGTTCTTCCGGACAAAAACAATAATATTTCGGACTCAGCTATGTTCGTGGTATCTGTGTACCATTGCGATTAAAAAAGATTTTGGAAGATTCAGAGCCTTCGACTAGTACAACGCAAACAAAGGATATTTGCAAAAATAAGACATCATCTTCTACGAAATACTGCAGGCCTATCAAATTTGAATTCAAAAAAGAAACTCATGATGCCATTAACAAAGAAGTTAGTGATATCAAGGCCCAAATTGCAACACTACGGTCATTACAATTTGATTTATATGGACAGCAAATTGAAGTAAGCTACCAATTAGTGCTAACAATGATAGATGGAAAAGTAGGCCAGGCTTTGACTAACACGAAGGCAGCATCATATGCCATGGTAAAAGGTAAAAAAAGTAAATCTTAAACGGAAAATCGCTCCATGGATAAATGCAAACTTGCTTAAGTTAATAAATTATAAAAACAATCTGTTGAAGATTAGAAGGAAAAGACCACATGACTTTGCTATACAAGAAAGATTAAAGAGAATAAGCAAAGTAATTAAAAAGGCTTTAAACGATTCAATGAACAACTATTACATTGAAAACTTAAGTGAATTCAATCAGAATCCAAAAAAGACTTGGAAGTTCTTAAATAGTACTCTAGGACGAACAGCAAACCCATCAATCAAGTTGAAGGACGCTAGCGGCGACTTAGTCCTGAACGATTCTGAAAAGGCTGAATTGTTTAATAGACATTTTCTTGAATCTATAGAGTCTATGAGAATTCAGATAAACCATAATCCCATCGATTCATGTAACTCCTTAAGGACACTGAGTCAACAAAACGGCAGTTTTCAAGTTGTACATACCACGTTTAATGAGGTATTTCATATCATATCAAATCTAACACCAGGTAAAAGTGCTGGTCATGACAATTTATCTCCACAACTTTTTTTCAAATGTGCTAATGAACTGACGCCATTTATGGTCACGATTTTCAACAATATTGTAAACACCAGCCTATATCCAAATGTCTTGAAAATGCATAAGATAATTCCAATTCCTAAAGAGGTGAATAACTTTATGCTTGATAAGTTTCGGCCAAAAGCAGTACTTTCGGTAATTAACAATATATTTGAGAGAATTATATACAATCAACTATTGAACTACATTCAAAATCAAAATTTGTTGTATGATTTCCAATATGGCTTCAGGAAAGGCTGCAACACAGAAGAGGTTGTTGTTAATGTTGTAAATTATATTTGTAAAGGGCTTGATGAAGGTCATAAAGGGGTAGTTGGTATATTTTACGATTTCTCCAAAGCATTTGATCTAATAGATCACAATATTTTACTACAAAAACTACGATATTATGGGATTTCCGGACGAAATTTGTCACTTTTTGAAAGTTATATTACGCACCGTAAGCAATTTGTACAAATAAACTCGCATAAAAGTTCTATTGGCTGTGTTGAATGTGAAGTCCCTCAAGGAAGTGTTTTGGGGCCCTTGTTGTTTGTAATTTACCTCAATGATATTAAAAATCTTTGCTTATATGGAAAACTTTTCTTATATGCGGACGACATTTGCCTATTTTATCCCTACAAGCATGAAGAAGTAGTTAAAGCGTATATGGAGCAGGACGCGGCTCTTCTGGCTGAATTTTCCAGAATAAACAAACTTGTTTTAAATGCAAATAAAACAAAAATGATTCGATTTTCACCGTGTAGTCAGAGAATCAACGATTTTAGTATTCATGTTGATGAAAAAGGAATAACTGAAGTTGATTCTGTGAAGTATTTAGGCATACAGCTACAAAACAACCTATCTTGGTCTCTTCACATTCGAAGCCTTAAATCAAAAACTTCTAATGCTATTGGACTTTTATATAAATTGAAAAACAAATTTAATCGTGCCACTAAATTAATGATTTATAATGCTTGGATACAAAGTCATTATTACTATCTAGCTGTTTTGTATGGCTGGAAGAAGACAACAGAACTGAAATCTCTACAGCGTTTGCAAAATAAAGCATTAAAAGTAGTATCTAACCTTCCTGTTATGTTTTCGACCTATTTGTTGTACACAGTTGAATTTAAAACCATTTTACCGATTTATGCTCTTTATAAAAAACAGATTTTATTGTTTGTTTTTAAATGTTTACATAATATTGGACATCATACATTACATTTTCGCCAGAACCAACGCGTTTTTAATACAAGAAATATATTGGAGTTAACAAAGCAGCGAATAGAGTATATGGGTACTCGCGAATATAATAACTTACCAATGGCTTTAAAAACGATAAACAGAATTTCTATTTTTAAAAATCAACTGAAGAATTATCTATTTAATAATCTTGAAGAACTTCTCACATAAATATGCAAATCAATTTTAGTTTATATTCTTTATTATTTTCTTTATTTATTTAAATATTTAAATTGTAATACATGCATTTATTTGCCAACTCGCCTCAATAATGCCTTATGGCGCTGAGGTTCATAATCGATACAAATTGCAAAATGTTTTTTAAATGAAAATAAATAAATGAAAAAAAAAAAAAAAAAAAAAAAAAAAAAAAAAAAAAAAAAAAAAAAAGGTCTGAATATACCCTAGAGGGAAGCGAACTGACACCAAAGTAGTCCCGTAATAGGGTTTTGGTGGTAGAGACCGGTTCTAGTTCTAAGACTTTATATGACCTTTCACTTTTATATGGCGTTGTCATTGGAGGGGGTCAATTGACACCTTACAGCCACCATTTGACAAGTCACACATATAATCTCAATGAACGTGTTTAGTGTTAGTTACAACAATGTAGTATTATTTCAATATAATGTAGTATTATTTCAATAAAACAAGTCCTAGAACGAAATTTAAAACCCAAATTTTAAAAAGTCAAAAAAAATATGTCACACCCCCGCACAGTGGCGCCATTTGAGTGTTTTTGTTGCAAAAATCATATCTTTTGAACCGAATAAGATAATTAAACAGTTTAAACAGCATATGATAGATAACTGTTCAGCCTATGAAATGAGCGTTTGGAAAGGGTGCTACGCTTTGTAGGGGCCTACTATCAAAGTAAAAATTAGTAGAAAAATCAATTTTATGGTAACTAAAAAAAATTATTTTTACATTTTTAGATTGTTTTTATTTTTTTCTTTAGGGTTTTATGTTTTAAATTATTACCCAACAAATTAAAAAAAAATAATTTTTTTTTAAATTTATTTTTTCAATTTTCTGTAAAATATTCATCACAATTCGTAAGAGAAGGTATATCTAAAAGACTAACCATTTCTAAACAATAATTATTTTGTAACTCTATTCGTGACTTCACATGCCGCAGGGAAGAAATAAGTGGATCGGAAGATGCTGCTAACATGTTGAAGAGGTCCTCATTTTGCCTTACCCTTGATGCTTTGAATGTGTTCTGCAATCTATATTTTTTATAAAATTTGTTAAGAGACTCCTGTGCTTCTTCAGAAAGCTCTCCAATTGGCAAAGACTGGTACTCAATTATATCTTTGCCATGCGCCAATATTTTATGGACGGTCGGGGTCAACTTCTTCTGTGGATACATTTCTGCTAAAAGAGATGGAGTTTTCGACGCATATTCTCCATATTTTGTAGAATTGACATTTTCTTTGCAGTTTAAAACATCCAAGATCGTTCCCAATCTTTTCACGATTTGATTGTCAATTCCAGTGATAATAGTTACTGCCTCATCATTTAAAAAAAATCTCCTAGAAGTGTTTCCATCGTTTGAGTTACCGTATCCGTGCTTGGGACAGTCTACTTTTAGTCCAACTTGTTTAAAAAAAGCATCCTGTATTTGCTTCTTTCTGATCTTTTCCTTATCCTTTATTGTTGTATTTTCATCGAAGTTTTCCTCCTCTTGTGGTAGGGTATACGCCAGTTTTAGCAAGAATTCCATACACCTTATCCTTGCGTGCAATGGTGACATTCCATATACGTAATTCTCCTCATTTGTAGAATCGTTTAAATTACCAAAGTTCTTCTGACTCTTTTTGCAAATCGGGCATGACATTGTTGAGGTTGTTCCTGTCAGTTCGTTTACGACTTTTCCGTCAACCATGGTCAGGTGGAACTCGTAATTGCATTCAATATATTTTCCTTTTCCAATTTGCAGCTTTGTAGGCTTAATCTTGCTTATTTGTTCTTCAATGTTCTTCACCGTGGTCCTTATGAGTTCTGCCGATTCCCTTGCAAACTAAAACATTATTGGTCGGCAATAATGCACTAATGACGGACGTGGATTTTCCCAGTGTAGGGAAACGTCAGATATTAGCCGCAAAGGAACAACAGATGCCATAAACATATTTCCGTCCGATATTGTAGTGTCATCGGAAGATATCCTTTGCTTATAAACGCTTTATCCGGATGATTCATCGCAGCCCCATTTGCTGATCAATGTCAACTTCTCAGGAAGAATTTTCACCTCATTTTCAGAAAGACTCTCCAACAACCGTTTTGCTGTATGGCCCATGAGATCCTGCAGATTGGCTTTCGCAGAGACTTCCGTAAACTCCGTATGCAGTGTTCGTGAATTTATTTTGGCTTGCGTAATATGCGTGTATCCGGGTAAAACGTCAGCGCCGTGTCGCGTTAAAGATGCCCGCAGTTTCTCATATTTCTCTTTGGAAAGTTCTAAGTCCATAAACAAGGCCAAGGCTTCTTCGGAACCACACTTTTTAATGTGTGCGTTTGTGGGCGTGGGAATGCTTTCCTTAATCCTTTTTAGTCGCAGTGGGCTTGCATCAGCAACAGATTTGGTTATCTGCGACCTTACTCTTTCACTATCCTTTGTATATTTAATAGAATGCTTCGTGGTCAAGTCATTGGTGGCATCGGCAAGTTTCCACTTTCTTGTGAAAATTGAACACTCCTCAATACTTTTTTTTGGCCTTCCTTTTGCTCCTCTGGTTTATGTGGTGGGTTTATCTACTGCCAATATATCCAGGATGGTGTCTTCATTAAGCCAGTCCTCGTATTTGGAGTTGAAGTTCTGAATGGTTCGATTAGATTTCACCCATTTTGCCTTAATATTTGCATATATCAGATAAAAATTATTTTTTATAATTTCGCTTCTCTCAATATTTCCGTATAAGCTATCAAGTTCTTCTAAAGCAGCTTCCGTGAAAAACTTTGGTGTGGTTGACTTTCTAAACAGTTCAAATAATTTTAAATTGTTCAACGCCATGTTTTCAGTACTTAAATTGTTTCAGTAATTGTTGCGCCAACTTTCAGTCGTAGACTAATCCAGGCATTATGCTTATTTTGCAATATATAGGCTTATGAAATCCATATGAAAAATTGGATAAAAATGGGAGAAATTGAAATTATGGGCGGATTAACCCTAAAAGGGTGAAAAGCCAAGGCCATAAGCATTTCCGAACTGTAAATGCTATATCCAGATTTAATTTCAGATCAGAGTTATATAGTTTTGAAAAATGAAAATTTTTAAATTTTAGTAGGTACATATTGAAAATTGGTGAAAAATGGAAGAAATTGAAATTATGGGCGGATTAGCCCTAAAAGGGTAAAAAGCCCAGGCCATAAGCATTTTAGAACTGTAAATGCTATGTCCAGATTTAATTTCAGATCAGAGTTATATAGCTTTGAAAAATTAACATGTCTAAAAATTTACCTGTTCCTGCATACATATGGATTTAGGCTGAATAATGCAATTTTGATATTATGCACGTGTCCAAATAAGATTTGCGCCTACCTGTAGGGACCATAAGTCAATATTGTTCTTGACCATTTGTACGCCAAAGTATTGTTTAAGTGAGGTACGTACCTGCTAATTTCAATGAGTAGTTTTTTTCAAACTATTAGATCAAACTACTGTCAGTCAAAACATATAAGGGATGGACGCCATTCAATTTCTGCAACACGGGCACGTACGGGCAGATAAAACCTTTTGAATTATGTGAAGAAATAATCAAAGAACAGGTTTTGCAAATATGGCAAATATAGAAAAATATAGGTTTTTTTTATTTTCCGTCAAAGTTGAAAAATAGTGAAAAAACGGATAGTTTTTAAATAGTGATTTACCAGGAGAAACACAAAGCATACAGTTAATTTTTTTTTATCATTATACATTTAATAAATACATCAATCAATGCAAACAAAAAATTAGGCGATTCGTTACCTATTTTTCGTGATATTACACCTGAAATCGCAACAAATTGACTACAAATTGTGTGTTTTTTTGAAAACCGAAAGTCGGTCAACTTTGAACGGTTATATCTTCTAAACTAAAAATGTGATATTATTAAGAGTGGCATATTTGCAATCGTTGAAAAGTTTCCTATAACATGGGTTTATTCAAAACTTCGTCGGCGCTCATGAAAATTTTGATTTTTGCAACCTCGTTTGCTCTACGGGCGCCACTGTTCACCGGTGAATAATGTACTGTAATTCATTACTTTTTCGGTCATGAGCTCTTTCTTTTTGTACTTGTTCTATTTTCACAAAACCCGGGACCAGTCTCTTGGACAAATTGACACAAATTTCCAGCGGGTACCTTTAGTCATAAAATTGTCTCCAATTTGCATTGTCTGCTCTTTTTTACAAGACGAATGAACCTTCCAGTGCACCGAAAATCATTTAAAAAAATTATATCCTCACACCTGTAAGATTGTTAGGAAATCACAAGTCAAAGCTATTAATTTTTCTAGTATCCATACAAAATTCAATGTACAAAATACAAATTCACTTGTTTTAATGTGTGTGAAGTTAGCTTCGAAAGTTAGCTTCGTTTTTAACCGTGCGGCCACACGATCAACTTTTTGTTGATAGTCTTTTACATATACTGTTTGTCAAAATTTACATAAATTGAAAGCTATGACGAAGGTGCACGCAATTTTTAAGCAATTTACTTTCAAGATGCCATCAAGAAAACATTTTATACTGACAAACGAAAAATTTGCTCACTAAACTTCTAATCAGCTGTTAAATTGAACGTAAAATTTCCAAACAAATGGATAGTTAAAATTGAGATCAATCTCGTGGTCAATTTAAAAAGTGTGAGTGTGTTAGTAAAAAAAATGAGAGTGAGAGCAAATTGAGAGGAATTGAAAGACAAAAATTGATCGTGTGGCCTCCAAGTAACATAAGCTAATAACAATGAACAGAATTTTACTATTTTCAACTAACTTAACATTTTACAACTAAAATCCATATGAAAAATTGGATAAAAATGGGAGAAATTGAAATTATGGGCGGATTAACCCTAAAAGGGTGAAAAGCCAAGGTCATAAGCATTTCCGAACTGTAAATGCTATATCCAGATTTAATTTCAGATCAGAGTTATATAGTTTTGAAAAATGAAAATTTTTAAATTTTAGTAGGTACATATTGAAAATTGGTGAAAAATGGAAGAAATTGAAATTATGGGCGGATTAGCCCTAAAAGGGTAAAAAGCCCAGGCCATAAGCATTTTAGAACTGTAAATGCTATGTCCAGATTTAATTTCAGATCAGAGTTATATAGCTTTGAAAAATTAACATTTTTAAATTTTAGTAGGTACATATTGAAAATTGGTGAAAAATGGGAGAAATTGAAATTATGGGCGGACCAATAGGGCGAAAAGCCAAGGCCATAAGCATTTCAGAACTGTAAATGCTATATATATATATATATATATATATGTATATTTATATTTATATATATATAAATATAGAAATGCCCGGAATGGGTAAAACCTGGGGCGAAGACCTGAGGCACTATTCTTTTTATAGGATCGATGA